>WIGO01000010.1:0-357751 GCA_014235945.1 Colletotrichum plurivorum | reverse complement strand
ATAGTCAAGATGCTTCTTGCTGCTACCGGTCGAGTTGATCCTGATAAGGCAGATGATGGTGGCCGAACACCTTTCTCTTACGCCTGCGGATCCGGACGCGATTCCATAGTCAAGATGCTTCTTGCTGCTACCGGTCGAGTTGATCCTGATAAGGCAGATGACGGTGGCCGGACACCTTTCTCTTACGCCTGCGGATCCGGACGCGATTCTATAGTCAAGATGCTTCTTGCTGCTACCGGTCGAGTTGATCCTGATAAGGCAGATGATGGTGGCCGAACACCTTTCTCTCACGCCTGTGGATCCGGACGCTATCTCATAATCAAGATACTTCTCGCAACTGATCGAATCGACCCCAACCACCGGTCTCATAATGGCTCGACGCCATTATGGCATGCAGTGACAGGGTGCCATCGGGCTATTGTTCAGCTTCTTCTTGAGTCTGATCAGGTCGAGGCGAATTGCAAGAACAAATTGGGTGAAACGCCAATGTCACATGCTGCAACTGATTCCAGGTTTTCGGAAATTTTGCGACTTTTTATCCGAGCTGGGAAAGTTGATGTGAACTTGAAAGGCGCTTTAGGTCGAACACCACTCTCGTGCCTCCTATATCGTAAGGATGGTCGTAGCACGAAGGATGACAGACTTCTAGTTGAGACCGGTCTGGTCGACCCGAATTCAAGAGATGAAGATGGTCGAACAACCCTCTCATGGGCAGCAGGTTATAACGACGTACATATTTTCAAGGCTCTCCTTGAAAACAGCACCGCCCAGCTAGACTCCAAAGACCAATCAGGACGAACACCACTCTCGCATGCTGCAGTCAATGTTTCGAGCGATGCCGTCAAACTTCTGCTGGGTAGTAATCAGGTCGAGCCGGATTCCAAGGATAATCTGGGCCGAACACCACTTTCGCATGCCGCTGGGAGGCTCAATGCCTCGGCCATCTTAGCATTACTGAAAGCGGGAGCTAACCCTCTTCTAGGGGACAACAGCGGAAAGATACCCTTGTCATACGCAAATGAAGCCCCCAAGTACGACAAAAAACGTCAGATGCGCGTGGTTGAATTGCTCCGTGGTGGAGCACAGATGTCATAGGTAGAGAAACACATTACGATCGGAGTTTATATGATCTGAGAACTCCGCATTTCAAAGACTCTCCGGTTCCCTCCCCCGAGCAGAATTTCAAAAGTCAGAATCCTGAGCCTGTGAAAGAACGGTGAAAAGGGCTGCCGCTGCCGGGTCTCCGAGAGGTCAGCCAATTAGCGCTGGCTTGCCTATGGGAGAAAGTGCAGTTGAAGTTGGCCGTAACCAATCAAAAGACAGCGAGGAACGTCGGTGTCAACTGAGCTCCGCCCAATGATTGGACGTCATTGACCACTGCAAACCAAAAATTGACCGCATCTCCCCCAATCAGTCACCCAGACGAAAAGTACAGCAGATATTACAAAAAGATCGACCAAAAGAAAAGTTAAAAAACATACAACACCAGGTATTCGCTGGTCGTCACCGACCCAACTACTAATCCGGCCCTCACTGGCTTATCTATGGGAGAGCGGACGGGATCCCGAGTTCTCCAGTGGGTATGGTCGTATGTGCTTAGAGTTACTTCCAAAATTACCTATAGTACCTGGTCGGGGCAAGGAGCCGACTCACGCTCAGTTGCGACCGAACACGAATTTCTGGCCAACTCGATTATCGAGCCAACAATTGGGTGAACCGGGGAGCCATCGTGTGTTTGCGATGTTTTGAACGACTTGAGGCAGGCGAAAGACTTCGGCTAGAAGGACAGGAGGACCATTGGGACAGGAATCGGAGACGCCTGTTATTGGTCATAATTAAGTCGTAAATATTGGGCGTCTTTTTACGCCATGCTAGTATGCTGTTTCTACCCAAACCCGGTTCAAGTGCGAGAGAAAGCCGCCCAATGAAACACATTCAACTCCAAACCCGTTTTGTACTCCTTGCTATGCCGACACTTCATTAACCCTGCTTCTCATTCAAGTTGGAGCTGTCCCGCGTCTCCGCCGCCGAACTGGGCCTGATCTCATCAGCACTGCTCTCCTTTTCCCTCGCAGACGAAGATTCAGACGCCACGCCCTCGTCGTTGGTCATGACGCCGCCCGTCGTCTTGCCCTTGTGCTGGTTCTTGAAGTAGCCGTGCATGTCTTCGGAGAAGAGATCGTGGTCCTCCCAGACCTCGGGCTCCTTCTCGCCCTGCTCTGCCTGCCTCTCCTCCCACTCCTTGCGCATATCTTCGATCTGGGCCTTGTGGTCGCGGTCGGCGTCGTAGTGCTTGCCAACACCGCGCATACGCTCCCAGACGCTGAGATGCTCAGGGTGGACGGCGACTCCGTGGTACTCGTGATCCCTGCCGCTGCGGATGTAGGTCCAGCGGCGCTCCTGCTCCTTGAGATCCAGACCGGTGGTATCGGGCAGGAACAGCCAGGTGAGAAGCATGCCTGCCAGACCGAACCACGGGACGACGTAGAACTTGGTTTGGGTGTCGATGTAGTTGTACAGCACGGAGGCGAGGAGGGCGCCGGCCTTGCCGATACAGGCAGAGAAGCCGTGGGCCGTGGCGCGAATAGGAGTGGGGAAGACCTCGCCGGCCACGAGGAAGGTGACGGAGTTGGGACCGAACTGGTTGAAGAAGGAGCTGAGGAAGTACATGGCCTGGAAGGCCTTAATGCCGGCGGGGCTCGTGTAGTACTCGAAGTTGAAGGCGGGGATGACGAACATGATGAAGCACATGAGGAACCCGACCTGCTGCATCATCTTGCGACCGTAGAGCTTGTTGTCAATGAGCAGGGAGGCGAGGTAGTAGCCGACGAGCGACACCACGACATTGATCAAGCTCCAGAGCCACTTGGTCACGAGGGAGTTAGGGTTGCTGGAGATGACGGCGATGAACTGGCCCTGGAAGAGCTTGTTTCCGTAGAAGAAGACGTCGTTGCAAAACCAGGTGCCGGCGGTGGCGAGCAGGCGGCCGCCAAAGTGCTGACAGCAGTACTTGAGGGCATTGACGTCGTATCCGGTGACGCCCTGCTTCTTCTTGGCGAGCGCGAGCTGCTCGTTTGCGCGTGGCATCTTCCAGGTTCTGTAGTAGACGAGCCACAGCGTGCCGATGGCCGGCAGGGCAAAAGAAAGGCGGAAGGTGTACTGAGCGGCGGAAACCGTGTAGGGGCCGTCGCCATAACCTCTGTTGAAGATGAGAAGCAGAACGAGAAGGACGACCTGGTTGACGAGCTGGCCCCATCCCTGCATGAGGAAAGCCATGGTGACCTTGCGGCCTCGGTGAAGACGATCTTCACGAGTAGACAGACGACCAGCAGTAACCGAGTTCTCCATGGACGACGTAGCGGTGATGGGGTACTCTCCACCGACACCAAAGCCGTAGAAGAAGAGAGACCAGGCGTAGAAGATGACCCAGCCCTGGAGGGAGCTGGCCCAACTGCCGGTCAGGAGCAGAAGACCGACGAACATGATGGCGGCATCCTGGATGAGACCGAAGCGGCGACCAATCCAGTCACCAATAACCTGGAGAGACAGAGTCAGGACGGGGTTTCCCAAGCAACGAAGCCTAATTCACTTACACCGACAGCAGCTTGTCCGATCATGATACCGACAATTTCAAGGTAAGTAACGGAGGCGACCCAGTTCTGACTGCATTCGGTGTGGGCCTTTCCCCAGCACTGCGGCCAGGCGGCGGCGAAGAGCGGCTCCAAGTTTCCGATAGAGAAGAGAACGTAACCCTCGAGACCAAGACCGGCACCGGGCAGCACGGCGTTGCGGAAATACCATGACAAAGGCGCCAGGGGGTCTTTCTTCATCATCTCACCAGTAGCCTTGAGCTCCTTGGCAGCCTCGGCGCGGTCGACCTTGCTCACGAAGCTCACACGCTTCCAGAAAGGCAAATCGGCCCAGTAGGTGCCTTCTTCCGTGTAGGAATCATCGGGACGCGTCACGTGGCCGAAGATCCTGCGCTCGTACTCGGTGGTGTGTTCCCGGGGGTAGTCCTCATGCTCCTGACCCGTCTCAGGGCCGTGAGGCACGGGGATAACGCCGGCGGGGGCGGAATGGCGGGGGTGTTGAGTCGTCATGGCGTACAAAGGGCGTGGCGAGCACTACGCCGAAGGTCGTGGGGAATAATTGGCTGACGGCGACCCGGGGTAGATGGACAACGGAGTCGGACGACACGCTCTGTTGCCGAGGGAGGTCTGGGTGGGCGACGGCGGATATTTAGACACGGTCCGGAGTCGCAGGGACTGGAAGACAGAGATGGAGCAGAACCCTCGCGTACTTGGGATGGTACCCAAATAACAAGAACAAGGTTCACAAGTCCAGGCGTCCAAGCGTCCCTAGCTTCTGCTAAGAAAGCAAGCGAGGAGGCGAAAGGGGAGGAGGGGGAAGGAAGTGAGGTAGATGGGGTTGGCCACGGCGGGAAGAAGAAGGGAAGGGAAGAAGGGGCGAGATCAAGGGGCCGAGAGGGATAGGAGCAGATATACGTCAAGCAAGAGGACGGCAGATCCTAGGACGGGACGGGATGGGATGTGATGTGCCAATGCGATGTGGGTGCGGATGGTGGGCTCAGGTTCTCGCCTCACGACTCCGGAAAACCCAGAGGGTGGAAACGGCCGAAGCCCGAGGAGAGACGCCTCGATCCTCGGAGGTCGCTGGCCTTTCAGCCAGTCCCCGTTGAGAATTGGATCCCGTGCTTGGCAGACGGGGGCCGATGGTTCTGTCACCTGTGGGCTGTGTTGCGCCGACCTGGCCTTATGGTTCATGTTGTATGTTGAGTGGCGGGCCGGCACTCGGAGCACGGGCAGGCTCAAATCTTTTTCCAAGTTTGGTGACCGAGGACGGGACATAAATGGTACAGGTTACTAAGGTTAGGTAGCCAGAGAATGAACGGGGGCAACGTGATTCTACACTAGAGGGATACGGGTAGCGTACGGATACAATGGATTGATAGCACTGCGCTCTGGTGTCCGTAGTCTCTGAGAACAATAAGCACACGGGACGGGGTGGTCCTGGTCGAAGAGAGCACCAAACACTGGGTGGACGGGGGAACGATGTGGACGGCGGCGGAAGGGGTGCAAAGCAAGAGGAGAACACTGCCCGGAGGGTGTGGCAGGCCGCCCACCCACTTACACCCCACCGGGGTTGTGCTGGGATCCACGACACAGAATGGGATGGCAACTTGCAAGCATTGCTTTTGCATTTGCATTTGCACGCCGGTTCTCTGCTAGGTATGAACGGATAATACCGTAGTACACTATTTCGAGGGCAGGAAAAATCGAGAAAGCGCTGCTGCGGCAAAGCCGAAGGCGGCGGGTCGCACTAGCTCTACGTCATCTCTGGTTGGGCCAGCTCAGTTTTAGGTCGTCAAGCAACAGCAAATATCGAGGTCCCTACCAACCAACCTACCAACCTACCAACCTAACCTTACCATGCATGATACCTCACCAATCCAAGTACGTACTTACTTGGTGTACCTGTTGCACCTGGCGAACACTACGTGGTACCTCAGTCGACGCAGGTAAGGCAGGTACACCAGATGCCACCACGTGCTCTTATCGTCTAACCGCACCTCCTCGCTTGACGCTCGTTACCTTGACTCTACCTGCTACATTTCCAAGGTAATGAGCCTGCTGAGAGGTGGTGGCTGGGTAAAGTGTGGTAGGCTCGAGGCAAAAGGTAAAATCGCTTTGACAGTCTCGACTGTCGAGTTTGAGCGTGCCATACGTAGCGCAGTGATAAAAGTAGTAGGTCTTCCCTGAGAAAACCTCAACCCGGGTAGTCCCAACTTGCCCTCGTGACCTCTTTCCCTTCTCTCCATAGGTAGTACAGAGTACGGAGTACCTTCCTCCTCAACCGGCCCGCCAACTGCGCTGCAAAGGGCCCTTTCGCTAAAGCCCGAGGCCTGCTGGCCGGTCAGTCGACCCCTCGCACCCCGGAAAGAAACATTCGGTTCCCCTGCACGATGCTGCAAAGGAGGAGAATGTACAGAAGGAAAAAAAGAAACGGAGAGGAATTGACGACTCGTCGACGAATCAACTCGACCCAATCCTCTTCCGCCCTTCAGACTTCTTCACCTGCGCTCTCCACAAAACAGGCCCGCCGATGCTACCCCTGCCACCTGAGGCACCTAAGGCGGTCTTACCTACTATAATTTTGTACTTCCAGAAAGCCGTTGAGAACATACATCGTCTAGGTACCTGACCGTAGGGAGAATGTAACTTGCAGCCCCGCCATGCTCCCACTTTGCCGCTCCGCCCCTCACACCCCATCCACCCACCCTCTTTGCAGGAACCCCCGGAGGAGGAGGGCGAAGGGAAGAGAAAAAAAAACCAGTCACGTCCTCCACTTCGCAGCAGGTAGGTAGCATGGAGCCGGGCGAGCTTAAAGGGATTACGTCTCAGCAGAGCGCCGGCGAGCTGTCACAGATAAGCCAATCAGAAGCTGCAAATCGAAAACGTGCCAGATCTATTGACTCCCAGCAAACCCGCACTTCCGGCATGGCTTGCATTTCTCTGCATCTGAGAACGTCGCAATTTGACGACTCTGCAGCGCGCCAGCAGGAAGGGGAAGAAGGGGGAAAAATCGTACGGCAAATGCGCAACTCGAGACTGAGAGAGGGGAAAGAATATCCATGACCGTCCCGCTGAAAATCTCCTCATGGGTTACCACGCCAAGCTCATCGCCAAGTCTCGCCGCAATTTGTGCAGCTCTTCGTCCTAACCGATGCCAGCAACTGCTCGCGTGCTCTTTTTCCTCTTCCTCCCTCAAACCGTCGTACGCCAAGGCTCCCAAGCCGCCAAGCGTCGACGATTTTCCCAAGCCACACACATTGGCAAAGCTTCTTTGCACGCACTCAAACACCCTCCCTCTCTCTCTTCTTCCCCTGCACCTTTTTCCTCTTGTCTTTTTTTTTCTTTCTTCCATCACCGTCTTCCCCGCTCTTCTTCGCGTCTTCTGAACCCTGCCGTGGTTGCAGCATGTGTATTTCAAAACAACCCCCTCGGCCTCATGACGCCAACTCTCAAATGACTCGAGCAGAATTGTAGAATTGCAGAATGGCTATTTGCGTTGCACACACAAGTGCAGATAAACTCACATCGGCAATGTCATCGGAAAACCACCTTTAAAATGTCCAAATTGGGAAAACACGACGTGTAGGTCGGACGAGAGCAGTTCCTCAGCCAATGGCCGCGTGAACCGAACCTTTGCAAAACGAAACCTTTGACACCACCCACCACCATCTCAGTGATGTCGTCAGGCCCGTCATGCATCCGGTAACTCACTCCCCGCCTCACTCCCTGCCGAGAACGAGCCAGGAACCTTCGCGTTTCTATTTTCACCCAGCAAAGCCCACGGCCCCCGGCCCTTGGTCTCGTCGTTTCCTGCCCCTTCAACAGGACGCAACCTCCTCTGGCCAGGCCGCCCGCTGACCAAACCTAATGGACTGACTCCAATCTGGCCTGAACACCACCGCCCTCCAGTTCATCGTCACACGACCGTTCTATACCCATTTCAAGCATCAATCCCACATCTCTTCCAGATGTGTCATGGGAATGATGTGCGTATATGTGATATCTGACGCGCAGACTTACCTTACTTCCCTCCCAAAGCAAACTCCATGTGTCCGCCTGTCTTTGGTAAGTTCAGCAGACATTTGCAACTCCTGAGTGCCCCAGTGATGATCATCTCTGGCCATTGCCGCCGGCACAGCACAGCCCTTACTCCCCTTGAGATAACGGGCGGCTAGGCACAATTCTAAAACAGGTCCGACGACTCACAGTCGAGATGGCCAAAAGGCCAGAGTTGTGTACCAGACCTTGACAGTCCGGTAATGTATTCAGTCTTATTTTATTGAGAGGGTTCTTTTTTGGATTCAGCCATGACTCCCCCTGCTTTTGCGGTCGCATGACCGGGTACAGTACCCAACGAAGACACAAAGGAAAAACAGATCAAGAACCGCAAGAATAGGGGCCGGCCTCCCCTTTGCGCGGCATAACGACGCTCGCGACCTATGCTCATGAACTTAGCTAACGAGGCCGCTCCGGCCGCGTTCCCATACACCAGTGTGTCGTGGTGAGGGTCTCGGCGACCCAACCCCGCCGCGCCGGGTGCTTCATATCCCACCCATCCTATTCCGTGGTCCCGATGCAGCAGGCATGGAAAGAAAAGAAGAAAGAAAAGCCTAGATTGTGTAGACACAGAATATGAAAAAAAGAAGAAACAGAAACACTGCTGAAAGGCGACGGTGATGGCGCGCATACTGTTTTCGCCAAAAACAAAAAGCTGTGTAGGCGGAAGAGTTCAAGGCACCGCAGCATACCTCGCATCTGCCTGGCCACAGAACCAACAACTGAATGATATCCCCCGATTCAATCCGCAGCATTCTTGGCCCCTCATTCCTTCGGGGACTTCAGTGTTGAATCAACCCGATCAAACCCACGAACGCCTAAGGCCATCTCAATCTGCGGTAACTCAAG
Organism: Colletotrichum plurivorum; assembly: GCA_014235945.1. Classification (NCBI taxonomy): domain Eukaryota; kingdom Fungi; phylum Ascomycota; class Sordariomycetes; order Glomerellales; family Glomerellaceae; genus Colletotrichum; species Colletotrichum plurivorum. The sequence goes on along the minus strand of WIGO01000010.1, from coordinate 349,253 downwards.
GAAAAGATGCAGTCTGCGTGTTGCTGTTGTCCCCGCCGAACGCCTCGCTGTCGGGGAAACGATTGTTGAAAGTGGAAAGAAAAGATAAACACTAGTCCATATTTGTTGAGAGCTGCCCTAACTCATCGCTCGCGGCTTCAGCTGTAGATAGATTTATGCACCACTCTTCTGCTGTGGGTGCTGCTGTCTTACTGAGTGCCCAGCAACCCAGACCTTTCCAAGGGTCGGGGGGTAGGCTCCTCGTCTGCACTATCCTCCCTGTTGATCGGGTGTGGTCTCGGGGTTTCGTCGACGTCAGGGACGATAGTTTTGTCGTCGGAGTTGACTCCGTTATCCGGGGGCGTCCGGGCTGCCCCGTCTTCCCGAGTCTGATACGACGGCATATCTATCTCCTTCGAAGGTGTAACGACTTGGGTAATCGGTTCGGGTGTGCTCTCTGACCCAAGCGTGATGCTGTCATGGCTGTCGGCCCTCATCATCTCGATCCCCAGCTTTGAGCTGGGCAATAGTGGCTTGCCTCGGAATAGTTTGTCACGACCAAGACCAAGCTCCTCATCCTCATCCTCATCGTCGGCCGAGTCGGTACCTTCGGCATGCCGCTTTTCCATGTGCTCTTTCTTGGCTTTTAGCTTTTCGACCGAGTGCTGAGGCAGTGACTTTCGCGTGTGCTCCAGCTGGCCCGGTGCCGACTGCTGCGTCAGGAGTTGCGGCAGGGATTGGGGAGAGTTGGTCAAAGGGGCCGCTTCATCCTCCCGGATACCCAATCCGCCTTCCTCCCAGTCTCCGGTCGCTTTTCGGCTGATGACCACGGAAACGTCATCCGTAGAAACGGATGAAGAGTCACCGAAGAGGCTGGAGCTGATAGAATCCTCCCGGCTCGATGTGACCAGACTACTGCCGGGGCGGCCCGCATAGAGCGAAGAGCTAGAGGTTGGGCTGTCGTCTGTCCGAGAGCTGGCTTGGCGCAGGCTAGAAGGGACCGGATGTGGGAGCGACAGGGACATCGAGTAGTTGATGCCGGGCGATTCTGGCTTCCACTGGCAAAGTTTTCCCAACACCTCGGTGAGCTTGGAGCTCGAGATGGGCTTCTCGATTAACCCCTCAAAGTGGTGGGGAGCTTGCAGCTCTTTGAGGTAGGCTGTGATGGCAACGATTGGCGTGTGTGTATTCGTGTTCTTAGTCTCCCGAATCATGCGAGCAACATCGGTGCCGTTGATCTGAGGTAGCCTGTACTCCAAGAAGATTATGTCGAACTTGATCTCGCACATGGCGTATCTCACGGCTTCAGATCCGTTCGCGACCGAAATGGTTCTGCAGCGGAGCTTCTCCAATAGCTTCTCCATCACCATGCGGCTGACTGGATGATCCTCGCATATCAGCACATCCAAGGGTCGAAATGTCGGCCCCCCGTCAAACGCAATCTGCGAGAGGCGGCGGGAGCTCTGTCGACGACGCTGGACGCGAAATAAGGCCGCGTTGTGCTTATCGCCCTCGTTGTCAGAGGAGGATGGCGACATGTCGAATACTTGGCTGCGTCGATTGCGGTGGTGTGCCAAGACGTCCGACGTTATCGGGCTGCCCTCGTTCGAACCCACTGTAAGGGACCTTGATCGACTACTCGAGGCCTGCCTTGGCGTTGATACCATCTTTTGTGGCGAAAGTGCCAGCGGAGGCGGCGGCCCCGCACCACGGCCTTTCACGGGGGAGGCGGCCGCACTCGTTGCAGCCTTCTGGAGGCTGGGGGGCACCCGGGGAATCTCGAGTGAAGTCGGCTGATGAGCATTGGACTGCTGCGAGAGACTCGACGAGTTGCTGGAGGCCTTACGTCGGGCTTCGTTCCCTTGGCCGGCGACAAAAGAGACCAAGAGAGGCGACGATGGTTGAGAGGCTCTGCTCGGAGACGAGTTGGCGTGGCTCAACCCAGATGGGGACTGTGGCCGGTTCTTCGCATTTGAAATGGTTCGCTGAACCGGGTTCGCCAGCACTGGGCTGCCCTCCAGAGCCGGGCCGGGCGAGGTGACGCTTCCGCCGGGGCTGATAACAGTCGGTTTGCTTTGAGACGCCAATGCCTCGGCACGAAGCTTCTGTATGACATCCTTGTTGGCCTTCTCCAGCACTGGTAGATTTTTGAAAGTAAAGTTTCCAAAGTCGTCAGCAACGACAGGCTCACTAAGCCGTCTACTCTTCAAGTCTCTAACGTGAGGAGGAATGTGGAGGGGCATCAAGTTGCGCTTGATAGAGTTGACTTGTGACCGGACGCGAGACAGGGCATCATGCGGTCGGTCAGGGTACTCGGAACCCGTCCCAGACACCGGCGGGGACAGCTGGTCTTCCATCTCTTCCGCAAAGGACTGGAGAACAGCGCCGCGAGAGTCGAAGTATTCAGTGTCTTCGGGGTGCTCGAGCTGTGGGACAAACTGCGCCTCGTCCTGCAGCAACGTCTCCCAATTGATGCCCTCGAACCAGGGGTGGGCGCGGATCTCGTCGCCACCACATGGGAACTTATCCTCTCGGTTGGCTCCGAGGCGTGATTGAGGTTCCATACAGAGCAGTTTGTTGATTAAATCCTTGGCTTCAGCTGAAATAGGCTCACACTCGTTTTCGTCCGGCCATTGGATCTTGCGCGCCAGGATATTCTCGAAAACCTGCTCGGCTTCGTCGGCATGGAAAGGCGGGAATCCGTAGAGAAATTCAAACAGGATGCAACCGACCGACCACCAATCGCTGGTCTCATCCTGTTTCTCGCCGTTGATGGTCTCGGGGGCCAAGTAGTCGGGGGTACCCACGAAACGACGACTGGTATCCTCTGGGTCGAACAAGGCCATTGGCGGTGGCATCATTGATGACTGAGGCGGGGTGCTCTTCCCCAAGAAATCAACGCTGGATTGGGTGCTGGCATGATGAAGATTCGTCAGGTCAGGAGAGGCTTGTCCAGCAACTTCGCTTGATTCCTCATGACTCAGTGGATGATTTTGAACTTGTGTATTCGGCTCCGCGTCGGTCAGGGAAAAGTTGTTGAGCATACGAGCAAGCGACTCACTACCACCGCTGTCACTGCGGTGGCTCGAAACTCGTCTTGCTTCCGAACCAGCCAGAGCAAAATATGAGGGCTGCCCTACGCTAGATCCGGTATCGGGCGTCATCTGCGGCGTCATGCTTGGGGAGTGGGTGTGGCCATGGAGGTCGAGAGATGTAGACCGCGACGACGCCAATGATGCCGAGCGAGCAAACGGACCTTGTCTCAGGAGGTCCGGCGTGGGATCCCCATTCTGGCTGTCAAGTGCTCGTTTTTGTCGTCCGACGAGACCCATGCGCGACAGACCAAAGTCTGTGAGCTTGAGATGCCCTTTCTGGTCGATGAGGAGATTGTCAGGTTTTAAATCTCGGTGGATGATGCCGCGGCTGTGAAGGTGCTCTACGCCGAGTACGACCTCGCCCAGATATTTTTTGACCCAATCCTCAGGCAGACCTCCAAGAACCTTGATCAAGGACGCACAGTCGCCGCCGTTGAGATATTCCATAACGAGGTACAGATAATCCTTGCTTGAAAAGGTCCAGTAGAGTTTGGCAACGAAATCACTTTGGCCTTGCCACATCATGATCGCGCGTTCAGCCTTCACGTTTCCCACTTGGTTTTTGGCCACCATGTCTGCCTTCTTCAATACCTTGATGGCAAAGTATTCACCTGTGGACTTCTTTTTCGACAAGTAGACACTGCCGAAGGCTCCCTTGCTGATCGGCTTGATGATCTCGAAATCTTTGATGGATGGTGGTGCCGGTCGCGCTTGGGGCGGAGGCTGATGAGCCGTCATCCTCGGCGAAGGGGGTCCCTTCATCACGAATTCGGACATGGCAGCGGACGACTGTCTGCGGTGATGGCCGATCGGCAGGTGTGCGGGAGAGCTGAACTCGCTCGCAGGTAGCAACGGAGAAGCTTCCGGAGATGTAATACCATCATGGGGAAAGGGGAAGTTGCGCGGTTTGATGATCCTGAGGGGAGAAGAAGGTTGATTGGTGTTGCGTGAAGGCGACTCTTGTCGTCGGGGAGAAGAGGTACCGGGCAAAATGATGCTTCTACGGTGATGCTTTCTCGCGCTGGCCGCCCTGCGGAGATCACCGAACTCGGAAATCGGAGATTCGGTCCGAGGCGGTTGTCTGGAAGCTACGGAAGAGGACCGAATGCTTCCATCGCTGTCACCGGGGTCGCTCTCGAAGATCAACGATTCCCTACGCGACTCACGAGCTGGCCCTGAAGGGTTGAGGACTCCCAAATGGGATCTTGGCGTCGGACACTCCCTAGGGCTACTCGAGCGCGTCGATTCCACAAATGACGTCGGCCGTGGCCTCTCGAGACTGTCGGTGAGGTTGACGTTCTGCAACGCGACTGCAAGCGCTGAAGGGTTTTCGAAAGACGCCTGGTAGAAAAGTTCTTCTTGAGCAGGCGCAACGCCCTGCTCTTCCTCTTCGTCCTCGGTCGAGTCGCTGAGACGGCCCGCGGCAATCCTAGCTGCCTTGCGCATGGCCTCTTCAATACAATCCTGTACAATGACTGCGAACTCGATCCTGATGCGCTCCGCGTACTCGATGATCTTGCGATGTCTGAAGACAGCTTCAACTTTGGCCTTCGCGGCCTTCTCCGTGTCAGCACATAACAATGCGAGACCTTGTTCTTGTTCCAAAGTGTTGTTGCCAGGCGAGTGCCAGTGCATGACCTGCGAGATACGAGACTCCGACTGGGGAGACTGTGTCCTAATTTCGCCGGGGATTTGAGACGATCCTTCCTTGACTGCAGGGGTGCTAATTTCGAGGGCAGTATCGCAAAGGTCCAGCAAAAGCTCCACGATCCTTGCCTGTGGCCGCCTGATGGCAAACGAGCGAGCTCGCGCGTGTCCGAAGCCGCCTGACCGCTCTCTTGATTGTGATACGGAGCTTCCAGGAGATGAAGAAGCTGATAGGGGAGGGCCAATTGGCATGCCTTTGTACTCAGCGGCAGGGAGGGCAAGCTGGTCGCCAGTCAGAGAGCGACTCTTTCGAGCCTCAAGCGCGTCCAACACCCTGACGATCAGATGTCTGTGTTCAGTCAAGCTGTCTTGCGCCATCTGGACGTCCATTTCCGCTCTGTGTTCTTGCAAACACAAATCGGTGTGTTTCTCGAACCACCACGGCGAAATCTGGCGCTCGCAAATGCGGCACAATACGGGTAGCGGCGGCGGGTGGTTTTCGGGGTCGTCGACTCCAGACTCTGCTAACTGCGTCAGGTAGCTGGCAAGGACTTCGGCGCCAGATCCAAGCGAGTCGACGATGACAGCAGGCAGGTCGATCTTGATTTCTCGGGGCGCGATGTACGGCCGGATCATCCACATGGTCTAGAGGGTAGGTTGATTAGCATGGTGGGCGCAGGTAAGTCGCCGGCGAAACGTGGACTTACGTGGCTCTCTCCTCCAGAAACTCCGTCGTAGACCATAATACCCTGGGCTTCCAGATCTACAATGTGAGGAACGGACGCTTCGGCTTCCTCGATCTCAAGGACCTCCATATCTTCAAGGGGCAGCAATTTCGAAAGCGGGCCCATGGTAACGGCAAATCGTACTCTTTGACTTCGCGAGTCGTCTGACTTCATGGACTCGACGGTCTCCGAGAAAACGGTCTTGTTGTCGCTAACGATCAAGTCGGCTATCGGGATTCCTTTGACCGAATCGGGCTGGGTGCCGATAACGTCGGTCCATGACGGGCTGACCCATCGAATAGTTCCATCAAGGTTGAGGTCGAGAATGACATTCAGAGTCTGCTCGGCAGCCTCGCGAAGTTCCTCTCTTTCCTCTCGAATATCTTCGCTCAGGGATCGCTCCATAGGGCCGGCCTGTGACCGCAGAGTTGTCACGGCCGGCGGCGCTAGCATGTTTGTCTTAGGGTCCATTTTCGGAGAGAGACGGGTGAAGTCCCCAGTGGCGACGATACCATTGGCTGATTTGTTTCGTCTCTCGGACAGCGAGTACTGACTGTCGGGGCGTTGTTGCGAATTCGGGACAAAAAAAAGTCGAGGATGCTGTAGCGTCGAGAATTGGTCCAACCCGGAGGCATCAAGTGACGGCCAGGTTGTCTGGCAAGTGGCCAAGACTACAGACAAGCCAGACCACGAGACATGACGAGTATTGAGGCGAGCAGTCTCGGGGCGCGTGAAGCGAGAGAAGGCCCTGGGTGGTGACCGCGGCGCGCGACTGCCCGGGACGTTGCGAGATTGGCAGGCAGAAAATGAAGGTATCCTGCAACCAACGACCAGCGAGCGTTGAGCAATCGGAGGACCAAAGAGGAGTTCGCGAGTCGGCAGAAACGACTTCGACGTTGGCACGGACGAGACGTCGAATAAGGCGGGCGGTGGCCCTGGAATCGTTGAACGTCGTGTGGAGGAAACCGGAGAGGCAACTGCCGATTTGGACGATGGAGAAACGAAGGCGAAGGCGAAGGCGAGAAGGGGATTTGCTTGTCAGAGACAGAGCTCGCAGCGCGGTGCCGTCGGCCGTACGTACGGATTGCAGTGTGCCGTCGTCAAACACAACCACCTCGGGGACAGGAAGGGAGGGAAGGTCAAAAAGAAGGGGAAAAAAAGTTACAGGAAAGGCACACACCAAAGTGCAGGCAGGCCCTTTGTGATGATGGTGTCAGTCACTCATTACCTCGCTCCTGCTTGGCCTTAGCACCTCGCACGTAAAGGTTGGCAACAGCCCAGTCAAAGCGAACCCAGAGAGCATCTTGCCGTGGTCGCGTCCTTATTATGGGTCCTCAGTACACTCAGCGGTACCCTTGTGCTCAGGGTGGGCGGGTTTAAGCGGGGAAGGGGTCTGGTCTGGCCAATCAAATGTAGATTCTCTAGGGGAGACCCAGTTGAAGTACATGCATGACACGCCAATTATGTATGCGACACAACGTACCTCTACCCAAGGTAGCCTAGGGCCATTTCCAGCTAGCGCATTCGCTAAAACACGAGCGAGGGAGTCGGGGAGTCGGGTGTGTGACTTTTGGGTGGGGAGGGAAGGGGAAGGGAACAGACGGGCAGGCGCGCGCACAAACACATAGGTACACTACCTACCTGCTACCCAGGAGTAACGAAAGAAAGGCACACCCACCACATCACGCATACATCGTAGGGGGGAAGATAGGAAAGGCACCTGAGAAGTTGAGAGACGGAGCACAGGAGGTGGAAGGAGTGGGGGAGCAGGGAGGGCACTCCAACCTAGCCATAGGGCACTCCTGATAGTACTAGAGTACTATGCAGCCCGTAGTAGGGTAGTTAGTACTGCTTGTTGGGAAGGACGCTGTACCCGTCCGTTCCTGCCCTCCACGCTACATACTTGTAGCAGTGTCCGCACTTACCAAGCAAGCAAGGTGAGTATAGTAAGTCCAGTCCTTCGTGTGCCTAGTTAGACACCTGCAGTACTTTGGTATGGTCGGGAGGAACTTGTGGCGGATGCTTCCAGCGCTGAAGGGAGATTGGGCTGGACTATAGGGGCAAGTCGCTGGGAGCCGCACTGGCCCCCCCAAAAAAAAAGTTTCGCCTGCAGAAAACATGGAAACAAATCGGTGCTGTCCAGTAGCCTGTAGGTACCGTAATACAGAAGATGCCCAGTCGAGGCATCCCCCGTTTACTTCTAAGTGGTACCTGAAATACAGGAGTAAGTTGAACCCGCTCAGATTTGACGCTCTTGCCATTTGTTTCTCTTTATCCGTATGCCTCGATGAAAAGAATTGTTGTTCCTAGTATCGCGATCCCCCTCCGCCCAAAAAGGTGTGATAAACAAGTACGTAGAGAAAGGTGCAGACTTACTGTCGCAACGGCCATGCAGTAATACCAACAAGCATCAGCTTCGCATCACCTCACACATTTAGGTCCCCTCCCATCCCCATCCCCTTCCTCGCTCCTATCGCTTCCCTTCCCCTACAGGGCCTCCACGAGGCACTCACACAACCCTTCGGCCGAGCTGATCTTTCTTTTGTTTTGTATTGTTTTGTATTGTTGCCTTTGGTTTCCTTTCTTATCTCGTCCATTGACTCTGCTCACCCTCCCATCTGCCCTTGCATGGTACACTTGGCTATCCGTATCAGCGGATAACATGTAGGCCTACCTCCACACCAGTCTGTCTACCTACTTAACTGGCGCTTCGACTTTGACTTTTGCATCTGACGCTTCCATCACAGGCGGGAGCACACCCACAGCCCCTGGACAAGAGACAATGCCACATAGGTATGTAGTAGTATAGTACTATAGTGTGTACGGCGTCGCGTTGAGAGCAGCGGAAACAACTATCCGCAATTTGACACAACCCATAACCACATGGAACTCTGCTGAGTCTGCTCCCCTCTCCCTGGGCTGGCTGGTCTTCACTGCCTAAATACAGTGTAACATGCCGCCGGGGCCTGGCAACGAGCGTGCGCACACACGACTCCCTCGAGCGAGAGGAGCTGTCCTCTACGCAGTCACATACACTACCTCCAGTGAGGGTGTACACACAAGCACGGCTATCCCATCTTCGGCCCACCATCGCGGCCGAGCCAGCCGGGGCGAAGGTCATCATAGAGATCAAGCAGCTCAGCTCAGCCGAGTAACAATTTGTTGCTCAAGCCGTAACCAGCACCCGGGCTGTCGTTGACCTCCGATGGAATCCACTCACCCCGGTTTCCAGACGCTCCAACTGCGACGGCACCGAGAGAAACAACATCAGCATCCTCCAACCAGCCGTCTGTATTCATGCACTGTCGGTGCCGTTGGATGGATACCCCGACTTTCCCTACCTAAGACCCCTACTTGGATAAATCCGATGCGGCATGTTGAGGCGCCCGCATGTCGGCTGCTGGCACTAGCCTGTGTCCTAAGAGCTGAAGGTAGCACTGGCATTGGGGCGGGAAGCCCCAATCTCATGCCATCGTGGTAAGACACCATCAGCTGGTCTTCCCATTCAAGCCGCTTTTCCTGCTGGGCTGGAACAGTATCATGAGTGACGTTCACACACCACGACGACCAGCTCTCAACTTTGCTTTTTCCCCTGAGGTACCGTTCCACAGGGCAACTTTTATGGGCGTGTGCATGTGCGTGTGCATTTTCTAATGAATGCGCCGTCGCATTCGCGGCATGACGATACGGTCCCTGACCAAGTCTCACACACCAGCGAAAGGCTATCACTGTCTGCGCCTAACTTGTACTCCCAAGGTACTGCGGTTATTTGTGAAAGACGGTGAGGCGAGGGCCTATCCTGGATGGACTTCTTCGAGAATGCAAACGACCTGGCCGGAGGACCCCTCGGGATTGCCTTGTTGATCTGCACCGTCCGTCCCAGTCCGGGGTGTCTCAAGTTAAGAGAGAGAGCGCGCCGCTGGATTGGACACGCCGCACATCTGCACTATCTAACCCAGACACGGCGAAGTCCATCAACAGTCGTTCTCACGCGTTGACTCGCGGGCGTGCGAGCCCGGCAGATGCTATGCTGGGTGGTCTAACTTGAATTATTTGCAACGCTGTCTGCTTGCCCGTCCTCGGAAACAAGGGATTCAACATTCGTCGAATGGGGTGGCACGACAGGAAGAAAAAGAAAGCACAAAAGGACGACGGCCACGCGGAAACAACTGTACTATGCCCTCCTATACCATGCCACCGCATGCCAGGTCAGCCCAAGAAGCCTGCCTGTAAGCGATCTCTCCCACACACCCCCAAGCCGTTTTACCGTTGCCGGACGATATCAGAAGGCCTGTCCCATTACATTTCACAACCGTTTTTTAAGCCTGCAGGCTAATAGCAACCCTTTCACACACGCTCTTATGTGACGACTTCAAGACTGCGGCACTAAGTTTAAGTGCCGCAAAGCAACCCAGCGCAGCCTGCCGCCAGCCACTCACGGATGCCGCTTACATAGTAGCAATCGCTCGGGAAGAGGGAGGCTATCGGAGCCCGAGGACACGAGTGAGAAGAAATTGTCCTTCACACGCCGCCCCGTGTGTTCAACTGCCCGCCAGTGTCGGTGACAAACTCGAGTAGGAAATTGTACTTCAAGCCGGATCGCGGAGACTACGACGAGCAACAAACACCCTCCGAGGCATCGAAAACGGCCCACGGATCACAAGAGCCGCTGGCACCACCATCTCACGATATCCATGTCAGATGAATCTTCCCCACTGGTGGTGCACGCCCATTCACCGTCCACCTCGAGAAATCTCCCGGCTTTAGGGTCCGAAAGCTGGGAAAATAGTAATCTGAACCCCAAATCCCCAAAACGCCCGCGCCAAGGCATCTGCCCGCATGATGTCGCCCATCCCGTCATTCCTGCCTCGTCGTCCAATCGGCGAAGAGGTGACGAAGGGATCCTGCGGGCAGGAGAACGGCACAAGTGCAGCGCAGCTTACCAGCTTCCCAGTAATGAGTTGCTTCGAATTACCAGTACTACGTATTACATCGAGCTATTCGTAGGTACCTGAAGTGTGTTGTACCCACCCTCAAGTACCCTGCTTTCCATATTGTCTTCTCCTTCTCTTCAGTCTTGCCATAGTATCCCACGGACCAGACTACCTACCTTACGCTCCACCAGTCGCTCTTCGCCCACCTTTGCTTGAGCATCTTATATGCCAGTCGTTTTCCCCTTCAGGCTTCCCACCCTGCCTTCGTACCCTGCTCTCCCAGCATGCTGGCTTTCGGAAAGCCTCCTGGTCATTGAACCGGGGCCCTGACCGGCGACAACGCCGCACCCCCGGTCTGCATTTGGGGTAACGGCGTCGAATCGAGATTCATCCTCTATGTTAACCGCCCTTTTTAACTGTGACACTCTTACTACCCCAGATGTGTTTGTTACTCGTGCCTCCGGACCCTGCGCCTCGCGAAACAAAACGATGAGCCAACGAAGCCGACTGTCCGCTTGGCGACTGGACACACCTTCTCGTCCCTTCTGCCAGCAAGCACACAGATAGCAGTGGATGATTACCAGACGCGTTTGTCGCCCGGGAATGATCGATCTCGGTCCTACGCGGATCTGTGCCTGAGGAATAATCTGTTCATCCCAAGCCCGGGCGCGCTCTCTGTCCCTCTTTCACGCGCACGAACAGGATTTCGGTATCGATGACGGGGCCGACATTTGTAGAATTCCTACACCTGTCATCCCAAACATGCCGGAAGCTCAGACTCCCCGGAAAGTTTTCCTCTGGAATTTAACTGCCTTCATGCGGCAACCCAAGACAACCTTAACGACTCATGTTTGCGTGTCTACCTCTGAGAAGGCGTCGTGCCGACGGTTGACAAGCGTCTAACCCAGATCACAGATCACTTCTTGGCCTTTGCCCTCTGCCGCGAGCCAGGTTCGCGTAGCTCCAGGGTTGGGCCGTGTTTGCGGATCGCCGAGTCACCTGGATAACTGCACTGTCATCTTACGCCCGACCCCTTCAGGCTCTATGTTGTTTGATGTCGGCTGGGTCTTTTCCCCGCAGGAGCAGAGCCTACCATATCCCAGACAAGATCTCGAGAGGCCCAGGATGCCTATGATCTCATGGCTTTATACAACCTCCCCGAGGCAGACGGGCGGGCTGGAGATGCCTCCCCCCCCCCCGGCCGTGATCTGCAGTTGCGGTGAGCTTTCTGATCGACGACCTAGCAGTGGCTGGAGGAAATCCAACGGGCACAGATGTCGGCAAGTGACCTGTGGGGTTGGCAGGCGCAGCGAGCTATGTTGTCAGCCCGCAGTTGCGGCAATTGACTTTGGGGGTAAACCGGATACTCCCCAGTATGGTTGGGGGCCTCGCTCGGGATCACTTTGGGGACCTGACGTTGGTTCGAGCGTCTGAGCATGCTCCAACTTCAGTCACCGGAAAGAACGGATAGCGAACCACACACACGTTTGGTGAGGCATCGCGACCGGCCCTTTGCTGCGGACTAGTTGTGTGTTTGCACATCCCTCGCCTCCGAGGCAGAAGTGAAGCAGAGCATCTTCTTAAGTTTGACTACGTCCACGCAGGACCAGGGTCCCCGGGTGGTAATCGTCCCTCTGAACTCGCCGGAAGGAAGCACCAGACCACTCGGTTTGCGTACTATGGCAGAGTGCGTTCTGTTTTGTCCCAGGGAGAACTGCGGTTGCGTGCTGGCACGCTGGCCTTCTCAAGTATCTATCTTGTACAGTTCACGCCGACCAGGATGTATGGCCTTCTGCCCTCCGCGTCTTGAAGATGATGTGAGACTTTTCCTGGCATTTCGACGTCTATCACGGATATTTTGAACGGGCCTCGTGGTCGTGGCCTCTGTGTGATCGTGTTTTCCTCCGACTTGCGGTATCGTTGTGGGATATGGAATTGAGGGGTAAGTCGGCGGATAGCCGGCGTCGCAGACGAGTTCCCGTCGCTACTCGTAGCTTGTGCGTCTACGACAGGCGCATTCCAGCAAGAAAGTCAAACCTGCTGTAAGACATGGATAGGTATGGTGCGAGAGGTGGGAAGGAGGGGAAGTAATCGGAGGCCGGGCTGAGACAGCCGTAGGTAGCGCCGTTCGAATGGTGAGCTCGGATAACAGACATCTCGTGCGGATGGAGGTTTGTTTTGGCGGATTTCCGGATAAACGTCGGCAGCCTGCCCCCTGCACCTCCGAAAGCCCCGGGCCGGACCCTCCAGTGGACCTAGGCGAGCCCGTAGGGCTAAAGGCACCTACAGGCTACCTACTACTTGCTGTTATAAGCAATCTTCAAGCCTCTATGGGGGAAGTCGTTCAATATCTAGAACACTCATCCTCGGTTCAACTGGCCTGGCAGATGGTGCACCCAAAGACCGGGCTGGCCCTGAAGCAGACAGAAGCACTTGAACGGACCAGGGTTACCAGAGCCATGCTCCACGGTTGGTAGCAGAGGCGGAACAAGATACTGGGCCTGGAGCCGGAGAGGCTGAAGGAGGAGAAGAGGAAGCCAGCGGATGAAGACTGGGAAATGGCGGAGGTAGGACAGAGTCCAGGGGGAATTGTTGGAGACCGTCGATGACACAAAGCACGGAGTAACGCGTTTGGGTTCTCAACGCCAGCGCCGGTTCGTTGATAGCTCGACGCTGACTGCATGGGCGGGTATCGGAGCCCCGTGAATAATAATGTCGACGGCAGGGAGTCGGCAATCGTGACGGTCGTGCCATCTCAGGGACATACCCTCAGAAGCGGTACACACAAATACACCATGTCTTGTTGCTAGTCCATACTCGCGGCACGGATAAGAAAGCCGGACGATCGAACCATCCATCTGCTGTGCTTCGCCAAGTGCTCTCGGATGCTCTGGCAGAGGTCAATGACGGAGTTTTCTCGTCAACACGCGACCATCGCTCGAAACGATCTGCAGGCTGGGCAATGCTCTCGGTAGCTTCTTGTGCGACCCGAATGTTCGATCCGCACAGTCGCCGTTACGCAGCTCTGCGAGGGTAAGATGGTGGATACGAGTGCATCTGTGGATTGATTAATATACACTGCTGATCAAAGAAGGGGCCAGATGTTCGAAAATGACGCATCATCATTACTAGGTAATATCTGACGGGAGCGGGATAGTCTCGATGCCATGCGTCTGGTGTGGAATTCGGGAGTGCCAGGCCAGGAGCAACTCCCGGAACGGGGGCTTCTGTTGGCCAATGCTGGTTCTCCCACCTGCGCAGAGCTTTCTGTCCTCATTTCACATGTGTTGTGTTTTGGAGGCTTCTCATGCCTGTGATGCCCACTCGGCCTTCTTGACGTCCAGCCACTCGCCCTTCTCAACCCACAGGTTCTCGAGCCACTTGGCCAGCTTCTCCTCGTCCGTCGGGAGACTCTCAAGGGGGAACCTCCGGACGTGCACGTGAAACTTGAATCCCAGCCGAGAGCTCAGGCCCGGGACGCTGAGAGTATCCCACATGGTTGGCGCGGCGTGGAAGCTGTTCCCTCGCTGGTACGCTATCGTCACGTCGTAAACGGCCTTGACGTGTGGCGCCTTCCTCAGATGTTGCACGGTGGTGATGAACCCCTTCGTCCTGGGATACAGCAAATGCTTTGGCTGAGGGCGTCCAGTCTCCTTGCACCACTCAATCGACTGTTCGTACTTCTTCTGGGTGAAACGCGTCGCCTCACTGAAGCTGATGAGCCCTTCTCTCCCGGTCAGTCCCTGTCGTCGGCGGTGGGTGAGAAGACGTCGCTGAGAAACTCACAGGTCGGCCACTGCCTCTTCATAATGCCGGCGAAGGCCCTGTCGAGCTCGTGCCTGTCCTTGGCCCAGTTCCGGCTCACCATGGGCATGCCCATCGCCCACAAGCCCCAGCCCAGGAACGGGACGATCCGCAGTTGGATCTTGGCGAAGTAACGACACCGGCCTAGCATGCCGGCCTTGATGGCCAGCGCCTGGATCATGTAAAAGTCTGCCCATCCAACATGGTTGGCGACGACAATGGCCGACTCCCCCTGCGGAATGGCATCGCCAGAGAAGGTGAGGTTTGCGCCATTGAAGCTCTCAAAGATGATCTGGATCCAGTACCACACCGTCTCTGCGATGCGAGATGATGAATTGTAAACAAAGTCCGGGAAGAACCACTTGAGCGGAAGCTGCAGGGAGATGGCCGTGTCAGCAAGCAACAGCCAGAGCACCCACGGTGTCAGAATTGCCGCTCCTCGGAGGTGGGTGAGCAGGTTGCCGCTGCCGGCCATGACGGGCGAAAGTCAGTCGCCAAAGCCCCAGGGGTCGAATCCAAAAGCGAGGACAGAATCGACGCTTCTCGCAGGCAACGTACGTACGTTGCTCGTCGTCGATACCGGTCTGCAACTATTTTTTTTTTCTAAGGCGGCAAGGACTCTTGGGGAAAAAGAAAGCAATAAAGTTGACCGTCCTCCCTTTTCGAAGCACGGCCGGATGACCTGGGACCCTGGGAACGTCGCCCTGGATGGAATGTTTCGAAAGGGAGCCGCGTGCGCGTGACTTCCCGCCAGCCTTCAAGGGGAAGAAAGAGTTTGGAACAAGCGCTAGTAATAAGCGGCCAGCGATCCAGGGTTCGTAGGTTCCAGTACGTCTCAAGAGATTTGCGTCTTCCCGCTCGGTTGCTGGAGGATTACCGTCGCATTCCCTGCTAATACCAGAGAAGCGTCTACCTCTTCTCTTTCTATCTCGGTTCCGGCGATCGTGAGCTGAGGATTAACCGTTCAGAGACATAGTTGCGACCTGGCGGATAGACGGAAAAGAAAACATGAATAACATCGCTACAAAACATAATACCGCAACGCGACGGGTTTTCTCGACTAGCAAAATCGTCGGTCCCGCCGGATTTCCGAAGTGGGATGTAGTATGACGGCATTGACTTTTGGTGCCTAGTAGCAGAGATCTGTCGTCCGTTCCTGGGGGGGCCGAAGAAGGAGAGACGTTCCATTCGACTCGTCGATACCTAACGAGGGCGTGCCCCTCAGCCATAGTGGAACCGGAGCAGTGCTCCCACGTGCCGTACCTAGGTACACTACAATACCCACGTACCTACCAATTCACATCACGTGGACCGGGCGTAGAGGGCTGGCTGGAGTCGCTAGACAGTAGACATGAACCTCATGTGTCAAGAAGCGTGAAGTGTTAGTAGAAACGAGCAGGTCGGGTTTGAAATGTGCAGGCTCTTTCTGATGGCAAATTAGAAGGCTGGTGCTCAGGTGGATGTGGGCTTTCTTACGGGCGTATATGCGCCGCTTTGGATAATGCAATTCGATCCTGACGAGTAGGAGCCCTGGATGGGCGAACAAGCAAACAAACCGCCGGGCCAAGCCGATCCATGTTTATTCGCTTCTTGGTGCGGTGCGGTACGGTGCGGTACGGTGCGGTGGCCGCCCGATACTGTGAGCCGACGACCTCGGAGCTGGCCCCGACCTTCAGGTAGGTGGGTAGGGAGGTACCTGACTTCGGCCTCGGCAGGTCGGTTTTCTCTGCCCAGGTGCACCTCGCACGAGTTCCCACTACCTACATAGTGTAGGAGTCTAGATCCTAGGTACTGGATACTTATCAGACGCCGAGCCAAGCGCAAGTTGATCCACGCACGCGAGGAGGTGCAGGGGCACCGTGGACGCCGCTGCTCCCGAGCGCACCGCAATCCGGCGGCACCCACCCGGGGGCATAGGCAATTCCAGTGTCTCCAAGCGCTCACCTCCAGTAAAGTCCATGGCAAGAGCCTCTGCCTGCTGGTGGTATACTGTTACCATGGCTGGACCGCAATTGCCAGTCTCGGCATTTCCCCCGTACCGACTACCTCTCTCCCTAGGTATGTCTCTTGCCTGGATGCACCTGCGTACGGATACACCGCATCTGAGGCGAGCCTAAAATAGGAAGCCACGCAAGAGATAGAGGGTCGAGACCGACCGCCCGCCAGTCCGTCCCTCCAGATCAGATCCATAGCCAGGCGCCCAACATCAAATACAAATCATAGGTTCTGCCCAAGGAGGCGTCCCAAAGCCTCTTTTCCCCCAGCCCAGCTAAAACACCACCCCCGACCTTACCTAAGGCAGGCTTACCACCAACCCTCGTCGCCGTCAGTCTCACGTACACTACGGCAGAGCGCTCGACAAGAAATACAGACAGACCATACGGATACCTAGACGACGACCCGTGGAGAGCTGCGCGCACGACGCCCGGTGGTCACGAAAAAGCAACGAATCTCGTCGGAGAGCACTCTCACCAATCTCATCACAACCGACCTGGATCAAAACGACAATAAACATCCGTAATAGCCGCTGAGACTCCGCGCCTGCCTCTTTGTCTCCCCTTGCGGCTCTTATTCTCAGGCCGTCCAGACTCAAGACTCAAGACTCAAGACTCAAGACTCGAGACTCGAGACTCGAGACCCTAGGCCCGCAGCTTGCTGCCACCCCGCTCGCAACCGTGCGGTCCGTTTCCGCCATATTGTCTTAGAAGAAGGGCGGTGGCGCATTTCTCTCCTCATCTCGATTCGCGACAGACACCACGCTCACAGTCACACCAACACGCGCACAAAATCAGAGCCAAGCCGGTCAAACCCCCGTCTCGATCTCTTGTGGTTCTCTCCACCCCGCCGTCATCCGTTCTCTTGTCGCCCCAGCGGCATCTGCTGCCACCGCGCACACCTCCCCCATCCCCCTCACCTACTTTCAAGTTATCCGTCTCTGCTAAGGCGAACAACCGATAAGAGAGAGAAAGAAAGGGGACCGCGTACTGCAACCGTCCCAGACCAGGACGCACGACATTCTCTTCGTCCCGAGTGTGTCAAACAAATCTAAAACAGGGCGGACCAGTTCACCCTCCCTACCTCACCTTGCCTACCCCGACCCATCCACCTATTGCTACTACTACTACTACTCTACTACTACTGCCTGCGCCTTCGAGCCCTGTCCGTCCTGCCATCCAGTGCAGCACATCCTCCGACAGCTCGGACGCCAGAATTGGGTTTCAAGTGTGGGAGCAGCAGCTTCTTTTCAAATAACCATAAACGCGATTCGGCAACGCAGCACATGACACCAGCCTCGAACGCCTCTCCTCTCCCTATCAGATTTCACACCATTCCCCCTGCTTTGACTGGCGACAACCCGCCGTCGTCCGCCAGCGACGCATTGTCAGACACGGATCGGGAGTCCGTCCACTGCGCATCCAATCTTCCAAGGTAAGCCCCTCAGCAGTCTACCGATCCCCTTTCTGTGCACTACACTACGTACGCTGGACGCTGCGCCTCTCCCGCGGCACCAAAGTATTTGAAAAAGAGCTTGCCCCCGCCTCTGCGACCCGACGCCCGGCGCGACGGGCGAGACACCCACATGACGACATGAATCGCAGTGCCTTTCTTTAAAAGTGGTCGCTCTATGGCACTGTTTCATGGACGATAAAATGACTGACCTAGGTAATACAGCTTCCTATCATCCCCCGCCGAACCCTTCGTCATCGCCGACGCGTAAGCAATCAGCGGGCTCGCTATACGAAAGGACAGCCATGGCTTCCTCGTTATCGCCGGACCAGTATGGAAAGGCGCCGCAGCAGCTGCCGTATAGCGGCGGCTCGGGCTCAGGCGGCGGTGGCTCCGATCAGGACAAGAGTCCTCTGAGCTCCCTGAACTTGGGTTTCCTCAAGTCCTTGACGGAAAAGAGAACCACTCGTGGTAAGGGAGTCGATGCGCGCCCGCCAAGCTTATGGATAGACACCTGACCACTCGCTGCGAAGATGGCAACCCCCCTAAGAGGAGGGGCCCCAAACCCGACAGCAAGCCGGCCCTGACCAGGCGACAAGAGCTGAATCGCCAGGCACAACGGTAAGCTGTGACGGCTCTCGGAAGGCGGCATCGCGCTACAAAAGAACAGACGCTGACAGCATGGTTCCGCAGCACGCATCGTGAGCGGAAGGAACTGTACATCAAGGCCTTGGAAGACGAAGTGCTAAGACTAAAAGAGATCTTCAGCAACATATCACACGACAAGGACAAAATGGCCGAGGAGAACAGGCAACTCAAACAAATCCTCGCTCAGAATGGCATTCCTCTGTCGCACTACGGCGACGACATGATCAGTAACCCCAGCGCGGGATACACGTCGAGCGCCAGCGTCTCGGGCCACAGCTACGGCCAGAATGCCTACACCCCGCCCATGACGTCCACGACGGCACCGTCAGTCTCGCCTTCGTCTCACGGTCCGTCTCACTCCCACTCCCACGGCCCGCCCCCTCCCCTTCCTCAGATGATGGGCGGTCAGCAGCTGCAAAACATGCAGGCGCAGAGTTCTGGCAGAGGTGTGGACTTGGAGCAAGCGGGCATTGACTTCGTCTTAACGTACGATAACCACCACCCCTCGAAGGCATACCTATCTCCTCCCCCGCAGTGAAGAAGAAGACAGGGACTTGCCATGCCGCTTGTCCGGTCATCACCGGGAGTCGGGTGGCGTGAGCGCTGATGACCGAGCCAAAAGAAGAATAACGCGGAAAGAAGTTCTTGCTAACGAATGCGGTTTGTCGACGGATGTGTACAGTCTCGAGAAACCCTGCATGAACCACATGCCATGGCTACTGGAAAGATCAAGCGAGACAGGCGGCGAGCCCTGCGGACACGCGCTCATGGCTTCGTGCCCTCCGGCGCCCTTTCCCGAGCTGACGCCGGACATTCCGTTTGGGTACAGCAACGTCAACGGGGATCTGGATTCTCAACAGAGGACATGGGAAGTGAGCAAGGGCAGTCTCTCGGCCCTGCTGGACCTCAGCCAGAAGCTCGATCTCGAAGGGGAAGTGACGCCCGTCATGGCTTGGGGCATGGTCTTGGCCCACCCCAGGATCAACGAGCTGCGGCCCGAGGACTTCCAGAAGCTCAGCGACGAGCTCAAGGACAAGGTCCGATGCTATGGGTACGTGTTCGATCTGAATTTTCGCCGTGCATGCGCATGTGCAGTGAGCTAACCCCGCTTAGCTTCGGCGCCGTAATGGAGGAGTTCGAGGTCAGGGATGCCCTGGAGAATGTCTTCTGCTCCCGACCCGAAATGATGGGTTACTAGATTCCCAGCGGAGCAGAGAAACAACCCCCATTGGAGAATGGCGATGTACATAACGGGACTTGATTTCCAACTTGTGCTGAGAAACGCGAGGAGGGAGAGCGCAATGAGGGCGCGAGACATGACATATGAAAGGAAAACACATTGAGCGCATTTTAGGAGTATGACCAATATTGTGGATGGGTAATGCCGGTAAAGGGAATAGTACAACCGTTGGTAAAAAATGATAAGCTGCAAGTATTCATCTGGCCAAACATGCGCGGTCACGTCGCTAGACGAGACACACATATTCCCTGAGGCGCACTACACGGTGGCCCCTGGTGCCCTATTCGGTGTCAGATTAGCCTTCCTAGAAGGCCCAGGAATCTCAACTACACCGGTGGCGGACGACGGTGACGGACGACAATCACCGAGTATTAGGGCGCCTCTATTCACTGCATTCTGTACCTAGGTAAAATGGAGGACAGTGGAGCATTTCAGGCAGCTGGTCGTGGCCCCGCGTCGCTTGGAAACGATTGGCAGTCGGCCGTCACCAGGTGGTGAGGCACTTGCTCGAAATTTTGCCCGCTTTGCCCCACAAAGTTCACCCCACCAAAATCACGACGAAAATCGACGGCGAGAGGAGGCGCACCGCCCAAACCCTGGACTTCGACGACTTTTCCTTCCTTAGGAGCCGAACCGCTACCCGCCTGACGCTGCACCTGCAACTGCGCCCGCTTTCACACATTCCCGAACGATTCAAAATCGTCCGGAAGAAACCACATTTGCAATCATGGCTCAGGAGATTGACTGGGTCAAGCTCGTCGAGGCTTGCCCGGCCGGCGATGGTTGGGGCCCGCCCGTCACCAGCGACACCACCCTGAACGGTGTCCCCTACGCGCCCTTCTCCAAGGGCGACAAGCTCGGTCGCATGGCCGACTGGACCTCCGAGGGCAAAGACAGAGACGGTCGTGGCGGTAGGGCGCAGTACAACCGCAACTTCCGTGGTAGGTTCTCGCTAGAGGTCTTGAAGACGCACAAAAGGACATCGCCGCTGACTACTTTCCCCCTCCAGACCAGCAGGTCTACGGTGCCGGCCACGCCATCTCCTTCAACGCTCCTCCCGCCGAGGATGAATCCACCTTCTCCGTCGTCAGCAACACCCGCGACAGCACCAAGACCAGATACGGCCGCGGCGCCGTCTTCACCCGCGGCCGCGGCCAGCGTGGAGGCGCCGCTCCCTCGACCCGTGGCAACCGCCAGGCCATCAACCGCACCGCTCAGCCAGGCGGACGCCAGGGCTACGGCGGTTTTGAGCGCGGCGGACGTGGCGGTGGCCAGCGCGGTCGCCGCTTCGGCTGGAAGGACTACGACAAGCCGGCTCGCAACCGCGACGCCAGCATCAACATCAAGGCCGACTGGAAGCTGCTCGAGGAGATTGACTACAACCGTCTCGCCAAGCTCAACCTCGACGCTGACGAGGGCGAGGATATCGACTCTTACGGGTTCGTCTACGGCTATGACCGTTCCTACGACAAGCCCCCCGTCAAGGGCGCCGAGCGCAGGCTCAACGCTATCGACCGCGCTGCTTACAACGTTACGACCTCTTCGGATCCTGTGATCCAGGAGCTCGCCGACAAGGGCGAGGCCTCCATCTTCGCCACCGACAGCATTCTTTCCATGCTCATGTGCTCCCCTCGTTCCGTCTACCCCTGGGACATTGTCATCTCTGTCCAGGGCAACAAGGTCTTCCTGGACAAGCGCGACAACGCCGCCTTGGACATGGTTACCGTCAACGAGAACGCTGCCGACGCGCCCCTGGACGCCTCGGATGGCAACAAGGACAGCCTCAACCAGCCCGGCGCTCTCGCCGAGGAGGCGACCTACATCAACCACAACTTTGCTAACCAGGTCGTCATTGAGAGCGAGTCGCAGAAGCTGCAGTTCCCCCACGCCAACCCCTTCTACAACGCATCCGAGGACACGGACCCTCCCGCCAGCAAGGCCTACAAGTACCGCAAGTTCGACCTTTCCACCAACGACGAGGAGGAGAACGTCTACCTGGTCGTGCGTACCGAGGTCGATGCCGTCCAGAAGAACGCCATCAGCGGCGACGACCAGCTCGTCACCCTGCATGCCCTCAACGAGTTCGACAGCAAGGCCCAGGGCAGCGGTGGCGCCCTCGACTGGCGGACGAAGCTCGTCAGCCAGCGTGGTGCGGTTGTCGCGACGGAGATGAAGAACAACTCTTGCAAGCTCGCCAGGTGGACCGTCCAGTCCATCCTCGCCCGCGCCGACGTCATGAAGCTTGGGTATGTATTTGTTCGTTGAGGTCGAATGACCGACAAGTGCAAAGCTAACATATCGCAGTTTCGTGTCCCGCGCCAACCCCAAGTCGAACGACAAGCACGTCATCCTCGGTGTTGTCGGCTGGAAGCCCCGCGACTTCGCCAACCAGATGAACCTCTCCCTCTCCAACGGATGGGGTATCGTCCGCACCATCGCCGACATGTGCCTCAAGCGCGAGCAGGACGGTAAGTACGTCCTTGTCAAGGACCCTAACAAGTCCATCCTCCGCCTGTACGAGGTGCCCGCCGGCAGCCTCGACGAGGAGGACGAGCAGGACGAGGTCATTCAGGAGGAGGGCGAGGATGCCGAGGAGTAAGCGCAGAAAAGGCTCGGGGTATACTACTCGCTACAAAGGGGCCGTAATCTGAGGCTCAAGTCTGTCGAGTGAACGAGATACGTCAACCAGTGAGAGAGCGTAGAGAAACGGGAAAAGTTTGTTTTTCCCCCGTCCGAGACAAGGCGCCTGGATAGGGGCTTGGCTCGCTCAGGCTGATCGCCGGGGAGCGGTCATATGTAAAAAGTCTTTTCTTCGAACGGATAGGCACGCATAGACGTCTATGGAGTAACGCATTATGGACATGGTTCATTCCACAGGGACATCTGTAAACGCTGTGACAATGGTTTTATGGGTTTCATTTGGGTATCGGTATGTTTACTGAACAACATTCACCACTGATATTCACATCCACCCAGAGTTATCTTCCCACAGGACAACTTGGGTTGAACTACGGCGCGCAAGAGAGCTGCTGAGACCGAGGTAGCGTCTTTCAAGATCCCCAAACCAACACAGCAACTCCGCCTGCTGATCTTTACAGCCCGTCTTCATTCGCTCACGATGCATATCAGAATCTTGGATGGTTGTTGGAATAAATGTCGTATTTTCCCCCTGCCCATAATGAAATTTGGAATCTCTAAAATGCCCACAACGCCGGAGTCCCATGACAGAACGTCTTGGTTTCATGCCATCGTTAACCACCCAGGAATGACCTCTTTTTCTTCCATGCTTTTCTTTTCCTTTTGATTCTTGTTCTTTTTTCCAAAACCCAGATATCGACTGTTTAGAATCTCTCCTTCATGCGCGCCGCAACCGTCCGCAGGTTTCCGTAAACCTTGGAAGGCGGCTTTCCGAGAATCAGGCTGACGATGGACTCGCGGGCCATGTGGATGTTCTTGTAGGCACCAAGGATGTGGATCTTGCTGTCGGCCAGGACAATACGGGTCTTGCTGGCGTTCTCGATGGCAACTGTACACGGGGTTAGTAAGGAGAACTCGCGTGACGTGCGACGCGACCAGTGATGACATACACTTCGTCTTGCCGTCCTTTCCAGCTATGCGACCAATGGCACGGCCTTGCGCCTCGTTACCCATGACTTGCTTGACGTCGCGGATCTCGAAAGTCTCGACTGGGAAGATGTCAGCTCCTTGTTTCTTTAACCCTTTTCCGAGATCGTAGGTTTGGTCTTACTGTAAAGATCGTCCAGACGCAGCAGCGCAATCGCATCGTCGACATCGAAGCCCAGGGTGAAGGCCTTGACGAAGTCTTCGCCCTTCTGCAGAGCGCCGTCCTCGGTGGTGTGCCTGGACGTGCGCAACTCAACCTGTTTCCGTCGCGGGTTCATGCGAACCTGGAGTTTGAGGTGCTCCACGAGGGGAGGATAGACTGTAGAATCAGCGTCAGACGAAGCGCATCCTCCGAGTGAAAGGGTGAGACGGAAACCTGGTCGACGTACTCTGGGGCCAAGCAGACTTGAGAGGAGTGAACCGGTGAGGAGGCACCGGGACCTTGCGTGTCTCTATTCTTGTGACGGGGTCCTGGGGTGACGTTTAGTCCACGATATGGAGAGCTTTCGAAGGCAGGGGATGGCGCACAATGTCTCTGGCGGCGGCAAAGCGCGGGCGGTTCTCCTCGTCGACGACCATTTCGCCCTCCCCGCTGTTCTGGGGCACGCTGGGCATTATCGCATCCAACTCCTCGGGCAGTGCATTCGGCACTTCGAGCGTCATGTCCTCATCTTGCTGAGGCTCCTGCTTGAATGGCGGGGCAGCCGTCTCGGCTTGCTTCAGGGCGGTCGGGGCGGGCATGCTTGGCGACTCGGCGGGCGAACGGGAGGGTATCGTGAGTTGGAGGAGTCGCAAGAACAGGGACGACGAGGCTAGCGATCTCTTTTTTCCGGTCGAGAAATCGAACTTGTGTGGCGGGACAAGTCGGTCTGGCAGCGGGGGTCAGGCGGTCGTGAAGAAAAAAGCGGCGGGTGCCAATTGCAGACCGATATCGATTTATCGCCGAATAATTTTTGTGTTTCGTTATCGATAAGACACTATCAGCAGAGCCGGAAAGACTCGAGTTTGTGGTGGAGACCAACCACCGTGCGCGAGGACGAGGTAGTTCTGAGGTACCTAAGGCGTGAGCCGTAGGTCTTGAGGTACCTGTGAGCCAGGGCCTAGGCCAGGAGGGCACGGGCCATATTGCGCCGGTCTTTGCTAATTTTTTTCCCTTTCGCCAGGCGCAAGCTTCTGTTATTGTGACTGTAAGGTTACGCCTCATGTACAGGAACGGGTCCAGCCGGGTTCAGCGAGGTACCTAGAGCTCTAGTGGCGCGCGTCATGGATGACTTTTCACAGGCCTGCCTTCTGCCCTGGACTGGACTGGTTTTCCATATCAGTCAGTCACCTCTGCATGAGTGCATGAAATGTCGTACATTGCCGTGCCTCTTTCCCCTCTCAACTTGTTTACGGGCCTGTATATGTTGTCGCAGCTCCTCCCCATCTCTTGAGTGCCTGGAGGTTGATTTCTTCCCTACCTGTCCAACCAAGAGACAGGATGAGCTGGAGACATGAATAACGCTTCGACGACGCTATTCGGGCGTCGCTTCTGGTCCTGCGCCTCCGGTCCTGCGCAAAGCCTGGGTTTGCGAGGGAACATCACCACCACTGCGACCAGGAATGTCTGCTTGCACGCAGGGCAATCTGCTGCCGCCAATCCATCCTATGGGTCAAACCCTTGTCGAAGATCGATACACATTAAAGCGCACTCGTCCCCGCGATCGAATGTTCAAACTGCGCAGCGAAGCTATACCGGCAGCGGCTTGCTGCTGGTAGGGTTCACCTCGAACCTCTCCGCCGCCAATACCATAACAGTTACCAGCACTGTCGCCGCAGGATCTTCACCGTGTATCGAGCTGTCGAAAAGGTCGAAAATATACCAGCTTAGCCGGCTGGCCTGGCGGCGGAACGTACACAGTGGTTCGAGGGGACTCGGCGCGGCCGACAGGAGACACTTGAGTTCCAAGAGCGGGAAGGAGGAAGAGAAGGGCACCACTGCACAGCCGAAGCAAGATGCGCAAAAGACGACGGAGCAAGGCACGGCAGGTACGCCGGACCCCGATGCCGAGTCCATCACCTCCACCGTGTCGAAATATTTGCACATTCCGAAGATGCCGCATCGGCCCACCCGGGAGGAGCTCCTTGCAGCCGCCAATGGTTTCCTGGGTCGTTTGCAGGTGAGATTCAAATGGGCGTCTATCAGGAGCATGCGGCCGTGGAACATCGATGAATGGGGTGCCTTCGTGTCTTGGTTCCTTTTTGGCCATCTGGTCTGGATTCTCGTAGGCACTACCACTTTCTTCTCTCTCATCATCTTCAGCATCAACACGGTTTTTGCGCAAGGTAAGCTCGCTCTCTCGCCTCTTCTTTGCGCCAGCGATCTCTGACAAGCTACCTAGAAACTCTCGCAAAGTGGGTTGGCGATTCTTTGACCGAGTCCGCTGGTGTCACCGTCGTCTTCGAGTCTGCCATCGTTCCCAAGTGGGGAGACGGCGTGATCACTTTCAGGAACGTTTTTGTGTCTCGAAGACCAGGACAGGTTACCTCCTCGGTCAGCAAGGGATCGTCGACAAATGCGGCTGCTGTCGCTGCGGCAGGAAAGCAGGGCGAGCTGGACGGTGAGGC
Source organism: Colletotrichum plurivorum (assembly GCA_014235945.1). Taxonomy (NCBI): domain Eukaryota; kingdom Fungi; phylum Ascomycota; class Sordariomycetes; order Glomerellales; family Glomerellaceae; genus Colletotrichum; species Colletotrichum plurivorum. Next base: position 323,503 of record WIGO01000010.1, on the reverse strand, counting down.
TTTCGAAGAGGACGACGGCAACTACACCCAGTATGACCTTACGATTTCCACGGTGAACGTCACGTTGTCATTCCTAAAGTGGTGGAACGGCAAGGGCTTTCTGAAAGACGTCGAAGTCAAGGGCGTTCGTGGCGTCGTGGACCGCACCTCTGTGCAGTGGTCGGATGAACCGGTTGACCCCTTGTCATACCGGCACACGCATGAACCTGGGGATTTTGAGATTGACTCGTTCAAACTCGAAGACCTCCTCGTCACCGTTCACCAACCGAACAACTTCAGGCCGTTCTCAGTCAGCATCTTCTCATGCGAGCTGCCCCAGCTCCGGAAGCAATGGCTCTTTTACGACTTTCTCTCGGCGACACATATGTCTGGCTCGTTTGATGACTCGCTTTTTACCATTCATCCTCGCCAAGTCCATGGCGCCGTTGCTGGCAAAAACGGCGACGTTGCCGAGGATGTTGGTGAGCCATCGGCTTGGAAGAAATTCAGCCGCCTCCGTATTGATGGTCTGAAGATCGACCATCTTAACCGAGGAGTCGAGGGCCCGTTTGGCTGGATCTACGAGGGCAACGTAGACATCATCGCGGACGTCATGTTCCCGGCCGATTTGGACGATGGCATTACCAAGGTGATGTCGGACTTCTATGACCAGCTCGAAGACGTCGTTATTTCGAACCGCGCGCGTCTCCTTCACAAGGATCTCCTCGCGTCCCCCGCCTCAGACCCCTTGGGTCCTACTCCCACGGAGGGTCACCTCTCACAGTCCACACCGCAGCTCGTCGAGGAGGACGAGCAAGAGCAAGAGCAAGAATCTCCCGACCAGGGAGACGAGGATCGAAGGTACCTCATCATGGACTTTCGTATCCACATGAACGACGTCAAGGCCGCCGTGCCTATTTTCACAAACGACATTTCGTACATCAACCAGGCTCTTGTACGGCCCATTGTGGCGTACATCAATGCCAAAAAGACGTACATTCCCATCACCTGTCGCATAGTCAAGCGCGCCAGCGACTTTGACGGTAGCTGGTCTATCTTCGACTGCGGTCTAATGGACGACATGTCTGCCGAGACCTACGAGGCTTTTGCCCGCGACATTGAGGACCAACAAAGCCGGGTGCGCCGACTCAAGAAGGTCGGCTTCTGGACCTTGAGCCTCGCCGTTCACGCCCTGTTCATGGGCATGGCTGGCAACGTCATCTAGTCCATCTCTCCTCTCTTATTTCGCCCTCGGAAGGGCACGGCCTTATTTACGAGCGCATGACTATCCAAGACGGCGTTTCATCTTGTATAGAAGGGAGGGAAACATGTACGTGTAACGGATAGGCGGGTATGCTACGGGAAAAAGGTTCGGCAAACAACCACTCACTCTTCATTAACTATCGGAAGGCGAGGCGTTCAGTTCATTGCATGGGATACATACTGGTAGGGGAAGGAGATAACAAAATAATTGATACCCTAGTTTCAACGCTATCTTCGACTTGAGATGTCGGCCTACCTACCTCAGTGCTTCCAGGTTCGCCTCCTGACGATGGTCCCCTGTGTGCTTCTCTCGATGTCCTCGCCATTATCATTCTGACTCTTTTGAACTCCGCCGCCGCGGCATTAAGCAGGAAGGTCGCGCGCATGATGTACACGTTGTTGATCCAGGATCTAGACAATGCTTGGAAGAACCAAAGCAAGGTCCGTGATATGCGGCACCTTCACCTTGACCTTTCTTTTTCGCATGACGCGCGAAATGAAGCCAGCCCTCTTAGCGTGTTGCTGATGGGGAGCGGGGGGTTCCCTCGCTCTGCTTATCAATGGGATCTGAGGCTAGGAAGGGTCATCGCATGAAACAGGCTCTTGAATTGATGCACCTCTACGGTTCGTGGTTTTGGTCCTTGAAGGGTTCGAACACGCTATCGCCGCCCGCAGGCCCCATGCGACGAGATGCGCTTCCAGTAGTCCTGAACGGCGGTGGCGGCCTTCAAGCCGCGCAAATCAAATCGTCTAGGGTAAAGACGATCCGAAATTCGCCTGGGTTAAGAGTCAAAATCATGCATCAAATGCGATCAGGCATGACGAAGTCTCGGATGTACGCCCGACGATGCAGTTCTATCGTGTTTTTGCTCTACGTTCTACGCTCTACGATTTACCCATTTCCATCAACCATCATTCATGAATGGCCATGCTCCTAAATCATGCGAGAGCGCAAGATGGCCTTGCTTGTCACCAGCGGGATGGAGCAGACGGTGGTCGCTTGCATAGCACCACGCATTTGTCCCAACCGATGCCTTTTTCATTAGCTTGCGAAATCCTTTCTACTCCCTTGACCACTGCCCAGCAGCCCCGCCACAGCCCGCGGGCCCTGAGCCTCTCTTCAGCACCGCATCGACGCACGGCGCGGTGGATTGCGCGGTGTCGAGGTTGTCGGCTAAACTGTGCTGCCAATGCAAGTCTCGGAGCTGAGACGTGCCGCATACGATGGCACGCAATGGGCCCGCGGAGGTGCGGGGGGCTGGACGCTGGGCGTGGAAGAATGATGCAACAGACTCTGTTGCTTCACATAAAGTCGTCGCTTTAAAAGTGTCAGCATGATGACAGCGTCGAGAACTTTTCGATGGTGTGAACTTACTCTCCGAAGGCGTCGTCCTCGTACGTCTCGGTGTCCGCAGCGCTGGCACGGCTGACAACGGCGGAGACCTTGGTCTTGGCCGCCTTGCTCTTCTTGTTGCCACCCTGGGAGGCCTTCTCCTCCTTCATCTTCTCATTGCCGAGAGCAGTCAGAGTGCTGGCAACCTTCTTGATCTGGTCGCTGGGCAGGTCCTTGGCCAGAGCCTTGGCGAACTCTTGAAGGAAGAGGCCATAGTGCGCCTTCTTGACGTTGTTGGCGATGATGGGGGTCAAGGTAGTGCGGAGATGCTCGAACTGGGTCTTGGTCTGGGGGTTGAACAGAGGCATGTCGGCGATGTTGGCCGTCTTGGTGGGGTCGTTAGGGTCGATTTGCACGGCGGTACCGGCGAGGTTGGCCTTACGGCCGGCGGGGACACCGATGCCACCGAAGAGATCCTCGGCGTGCTTCATGTCGGACTCCTTCTCGGTGCGGCGGAGACGCTCACGGCGCTCAGCCTCGGTCTCCTCTTCACCAGAGTCCTCCTCCAGCTGGCGTGCGCGCTCAGCCTGAAGCTCGGCGATACGCTGGGCCTTGGACTTCTTGTTCTTCTTGGCCTCTTCAGCAGCCTTGGCCTTGGCCTCCTCGGCCTTCTTCGCCTTCTCGCGCTCGACCTCGGAGTCTTCGGCGGCATCCCAGGAGTCGAGGACCTTGCGTGTGAAGGTCAGTATCACATGCGCCGCGACGGATTATGATTCTCCGAAAACGTACATCGTCGTCCTCTTCGTCCTCGAACTTGGTGCGGCGGAGGGCGCCAACGGGGGGAGAGTTGGAAGCAGAGCTCTCGTCACCACTCTCCTCTTCATCTACAGGCGAACGTCATATCAGTATAAGTCAAAACGATGGTATCGTCGTGTAAACCAGGGGGCGATAATCGCGCGCGCTCTTTTGGGTAGAGGACACGGCGTCATTTTGCCTCTGACGATAATTTGTGCGGCTGTGTGTGCGTGTGCGGGACAATAAAGTGTTATAACTCACCCCACTTCTTAGGAGGCATGATGTCAGATTGCAAGCGCGGGGCTGAAGGACAGAAGCTGGGGCGTTGATCTAGGAGCAGGAGCAAAAGCGTCTTCCGAGTGTGGACGATGTAGGATCTGAGTCGAATCTCAAAGAGGGAGGAAATGGCAAAGAGATACTGTTAGCCTGAGGTTTCGGGGAAACAAAAAAAATGTGGAAGGAGAGGGGGGCCCGTGGTTCGTGGTTGGGCAGGAAACAACACTTAGTGAAGGGGATACCCAGCTCCAGCTCGGCCGAACGCGGCAGCGGGCGGCACCCATGTAGCGGGGGAATTCGATGGAAACCCGACCATCTCTGCCGATACCTTTCCACTGAGATGACATCCACAGCGGTAGATTGACTACCGCGCCTGTTTCCGCGCAAAGCATTCCACACGCAGGCTGGCTATGACAGGGCAACCGGCGGTCGTTTTTTCTAGGTTCTGAAGTATTTCTTCGAGCCAAGAAGCGGTCGTCAACTCGATTCTCAACGATAGCTTTTGAATCGTGGTATTGAACTTCAACCACGGCATGTTCAGATGATAGGCAACCACACCAGCCATGGAAGCAAGGCTACGTTTGGGCGGGAATGACAGGCCAGTAGTAAAGCCCACGACACAGTATTTTTCTCCGCCCTCCGAATGTGAAAACTACTTTGAGAGTGACACTTTTTCCGTATGTTTTGCTCAGATGATTGACTTCCGTTCCCAATAAGCTTCAGCCTCTTGGGTCTCCATGTAGACGGGCCATAAGTCAAGGGCGGCCGGCTCTTGTCTCTCCGTGTCATAAAATCCTTTTTCACTCGCTTCGCCTTGAGCCCTATGAAAATGACCCCGCCATCCAACACGGACCCCACCAGGCTTCAGTGTTTGCGCGGAACGCTGGTAAATTTGGCCTCGCGCCTTTCCACCACAGGCCTCGGAAATAAAAAGGCAGATGCTGTTTTGGCCTCCAAATTGGCCTCGTTGAACGCAAATGGCCTCAGTTGGCGTTTTGTACCGACGGAAGGCTCCTGCCAAAATTCAGGCACGATGTGTACTTGAACTGGTGGGGCCTTCCATACAGTTTGCCACTGTAGGTGCTGGGTTCGCATGTACCTACTTGTCCGGGCATTACCCATCAGGCAGTGACTCACCAACAACCCCGCGCCTGCTGACAGCTTCCTGTAAATACTGCACCTATGAGAATAGGTACGTACCTTTCTGCTGATCTGACCCACCTCCCAAAACCTATATAACCCCCAGCATCCGTCGCTCATTTCGCCTTTTCCTCTCTTTTTTTCCCCATCCAAGTGCACGGGCTTTACGCGTATCAGTGAGGATTCGTCCGAGATCGTGTTTTTGCTAGTTGAAAACTATACTATGACCACTCCTGGTTGGACTCGTTCTGGCCAGGGAATTTTTGACAACCCAACTTCCTGTAAAGGATTCTGTTCTGTGCTTTCATTGCTGTCGGTCCCGCGAGGATCGTGGTGAAGAAGGTATGCGCATTCTTGTGGCAAGACGAAGTTGCCGGCCGAGGCGAAGCCGTCGCCAAACTAGCCGTCCGCCGGCCTCTCGAGCGAAGTAAGGCATGATGAAGAAGCATACGCACGTCTTCGTCGAAGCCAGTATGGAGTACCGGCAGTCTATCCGTCTCCCGATACGTCAACCAGCCGAGAGCAAAGCAAAGCAAATGAACATCGTTCACCGTGCGCCAACTGGTTCCTGATATACCTATGCAAGTATTCTCAGGTTGTCCAACGCATCTCCGCAAACAGTCAAGTGCTTCCTTTGCGATCTCTCTATCCCGACCCTGTCCCCGACGGTGAGTTAATGGCGGCACTAATCAACGACGGGACCCGGATAGTCGGATGGCAGAGCCGCCTTCTCCCGATGCCTCCAGTATTGGTACCCCGAAACAGCCTCAAATCCGCAAACGTGACCAGCAAATATCTTCTCTCCATCGCCCGATGGAGGACTCGTGGGCAAAGCCCACTTTTTTGAGGCAGTTTGTCGCTGATATTGGCGACCTGAGACGACGACCAATCTTACCAAGGCGCATGTCGTCAACGGCCCAATTCTGGCCTCGATCCTGGCCTCGATCCTGGCCTGTCTGATGCCAGTCCTGGACTGTCACATGGACATGCGACCCTGGCTTACAGCCTCAATCCATGCTCCGGGCACCGGCGGGAGAAAAGCACGGAGGCGGCGGCGGACGGTGCTCCCGCTCGGCGACCCATCGCGCAGTCGGGATTTGAAATCACAACCGTTGGCGCCCCAAGCAGCAGTGGGGAGGGCCGTCGATGGTCGCCGTTTTGCTGGAGTTCCCCCCCAGGCAGGAGAGAATTTTTCAAGTCTAAAGTGACTCAACCGTGTAAAAAAAAAGTGCTCATTGTTGATCTGCGTCAATTCCTGAGGCGAGGACGTCGGAAAGTACCAGAATCGCCTTAGGCCACCAGTCCAATCATCTCCCCCGGAATGGGAGTCTCAAAACGGACACACCAAATGACCGCCAAGCGAACGGGCACCTGGCGCCTTACTGAGCGGCTTGCATTATGAACTGTTAAAACCTCATTCGAGATCAATATCAGCCAATTCGAAAGAAACCGTTGTAAGCGTTTTCTTGCCTGACCACATGAAGCTCGTAAGGATTCGAGACTCGTGGAAGTACGTCCGCCGCTACGCTGCGCGGCTAGGATACATAATACTACCTAGGTAGGTAGGTACCTGTGGTAGTACTACACTCTAGGTTGCCTCGTCCAATCATAAGCGCCACGAAAATGGAGCGGAGCAGCCAAGGTTCGAACAAGCGCAACCCGATAGGACCCGACGGACACCGTCCAGGTGACCCCCACCCGGCGGGCTTTGCTCTACTCCTTTGCACCTTACCGTGAGCAGTCAGACCTCTTCCCTACGTCAGTCCAGTGCCCGTAGCTGCGGTATCTCAGTTCAGCCTTCGCGTGTGACGCGGATCCGGAACGGCGGCGCTCTCTCGGCGACTTTGAAGAGAAGAAACCGCGGTGTTCATGGCGCCCGCGGACCTGGGGCATGGACCTACAATTTCTCTTGCCCCGTCGAAACCAGCAAGCCCAGGGCGTGCAGTGGTTGGCAGCATATTCTCCGATCCGGTCTGTCTTCGTAGGCTGTGACAAACTTCCCTGCTCCCGTGTCGGGGCTTGAGTAATACCACTGCTTTGGTTCTTGCGCCTTGCCGTTGTGTATCCGTCTTAGCTGCCTCGCCGATTGCCTTCAGCTGAGCCATCCGTCCCTCCCATCCTTGCCTACCCAGTAGGGTGGCTCTCAAAATGCGGCATATAAGAGGGTAGGTCGTGAGCCTCCTCAGGCACTCTTCTGGCCTACTTCGCCCACGACCAAGAGAAACAACGAACAGTCATATACATCCAACAAGGACAACAGTCACCCTTCCAGAACAACAAGGCTTACCAACAATCACCACCCATGCTGTCATCAAGAGCATCGACCAAACTATGCGCGCCGAGACACGGCACAGCCCAGCTCGCCCGCACAGCGGTGCTTCACAACCTCGGCGCCTCGACGTACGCCGTCTATCCGGCCAGCCTCCGCCTCCAGAAGCAAAGCGGCATTGATAGCGGCAGCCGGTCCTTCTCGACGACGCCGGCCGCCCAGCTCCGGGACTTCTTCCCCGCCAAGGAGACGGAACACATCCGCACGACGCCGCCGACATGGCCGCACCCAGGCTACACGGAGCAGGAGATGCTTTCCATCGTCCCTGATCACCGCGAGCCGCGCACCGTCGGCGACTGGGCGGCGTGGAAGTTCGTTCGTCTCGCGAGGTGGTGCATGGACCGCGCCACGGGCCTCGGCCCGGAGCAGCAGGTCGACAAGAAGAACCCGACTACGGCCCTGGTCGCCGAGAAGCCGCTGACGGAAGCGCAGTGGCTGGTGCGGTTCATCTTCCTCGAGAGCATCGCCGGAGGTAAGCATCGTGACCGGTCGTCTCTGCTTATGCTTGAAGGTTTACTGACACGCTGGTAGTTCCCGGCATGGTGGGCGGCATGCTTCGTCACTTGCACAGCCTCCGCCGTCTTCGCAGAGACCAAGGATGGCTGACCACGCTGATGCAAGAGTCGTTCAACGAACGGATGCATCTCCTCACGTTCATGAAGATGTCGGAGCCCGGCTGGTTCATGAAGATCATGATCATCGGTGCCCAGGGCGTCTTCTTCAACGGCATGTTTCTGTCGTACCTCATCTCCCCCAAGATCACCCACCGCTTCGTCGGCTACCTCGAGGAGGAGGCCGTCCACACGTACACCCGGGCCATCCACGAAATCGAGACGGGCCAGCTGCCCAAGTGGTCCGACCCCAACTTCGTCATTCCCGACATCGCGGTGCAGTACTGGAGGATCCCCGAGGGGAAGAGAACGATGAAGGATCTCCTCTTGTACATCAGGGCCGATGGTGCGTAACCATTTCTTCTTCGTCCATCTCTTCTAGAGTTTGCTGACAACTTTCCTTGCAGAAGCCGAACATCGTGGTGTCAACCACACTCTGAGTAACCTCGACCAGAAGGAGGATCCTAACCCCTTCGTCAGCGAGTACAAGGATGGGCGAAAGCCAAACGCCGCCTTGAAAACCCAGGGGTTCGAACGCGAAGAGGTCATCTAGAGAGAAAACCGTTACCATTCGTGAAGTGCGCAAACATTGCTGCTTCTGTTCTTTTCTTTTCTTTTGTCTTCCACCGCCCCCGAGGTTCTTGGACTTGGATCACAGGTCATCATCCAGAAGGATGCCGTTTCCCCCGATGAATTTCGCAGAGTCATGAAAAGACCGATGATACCACTGGGAAAGGGGTTGTCAGGCGTAAAGGCGCTCATTAGGAGACGGATTAGTCCCTACTCATTGTACAATACGGAAGGATATTTTACTATTGGATTTTCTGGATGGACCTCCAGACTTGGTTCAATGTTTGCTCGCCTGGGAAGGATTTGGTTTGTCAGCATCAGTCCCCCCATTTGGAAACAAAGGACGAATTGTGGTTCCATGGAGCAACTCTGGTAACTTTGCGTGTGTCGGTGTTGGGCCATGGGCATCGCATTTACCGTTGCGTGGACCGAATCCCATTCAACAAAATGAGATGCAACGTGAGGACGAGAGCCGAGGCAACAGCAGGCATCCTCTGCCGCAGTTCAGTCATGGGTGTGCCAATTAGGACGAAAATAATGTTTCGATGAATTGTGGTTCACCTCTTCTCCAAAATGATCGACCAGCACAGCCACTCTCGAGCACGATCTCGGTTGCAGAAGCCGCCTCACCTTTGGATGAACGATACCTATCCCATCAGACGAAAGCCCGGGCCATTCAATCGTGTATGACTGCCCAAAGCCGACTCGGCATGGTTTGATGAGGATCAGAGACAAAAAAGCAAGTTTGAAGTCAGCCATGCAGCAAGACACGTCTGCGACACGTCGTTGTCGTCGTCGTCGTCGTCTTCGTTGCCGCCACTAGCCTATGTCTGGCTTCCGTCCCAGGTATGCGGTTTGGTTGAAATTCTAAAATTGGTGTCGAGATTGAGAGCGGGTGGAGATGGAGTAACTTCAGACCCGCTCCTGTGTGGGTCCCGACCATCACCTCGCCGGTATGGGGAGCCGAAAGATTCGCGGAGATGAATATCCAAGCCTTCCAAGGACTTGACGGGCTTCGATGCCCTGAAACGTACCTTTTCTCGAATAAGCTTCTTCGCGCCGCGGTGTGGGTTCGGAGAAGTGCCATGGTTGATGTCATGTTGGGGCAGGTCTGGCATTGGGGGCCACGAAGCCCGAGTGGCTGTGTCGGACGCTATTCCGCGTCCTGCAGCGACGCAGCAACGCTAGATGTGCGATGGGCTCGTGATTGGCCGTCTGGCATGGAAGCGTCGTGGAACTGTTGCACTCTGGCGTGTCCTGGGAGCCGTCGGGCGAAGGTGCCAGGGGTCTAGCATCGTCATCGACATTTGCTTAATTCGATTGCAGGGCGGGCGGGCTGTTGGCAGTCGTGGTTCTGACGATGGGGGCCCTTGTTTCGAAACAAACTGCGCCTCTTTCAGTCTCCCATGGCATGAGCAGCCCTGTCCGAGTCTTGAGTGACATATACTACCTAGGCGGTTTACATCGACAGCAGTGGAAGGGATGTGCTTAGGGCGAGCAAGCGATATTCAGGCAGGTTGAGGTGATATGCCACGGTTGAAAGATTGGAGGGGCAGTGTTCATGTTGAATCTCGTGTGGACCTTGCGCAAAATGTCACGGCGCGGAGAGGTGAGACTTGTGTGCCTGACGATGATGTGCTTGTGCCATACGACTGGCCCTCAGCCTGGCCAGGCGATGATGGAAGTCTGTCAGACGACTGACTGGCTGGGCATAGAGGGCACTGGCCTTGCCCACAAGAGCACGGGGTGCAACAAAAGCAAAAGCTATCTTCGGCCGCCGAACGACGTCCGGTCCTGGGCCCTGCGGTCCGGCACGTGTACACCGTATCCATATTCCAACGCATGTGCCGAACATGCACAGGGCTGGAGTGCGGCAACAGGGTTCGCTCTGCACATGCATGGCTCGCTCATCGACGAATGAGGTTGCTGGTGGGCAGAGAGACGTGACGATGATAGGGGAGCGTCAGCACCCTCTCGTGCGTCTAGGTTGCCTATTCGAGTGTATACCGTCCAATAAGCAGGCGGCCGCCACGGCCATCACTGGGATTTGAGATGATGTCTCATGGAGTGACGGTACAGGCGATACCTACGGCCAGGCGGCGGTTGCTAGATGTTGTGAGATTGCTCATTTGGCGGTTGGCTCTCGCCCTGGGCATGCTGCAAACGCGCACCGCTGCCCCGAGTGGCCCTTTCATCTAATGTCGACAGATGAGGGTGTTCAAGACCAGGCATGTTGGCTGGGTCTCGAACGAGGTCAATAGGTTTGCCATTCAAGACTGGACGAGCTCCGGCGGGCGGATTTCGAGGCCGCTCCATACCCATTTTAGTATCAAGTCGTCAAATGAACAGGATATTGGATGCGGAAAATGGGTGGATGGAGCGTGCGTGTCAATCAGAATGTGACAGATAGCCTCTCCTACGGCCCTAGCACCGAACTTTTGGAGTCCAGACGGGGCGGTCTGGCATTGACAGATCGTTGGAATGGAATTCAAGGTTGGTGACGGGACGGAATGAATGGAGTGGAGGCAAGACGGACCAGAGACACCGTAATACCTGTGGAGCACGCGACTGATACTGAGGAAACTTGCATTACCTTACTTAGGAACCTCAGGTGCTTGGCTGCTAGGTAGGTAAATTGGCACTTATGAAGTGGTTGCGCAGGAATTAGAGGGGAAAAAAAGAAAGAACGTTAAAGCTGGTTCGTTCCCTAGCGAAAAACAACGAGATACTTTTGGGTTGTGTGTAATTACTCCGCAGCGGCGATGGTAACGGTGCATGGGTGAGGCACCGATTTTTGGAGCATGGAAGGAAGCTGGAAACAAGATGCCAAGACCAAGCGAGGCACGGTGTAATTTCAAATTACCGGGTCTGTCAGCATTGATGAGCGGGATACGGATACCTAGGTAGCACTACAGTGTAGGCAGGTCACAGGTGTACTACATGCCTACCTACCTACCTAGGTGCGTTAGGTACGGTGGAGTCTAGGTACGTAGCAGGTGAACACGGGCGGGAAACAGAAGCCCACTTGCCCACCTCAAGGCAGATTTCAGAAGCAAAAACGCCTAACCGCCCCTCCCCCCGCGCCAATGAGCGAATAGGAGGAAGGAAGGGAATCTGGACGAAACGGAGCGGAGAGCAACCCAAGGCCCGGAGAGGTGTTCCCGGCCACTCCTGAAGTTGAGACGGGAGTGGTGACATGTCCGTCAGCCTGGAACGGTGATCCAAAGAGTCAAACGACGGGCGGGTAATGGAGCGACGGCCGCGGTCGAACATATCCTGCAATATGGAAAAGACCCAGTCTCCCCCCCCCCCTCCTGAGTTATTAGTGTCCCGGATGCCGTAAGGTACAGTCAGGCAAAAGGCAAGGCAAGGTATCCCGTAAGCAATGAAATAAGCCGCTCGTACGCGCCCACGGCGTATAGGAATAGTTGACCTTTGTAATATGGTACACACTACTCGTAGTGTAGTAATTATTAGGCCTGACGCTTGGATCAGATCGGACTCACATTATCGTCAGAATCCCACTGGATCCATTAGGTACGAGATGCTCGCCTTCGAAACAAGACCCCTATTCTGCCCCTCCTCCGCTGGCTGTTTCCCGCTCGTTTCTTCGGACCTAGCCAGGAAGCGAACCGGGAAGCTGGCGGGGACGTCATGCCCTGGGTGGGCACGAGTGACGAGGCATCCGCCGTTTCTTTCTGTTCGGTAGACCGTCTTATTAGCCCGTAATATGCCCTCGACGCCAGCGCATTCGAGGACCCGGACAAGTCATATTTTACTCGGCTGGACGTTAAGGGCAAACAACTTGGACCAAGAGAGCTATCTACGAATCCCCAATCACGATAGCTTCAACGGTTCGCCTAGTTGTGGACTCCGTATCCCTGCACAGGCGGAAAGGGAGATATTTTTGGATTTATGCTTCGAAGCTCGCCTCGCAGCATAGCATCGCTCATCGATCCACGCTGTCGGACACGCGGCCGGAACGCGCTCAAACCAGGTCGACAAGAGCCAACACCAACACCCACGGAAGAGAGACCTGCAGTCACACAAAGCACCCAAAAAGTCAGGCACCCGCCGCCCTAGGTGCTTTCCAATCGGTAACTACCTAGGTATTCGTACGTAGGTACCTTCCATACGCCGTACCTACCTACTTTGCCTTTGAGCGGTAGAACGCCGCCAGAGCAGCCCCCGGCAACAAATACTAGGTAGCCAGTCCGAGTCGGAGCGCGCCGTTCCAGACCTGGAGGTAGTACTTCGACCACACCCCAACCCCAAGTACCCCGCTCAGCGCTGGCCGCGCCAAAGAGCACTTCCTCCGAGCGTCTTGGCCAGGTATAACTGTCAGGTACACCTGCCTGACAGTACCACCCCGAAGCCGCCGGGTCGACAGATCCATCCTCAAACGTGCACAGCCTTGTGGGCACCATCCAGATTGGGCCGCCTAAGTGGATCCCACTCCACCAACCATATTGCAGTGTGCTCGTTAACCACCACCTCGCATCTTCCCCCCTCCACACGCCCTCCCAACTTGACCCGACACAGACACAGAACACAGACCCCAATTCCAACAGACCGAGTGGAAGAAAGGTGGTCCTGTCCGCCTCTTATCCAGCGCCCAGTCACCCAGTGTCCTCCGGCCGGTCCCTCGCTTCCCCATCTCAACTCCTCTGTGGCCGCCCACTATTACCATTACCACTCTCGTGCCGCAACTTCTCAACCCTCCAACAACCGCCGCCGCTCTCCAAAACCCGCAAACAACAACCAGACCTTTCGCCCTCTCGGTCTACTGGCGCTGTTCCCCCCTCCTTTCTCTTTCTGTTCTTCGCTCGTACTTGCCCAGCTACATTCCTCCGAAACAATCACGTCCACGTAGACGTTTTGCGCCGGCGAATAGTAGCCCGTCGCACGAGATCCCCGCCGCCGCCAGTTGGGTTCGGTCAGCTCGCGCGTCAGCACAGCCCCAGGGCGGTGCGGTGCCTGAAAGGCTGACTTGTGAACTGCCTCGCCCATTTCTAAAGACAGAAACAAACACACGCTCTCCACGCATCCCCTCCATCCCGATCCCGACTCCCGGTATCCGTCTACATCATGGATCAACAGGGCCAACGCGGTCGCTCGCCGTCTGCGGGGCATCAGCAGCCTCATATAAGGCAACCTTCGCATTCCCCATCGCCGAACCCGTTCCAGCCCACCACTACCGAAGCAGGTTCCATTGGTCTCGGGCTCGGCTTGGATCAATCTACAACTCAAGCCTTCTCCGGAGCCGCATCCGCCGATTTCTCTACCTATAATAACAACAACAACTTCTTGAACGGCCAGCAGTCCGCCCAGTCATTCAACCAACCCTCCGCCGCCGCCTTCGCGAACCCAGGCCAGCAGTCCGCCTTCCTCGACCCCAACTTCCCCTCCGGCGACTTCACCCTCTTTCCTACCTCCCAAGGCGAGCAGCAGTACAACCCCGGAGTCTTCGATCAGAACCTCAACTCTGATATGAACACAATGGCCATGCCACAGAGCCATCACTCGCCGACCCCTCCCCACCTCCTCAACCCCGACCCCCACCAAACCCCCTCCGCGCATCAGTCTCCCGCCTTCAACCAGCATCAGTTCTCGTCGCCGCCTTCCGGCCATTCCAGACATGCCTCGCTCGGCCCCGAAGCTGCCCTTTTGCCCGGCCAGGTGAACGAATGGAGTCAGCCCCAGTTCCAGGGTCACCGGAGGTCCCCATCCGAGTACTCGGACGTCTCGTCTGCTGCTCCGTCGCCGAACCTGGTCAGCGCCGATAGCTTCGAGGTGCTTGACCACCGACACTCACCGATGCAGCGTGCTTCGGACGCCGGCCTCTACCAGCAGATTCAGGGTTTCGATAGCTTCACCATCTCCGACCCCGCGCTTAGCAGCCCCAACCTGCAGGGTCGGAGCCCCTCTCACAGCCCGGCCATCTCCCCGCGCATTCTTCCCCAGTCGATGCCCGAACTGAACCAACCCCCCAACTTCGGCCTCGGAGCTCAGAATGCTGGCTACGGTGCGGGTTATACGGGCCAGGAGGCGTTCCCCTCGTTGCAGCAACAGCCCGAGATGCCCCAGGTCGCCCCGGCGATCAATATCGAGTTTGCGCCCACAGCAAGACAACCAGGTTTCGAGCCTCCCAAGGCTCACATGGACCAAGACTCTCTGACCCCGCCAGAGCGAGGTAAATGACCTCCTGTGATGACTCATTACGTTGACACTAACCCGACAACAGGCCGACCCCGATCCCGTCCTCGTGCGGTTACCGACCCTTTCAACAGCGCCGGAGCAGGCATGGCTCGCCAAACATCCGTAGGCAGCTTATCGCCCCATCTGGGCTCCGATCTGTCTGGCCGAGACTCGTCGCGATCTCTCTCTCCGCTCGACCGACAAGCTACGAGCCCCAACCGCAGACGGCAATCGACCTCGGCCGTGCCTAACAACGTCATCGCATTGAGATTGGCGGACCCTGAATACCAAAATTCCCAAGACAACGGCAACGCGAAGCGCGTCCAGAAACACCCCGCTACGTTTCAGTGCACTTTGTGCCCTAAACGGTTTACGAGAGCTTATAACCTGCGGTCTCATCTTCGGACTCACACTGACGAGCGCCCCTTTGTGTGCACAGTCTGCGGCAAAGCTTTCGCCCGGCAGCACGACCGCAAGAGACACGAGGGCCTGCACTCAGGCGAGAAGAAGTTTGTCTGCAAGGGCGATTTGAAAGCTGGCGGACAGTGGGGTTGCGGACGCAGATTCGCGCGAGCTGATGCGCTTGGTCGACATTTCCGGTCGGAGGCGGGGCGGATCTGCATCAAGCCCTTGCTGGACGAAGAAATGCTCGACAGGCAACGCGCCTGGCAAGAGCAGCGGATGCAACAGCAAAACATGCAAAACATGGCAGCCCAGGGTGCCATGGGCATGGAGCCGGGCTATCCCATGGACGCCAGCGGACAGTACATGCTGCCTGCGGCTCTGCTTGCTCAATACCCTGCGCTCGCACAGATGAACTGGTCTGCGCCAGACGCGAGCAGTGGTCTGGAAGACGACATATCGGGACGTTCGTCGTTCGATGCTAGCGACTACGAAGGCGACGACGGCGGGTACGTGAGCGGGCCCGGTACAGGGTTCGGTGAGGGAGGCATGAGCCAGGGCTTCGGAGAAGTGGGTTACGCCAGCGACTATGGTGGTCGATAGCATTCTACATGCCTGTTGGTTGGCGGTGCCTTTTTGCTTTGTCGATTGGAATTTTACGTGCGGCGAATCGTTCATGACACGCCTTTTATACTTTTTTTTATTTCTGGGGTGCGGCGCTTCACGGCCAAGCGTCCGTAGGAAGCGAACACTGCTACAGTTGTCCGCCGACGGCACTTGCGGATGGTCTGGTTACAGGATTAGAACGCGTTGTTATAGATACCATTATGAAGATATTCAAGTTTACATTGTTCTTATATGATCTGATCTGCCGCTTGATTGCGTGTGACAAGTGCCGCTTGGTGAGCAGTCGCTCTTTGAGCAGCATCTCAGGGAGGGAGTCGTTCCTTGATCGGCACCCGCCCGGGCAGACACCTCCCACTGGCCTTAGCCAGGGGCTGCAGTGCCAACTTGCAGTCTGCCTCTCGTTTTTCATAGGCCGTCCGTTTTGGAGCGTGCTTGTCTGGCAGCCTGCTCGCTTACCGCGTCGGCTTGGCTTTTGATTTGACAAAACCGAACTCGGCCCCGAGCCTGAGTCCGGTCCGTTAGTAAGCATCCATAGGACACGAGCAGGTCAATGGCTCCGCGGGGCCGAGGGGATTCAGGTGTGGGCCTAAAGACCGGTTCACATTGCTCAATGCTCGATCGCAGCTGCCGGCTAGGTAGGTAGCTAGCTAGCTAGGTTAGGTAGGTAGGCAGGTACCAAGGGTAGGTACCTAGATAAGGTAAGTAGGTAGGCACTCCGTACGTTACCTAGGTAGGTAGGTACGGACATATGCCAGGAACCACGACGTACGGCAAGGCGGAGAGAACTCTCTGCCGGCCGTCCGTTGGTATAAGTGGGGCCCGCGGCACATCCAAGTCCCGTCGTGGTGTCAGTGTGATGTGAACCTGGCGGCCGCCCCACGGTGCCCGCTTGCTAGTCGTCCGGTTGCTGGTTTGTTCTTCTGAGGGCAAGTGCGCTCTTGCTGGACCCGCGCAAACGGCTTGGCCCGGACGCATGAGCATTTGTAAGCTGTGACGATGGAGGGGCAGTCGGAGGGGAATATCGTCCGAGGAGAGGGGAGCCGTGCTGGTTCGTTATAAAAAGGCCTCTACGATTCCCAGCCGAGGGGAGAGAGATTGTAGATACACTCAATTGAGGCACCTACAGAGGCATCCGGTACTCATAACACATACACACACACACTCGCACTCGCACGCATATATACGTCATAATCATGGCGCAGAACCAAGCCGTCAAGACCATCGAGGCCGGTGTTGCCAAGGTCGTCGATGCCCCCGTGCCGAAGCTCCCAGCCGACGACTACATCCTCGTCAAGACGACGGCGGTGGCCATCAACCCCACGGACTGGAAGCACGTCGACCTCGCCGACAAGGCCGGCTGCGTCGGCATCTGGGTCGGCTGCGACTATGCGGGTATCGTCGAGGAGGTCGGCTCTGGAGTGACCAAGGACTTCAAGAAGGGTGACCGTATTTGCGGACCTGTGAACGGATCGTGAGTATCTCCGACGTGCCTCCAGACCTCACCTGCATATCCTCACCATACGGGGCACTACCCGCATCGGAGGACTCGAGAAGACAAACAAATGACTAACGGCATGCAGGAACGCCCTCAGAGAGATTGATGGTGCCTTCGCCAAGTACATCGCCGTCAAGGGCGACCTCCAGATCAAGACCCCCGACAACATCTCTGACGAGGAGGCCGCGACGCTTGGCATCGCCGTCACCACTGTCGTACGTTGATCTCTGCTCTTGCCCTCGGCTCTCGGGAGACTAACGCGCAAGAACCAGGGTCAAGGTCTTTACCAGACCCTCAAGCTGGCCCTCCCCAGCTCTCCCGTCACGACGCCCAAGACCATTCTCATCTACGGCGGCAGCACGGCGATGGGAATCTCGGGTATCCAGTACGCTAAGCTTTCGGGCTACAATGTCATTACCACGGCATCGCCGCACAACTTTGACTACCTCAAGGAGCTCGGTGCAACCGCCGTCTTCGACTACAAGTCGCCCACCGTGTCGGAGGACATCCGCAAGCACACGGACGACTCGCTGACCCTCGCCTGGGACTGCCAGTCCACGCTTGAGTCCGCCACCTTGATCGCCAAGGCTCTCTCCAGTACCCAAGAGTCCGTCGTCGGCACGCTTCTGCCCGTCGACAAGGCCAAGGTGCAGGAGGTCAACCCCAAGGTCGACGTCAAGATGAGCCTGTACTACACCGTCTTCGGGGAGCCGTTCGGCTACTTTGGCAGGCGGGAGGCCGTACCGGAGGACTACGAGTTTGGCAAGCGCTTCTGGGAGCTCAGCCGGCAGCTGCTGGCCGACGGCAAGCTCAAGCCGATCCGGGTGATCAAGAACCGTGGCGGCAGCGGCCTGGACGGCGTTATTGTTGGACTGAAGGAGCTTAAGGAGGGTAAGGTTAGCGCGGGCAAGCTCGTGTACACCCTGTGATGGAGTTGAACCAGTTGCTGTGAACGGTCAGACCGATCAAGTGTGAGGGATCAATGTTATGAAGCGCTGTTTTTTTATTTACTTCGAAAAGAACTCGAACGATACGGGTTTATGACCACCTCTCCAGTTAAAAACAATCAACGACTGTGGTATCTTGAAAACCTGAACGCCAGCACTCGTGCCCTATCCCTCTTCACGCCGCCTTCCATCATGGGCTATAACTTCTCCCGGCCAAGCTTTTGCGCCACCTCGTCGAGGAACTTCCGAACCATGTCCCTGTGCGCGGTCTCCATCTGGCCCTTGACGAGGGGCATCAACATGCGGCTCGACTCGACCCTCGTCGTCTCCACGAGGTCGTAGTCCCCCTCGACGTACGCCCCGAGCTTCCCAGAGGTGCGCTCGCCGGGCCACCGCTCGGCGGGGCGGGGCACGACGAGCCACTCGCTCCAGACGCGAACGCCGCCGGGGGCCTCGGCGCGGGAGCGCAGTCCGCCCGGGATGTTCTGCAGGACGGCGGGGAAGGAGATCTCCGTCCTGACGCCGGGTACGACGGTGACCTTCTCGTAGACCTTGTAGGAGGCGATCTTGAGGCCCGTCTCGAGGAAGAAGTCGTCCCTGACGACGCTGTCGAGGGCGACGGGCACCTTCTCGAAGCGCGTGATGAGCGGCTGGTGGCGGATGACGGGGGACTGGGACTGAAGGGCCTCGATCACGGCTTCGGCGGGAAGGACGCTTGGGAGCGGAATGCGTATCGTGAGGTTATGACGGGCGGGCATCGTGGGAGGGCGAGGAGGAGCGATGCCAAGCCGCGAGAAGGCAAGATGCGGAGTGGTCTTCGAGGTTGGAAACGGTAGACGGCAGCAAGGTGCTGCTGCTGGTTTAGTCCTCGATGGGCAATGCCGGACGAGGAGAGTAATCGGGAGAACGAAATTAAAGCAGCAAAGATGTGTGAATATCGTCGACCAAGGGCCGTCCGTGGTTAGCAGTAAGGTCGTCGTCGTCGTCAAGCTACTTCAGCTTGCTTCCCTGCTTGGCTCGGGATCGCCGGGGATCCGCGGGGTTCTATCTCCTAAACTTTTCCCACGCACTGATAATGGCTGTTAGAGAGGGAAAAAAAGCATTCGCATTCCCAAGGGAAAGGGAGGGGGCGCGCGTTTGACATCTTGTTGTTTCGTCTGATGGTCCGTTCTCGAGGGGGAGAGAGGGGCCACCCTCTTCCAAACACAAAACAAAGGATTCTGCTGCAACATCTGATGCCGAGATGGTGTCGCCGCCTGGGCGTAGTTCTGACTGGCGCACCGACTAGGGCATCGACGTCACTCGAAGGATGAGGCGAGGAGGCGCATGGAGTTAGTGTCATCACTGGCAGACGCGGATGGCGCCGGTTGATAGCAGTCTGGGCGAGAGGAGCGCGCACGCCAGGTATTGGCCAGCGAGCAGCGTGAGATTTTGAGCTGGTTTCCTCTTCCTACTTGGGTGTGATGAGAGAGCAAATGATCACCGCTGGTGATGCTCGAGGTTGAGGGAAGAGACGTGCTGAAACGAGCAGTGATACTAATTTTAACCTCCGAAGGGGGAACGACTGCCTCGGGATGACCCCCCCCCCCCCCCCCCCCCCCCCCCCCCCCCCCCCCCAATGGCAATGGTGACCTCCAGGTTGGGGGCGCATGCCGGGATTGCAGAGGCCGGTCTCTCGGGCCCTGTCACGAGTCGACCGACGGCCGGTACCCGGCACCGCGCTCGTGGCGAAGAGCAGCGGGCTGTGGCTGTGGCTGGGGCTGACCGTATCTCACCTCGGTCGTGGACACCTATTCTACTAGTGTAGGTAGGTAGGTAGCGTTGCTTACCTATGGCACACCGTATTACACCTCGGATAGGTATCTGTTATCGCGACTGCTTGCTTGCCTTACCCGGGAGATGCAGGGTCGTCGTCTTTTAGTAGTATTTGTCGGTGCTCCCGCCGGCAGCGGAACGAGCCATGGAGATCGGACAAGGGCACTATCGGGCTCGTCCCGAACTGCGACCCCGGCTTTGTCTTGCTCTATTGCAAGGCCGTTACTTCCAGGCGCCCGGTAGTACTGTTTGTCATGGCCCAAACCAACAGTTTGAGACACGGCACACACGACAGAGGCCGTTGACCAGCTGCTTTGTGTTGAGATGTGGGTAATATCACCCACTATCCGTATGGCACACATATATGTTGGCAACTGAGGGCAAAACTCCACATGGTGGCCACGAGCTGCGCAACATGCACCTCGTTCGCATGCGGCCACGAGAGCGATGTCGAAGCAACGCGGGGGATGGATGACTCGACGCTCGTCATCGTACGGAGCAGCTTCTCTCACGGGTCCAACATCGCACTTGCTGCGTTGTCCCCCCTTCTCGACCCATATTTTCAACATGAACGAAAGGCCGGGGCTGGCTGCCCTCTCTTCACTTGCACGCAGGTTTGACCGCCAGAGGAGCCTCGAGATCGTGCTGACTGCTGAGAGCCATACGTCCGTCCGTCGCCCCTTCCCATCGTCAGAAGTCAGTCACGTCCAGTCTGCATCGTGCCGCATATTCCAAACCGACTGCCATCATGCAACAAGACGCGCTGTCACGCCCGTGGCACATGTAGCTGTCCGACGCCGTCGAGGGGAGTGCGGATAAGTAAAGAGGAAGAAAATTTCGCGGCATTGCTACAACACGTCCGATGTAAGGAAGGCGCACCTGGCGAGCCGGCGTGCAGCGTGGCTGGTCGGTGCGAACTCGCCCAGGCGTGGTTTGAGAAGTTGAAGCGGTGAAGGAGACGCCATGCTGCTTTGGGCGATCATCGTGGGGTGAGTGGAGGCAGATGCGCCTAGTCGCGCACTGCGCATCCAGTAGAGGAACGCGGCCGCCTGTGGCCACTGGCCACACTTGAGAGTGCATGAAGGGGGCCCTGTAACTACCATAGTATATCCCGATGGTTGCGCAGACAGCGGCTCCCCTCGCAGATGCAGGCTGATGCCAGATGGGGCTCCGGCGACATGGGAAGAAGTCAACAACAAAAGACACTGGAGTTGATCGTTCAGGGTGCGTCGTTCCACGTTCGCAGGCGCATGGCTGCCCAGCCGCTCATGTATCGATACCCCATCTGCTGCAGCGCCGTCCATGCTACCTGGGCTCTAGCAGCTACGTTCCCGCCAGATGAGCGACATCCGGCCTCCCGCGCAAGCAGGAATCCGTGTGACACTTGTGGAAAGAAAAGGAAGGCCATACGCAGGTAGTATTACTGATTGCAAAAGTCTACACAGTTCCTACCTAGGTAGTTAGGTATATCAGGTGCTATGTACTCTGTACGCTTGTTCTGGTTTCAGTACAAGCCTGTCTCTGTCTCCCTTGCTAAGCGGTGGCGGGTGCCGTGTACACAGCACATGGATAGGCGAGGGCAGGTGGCTGGGTGAGCACGTCCTCCCGCCCATTGAGTGCTTTTAGCGATCGAACCGTCAGTATTCATAGACCAGAGCATACAGGTAGGGGCCAGTGCCTAAGTAGCGTAGGTATTACACTGATATCTGGAGCTGGGTACAGGCGGATAAGGGTTCTGGCAATAGTACCTACGTAAGTAAGGGCTGCGTGTTTTTTGCCCTCTTTTATTTTTCCTTCTTCTCGTCTCTCTGTTCTTCTTGGGTGACAGCAGAGCGTCATGGTGCGCAACATGGAACATCGTAGTGTTGAGGTAGAAAACAAGGCGTGCCGGCAGCGAAGACCCAAGGAGAGAGAGTGGTTGACACTTCACTGTCCAGGCTCCATACAAGGGCAGGGAAGGGACCTGAAGGTTGAGGTGAGGTGGTGCCCGTGCCCACCGAATTGAATCCGGGAGGGCAACTCGTCACATTCGGGGCAGACAAGCATCGAGAACCTCCTGACCTTGACCTACGACGTGATACCACTTCGCTCCTCACGGCGTGTGTTATGTAGTGTGCTGCACTCACTTGCACTCTCGAGAAGTGAGGACACTACTACCATGTATACACTACGGATGCCATGTGTGTGTGCGACAGGATCCCGGAGAAATGGCATCACCTGGGCGGCAGGCTGAACAGGAGGGGGTTAGGGTGGTGTGAATCGAGTCAAAAGACGGGACTCGCAGGGGGGCGGCATCGCACCTGCTAGCCAATGGGTGTGACTGGACCCGCCCCCTCTTGTCTACAAAGTACTAGACGAATGCCAGGGATCAACACCCTCAGATGGCAGTGGGCCGCGGCCCTTTGCGCTTTTGCCGACTTTGCTGTGGCACCTCCTCCATTCTGTCACGGGTCCCGCATGGTAATGAATGCCATGCGTATCCATCTCCATCCGCAGAGCATCTGGATTGGACATGATAGGACAGACGGATGGCTGGGCAGATGGATCGCATGTCTACCATACTATGGAGTACGAAGTACCTCGAGACGTACTATGTAGGTGCATGCGATCAATCATCAACAAGCAAGCAAGCTTCCTTGTCCATAATTCCTGCTCCAACCGATCGCGAACTGCGTGAGGAAAGTGTCAACACCGTCCGACACGACTCTCACGCATCCCATCCATCATCCACCTATCCTACCCTAGGTACGGATACTGCTCCCTCGAACCAGAGACGCACCAGCCCAACGCCGCCTGCGGGTGTGTTGCCTGGCCGCTGCAAGATATTTGGCGGTCTGCAACATTGCCATCCACCAATTCGTCTTGCCGCAACGATCCAGCGACGACGCGACGACCCATTGGCTCTCTGTGCAGGAAGCGGTTTGTAAGAATCTCTCCTTTGGACCGCCTCCAGCGTTCCGATTGCTCCTTTTCTCTACTACATAGCACTACATGGTATGTGACTGGACTTCACCTCAGCCAACCACGCCAACCTAGGTACTACGAAGGGAGATAGGCATCTCAGGGAGGAAAACAAGACGGAGCGCAAAGCTCCTCCAGACACGAACGCGAACAAGAGCCTGGAAGGTGAACTGACTTCTCCTCAGACAGAGGTCCCACGGTCGTCTTGGCGTGATAGACAACATTGACCCGACGGCTACGGTGAGCTTTCCTCCAGACGGGAGCCGTCACGCTAAAAGCTCCATCCCTGCTATCACTCCCAACTGCCTCTTTATCGACCGCTTCGCCTGCCATTCTTGAGCAGGGACCAGGAACACAAACTAAAGGTAGAGAAGCCGAAACAGCGACCCTTTGCCACCTTTTTTTTTCTTTTCTTCTCTTCTTCTTCTCTACCTCATTCGACCCTTTCCCTGCTCGAAAGAGACCTGGAGGTCCCTGGTGCCGTGCTGCGCGGAACTGGCTCCCGTCCGGTTCCTATTCTGCCCGCCGAGCCCATCTTTCCCAGCCCGCGAATTTGCTGCCATCCCATGTTGGACCGCTTCACTTTATACAAACAAATTCTTGTCAACTAACTTGCACCACCTCTGTCTCAGTCCCCCTCGGTCATACAAAGCCCTGACAGGACGGCACACTGCAAATATCCCTCATCGTACAGCCGAGTCGCCTCTCGTTTCATCGACCGATTGCCCGCTTAATCCTACTTCGCGCAAACCGCTTGCCCCTCCCCCCCCGGTGTCTACTCTTCGTACTACGTCGACGAACACCGCAGCGCGCCCGCCTCCTCGTCGTTGCCCGCCAATACTCCCCGTGGTTCGACGCAGCTCCCATGATTTTCACACCGACAAGACGACTCACGAGATTCATTACCCAAAATGGCCGCGGCCGCGGTTTCAAGCTTCTTGCCGGGGCAATGGACAGAAGGCGCACATGGCTGGAGAACAACTCGGCAGTCGACGACTGTGTGGAGTGAAGACGATGTGCGCATACGGTTGCGCATGATTGCCCGCGCGTGGGAATCCGCCCTGCGAAATCCCCAGGTACGGCCCGGAAGTTTCTCGTCCCCCGTTGTTCGTTTTGGAGCACCGGTTTTCGTTGTGCGCGACGGCGTCGTTCCAGTGCCGACGCCTCCCAGCGCTCGTCCCCAAGTCTAATGGTCCCCGTTAACACCTACATCACGCGCCGGTCAGGCGCGAGCGAGCCTCTTCGGGGAATCGGGGAAGTGAGGGGCTCAGCGCCGTCTTGCACCCCCTCCCCCTCCATTCATTCCAGCCAGACACCTCAGTCTTCGGACGAACATGCAGGCTGAGCTAATCCGCTGACATTCCTGTTTCTAGATTTCATCTCATCGTCGACCTCTCAAAGCCACACTTGACATCTCCTGCCCGTTGAAGACCCCGGACTGTAGCCCAAGATGGTCTCGACGCTTCACCCCTCCACCCGAGCCGTCTGAATCGTCGGAACAAGAGATGGAACCCACAGACACCGGCGCATTTGCAAATCGACGACCATCTGACCCCTCCTTCTTCGCCCGACCTCAAGACCCGACGACGAACGCACGACAACGTGACAGGGACCGTATTTTCAGGGACCCGAGCCACGACTTTTTGATTGACTTTGGCTCGGAGGACGGCTTCATGCAGGCGGCAAAGAAGAAGAAGAAGGCGCCCGCCAAGGCCCCTGCAAACAACAGTAACAACAACAACGACGACGCCAAAAAGGAAGAAGATGGCGCCGGCGATGGAGGCGACCAGGGTGGCGAGGCGCCCAAGGACGATGCAGGTGCGCCTGCCGATGGCGACGGCGCCGGCGATGGCGATGGCGATGGCGGCGACAAAGGCAAGGAGACACCACCAGCCGACGACCCGCCCGCAGACGACGGCTGGGGCTTCGCAAGCACAAAGGCCAAGAAAAAGGGCAAGAAGGGACTTGCTGATGAACCACCGATCATTCCGGCATCCAATCTTGACTCTTTCCACGAGATCAAGCTAGAAGATACAGGCGGCAGCGGCGATGGTGGGCTCGGCGTTAATTTCGGTTCGACAGCAGACACCAATAACACAGCAGACACGAGTCACAACACCAAGTCGGGCTTTGGATGGGGTTTTGGCTTTGGATGGGGTAGCAAGAGTGCAGCTACAAACACACCGCCGCCCCCGGAGCCAAAAGAAGAAGAGGCAAATCCTTGGGGCATAAAAACCGAAACGATCAAGAAGACCACTGCAGCCCTCGGCTTCAGCTTCGGCGAACAGGAGAAGCGAGCTGAACCGGAACCGGTGCCTCTAAAAGAGAAGACAGACGACCTATGGGGCTCCTTCACGAATGCGTCAAAAAAGGATAAGAAGAAAAAGATGACCATTTGGGATGAAATAACAGGAGAAAAGAAGGAGGATCCACTCAAGGAAGAAACTCCTGCCGATGACCCATGGGGCTCTTGGAATGATAGCACAACCAAGAAAAAGGGCAAAAAGGACCCGGAGCCCGAGCCTGAGCCCGAGCCGCCAAGGTTCCCGGACCCCGAGCCCGAAAAGAAGGACGATCCTTGGGGGTTCACAACAACTTCGTTGTCCAAGACGGATAAGAAGAAAAAGAAGAAAGGCCTTCTCGTCGATCCTGAGCCCCCAAAGCAAGACGATGCTTGGGATTCTTGGGGCACAGGCAAGAAGAAAGAGCCGGAACCGGAAACGGTTCCTGAGCCGGCGCCTGACCCCCCTACTGGCGACCCTTGGAGCTGGGGAACGGCAGCGACGAAGAAGAAGGACAAGAAGAAGAAGGATGTTGTTGTTGAGCCAGATCCACCTCCAGAACCGGAACCTGAACCCGAGCCTGCACCCGAGCCGGAGCCTGAGCCTGAACCAGAGCCGCCAAAGGCTGAGGAAGACCCATTTGCTGGTATGACCAAGTCGCAGAAGAAGAAAAAGAAGGCTGAGATGGCTGCAGCGGCACTTGCCGCTGCCCAAGCCGCCGAGGCCGAAGCTGCGAAGAAACCCGAACCCGAACCCGAGCCGGTACCGGAGCCGGCACCAGACCCACCTAAGGAGGGGGACCCGCCGGACGACTTTGGTGGATGGGGCGTGACAACCAAAGTCAAAAAGAAGAAGAAGGGGAAGGGCGACCCTGAGCCTGAACCAGTTCCCGAACCCCCGCCGCCTGCGCCTGAACCGGAGCCGGAGCCAGATAAGAAAGATGACCCTTGGAGCTTTCCTACCAAGACAGACAAGAAGAAGAAGAAAAAGGGGCAGTCTGTTGAACCTGAACCTCCAAAGGAGCCCGAACCGGAACCGGAGCCAATACCGGAGCCAGAGCCGGAGCCGGAGCCGGAGCCGGAGCCGGAGCCGGAGCCGGAGCCAGAGAAGCCAGCGGAAGATGGCTTCTGGTCCAGCTTCGTAACTTCCAAGAAGGATAAGAAGAAGAAGAAGGGCAAGGCGGATCTGGAGCCGGAGCCTGAGCCGGAGCCTGTGCCCGAACCAGTCCCGGACCCGCCAGCACCTGAGCCGGAGCCGGAGCCAGCAGTGGAGGACGACTGGGGCTTTGGTCTTTCTAAGAAGGACAAGAAGAAAAAGAAGGGCAAAATCACAGAACCCGAGCCCGCCCCTGAGCCCGTTCCCGAACCGGCGGCTCCAAGGCCGGAACCGGAGCCAGAGCCGGAGAAAACCAAGGACGATGACGATTTCTTTGCCAGTCTAGATTCCTCGAAAAAGGATAAGAAAAAGAAAAAGGAGGAAGAGAAATCATCGGACTCCTGGGGCCTCTGGGGTCTCTCTTCTTCTTCTTCGAAAAAGGACAAGGAGAAAGACAAAGAGAAGGAAAAGGAAAAGGACAAGGACAAGAAGAAGAAGAAGAGCAAGGAAGCCTTACCTGTTGGGGAGCCCAAGGATGAGCCTGCCGAAGACGACTGGGCTGACTGGGGTCAAAAGAAGGACAAGAAGAAGAAGAAGAAGGACTCCGTGGCTTTGGTCGAATTCGGCGGAGAAGAGGAGGCGCCGTTTGAAGACGCACCTCCAGCAGTTCCTGAAATTCCGGATGGCGGCGACTTTTTCAGCTCCTGGGACACCGGCAAGAAAGACCAGAAGCATAGTGATGCTGAAGCCTCGATGAGGCCCGATGCCATTGAGGAGCCCGCGGACGATGTCTGGGCCTTGTCCTCCACTTCGAAGAAAAAGAAGAAAGACAAGGCCAAGAACGAGCCAGTCGAAGTCTTGGGCGAGGAAGCCAACCTGGACTCTATGCAGCCTGATTCTGTCGAGGAGACCAAGGAAAAAGGCGACGACGACGACTGGGCCGCCTGGAGTTCCTCGAAGAAGAAGAACAAGAACCGTAAGGACATACTCGCCGACCCTCCACCGCCAGCTCCCACTCCTCCCACGATGGACATGACTGAGCCTGAAGCAGAACCAGAACCAGAGAAAGAGAAATCCAGCATCTGGGGCGACCTGTCCTCTTCCAAGTCCAAATCCAAGGAAAAGGACAAGGAAAGGTCCAAGAAAGAGCCCAAGCTGAGCGAGAAGGAGCTCAAGAAGCTCGAGAAGGAGAAGAGGAAGGCCGAGAAGGAGGAGGCTGCACGGAAAGCCAAGGAAGAAGAAGAGGCCGCGGCAGCTGCAGCGGCTGCAGCGGAAGAAGCGGCCAAGGAAGAGGAGGAGCGTCTTGCTCGTGAAGCGGAAGAGGCTGCCGCTGCCGAGGCCGCTGCCGAGGCCGCTGAAAAGGCTCGGATCGAGGAAGAGGAGGCCGCAAAGGCTGCAGCCCAAACCGCCAGGATTGCCGAGGAGGACGAGCAGTTTGCGGCACTGGAGGCCAAGAAACTCAAGAAGGGCAAACTGACAAAAAAGGACCAGGCAGTTTTCGACAAGTTGAAGGCCGCGATAGACCAGCGCACCGCGGACCAAGCTGCCGCCGATGCCGAAGCAGCCGCCGCCGCCGCCGATGCCGAAGCAGCCGCCGCCGCCGCCGAGGCCGAAGCTGCTGCCGCCGCCGAGGCTGAAGAGGCTGCTCGCAAAGAGGAAGAAGAGCGGCTTGCCAAAGAAGCCGAAGAACAGGCGGCGAGAGAGGCCGAGGAGGAAGCGGCGCGAGAGCGGGAGGAAGCAGAGGAGGCCGCCAGGAAGTCGAAGAAAAGCTCCAAGTCCGAGAAGGAGTCCAAGTCCAAGTCCAAGTCTAAGGAGAAAGAGAGGGAGAGGGAGAAGGAAAAAGAGAGAGAAAAGAAGGAGAAAGATAAGAAAGAGAAGGATAAGAAGAAGGACAAGAAGGACAAAAAGGATAAAGACAAGGACAAGGACAAGGGCAAGGATGATGAGAAGGAGGACGCGGAGGACCTGCAGGAGGTCGAGGAACTGCAGGTCGTTGAGGAACCGGAAGCAAACCAGGACATACCGGAAGTCAACCAGGACATCGACGACGACCTGGCGGACATCGAGCTCACCCCAGAGCAGGTGGATGAGCTCCTTTCCGAACCTGCGTTACCACCGCCGCCCCCGGTTCCGATTTCCAAGCCGGCAAACGATGCGTTTAGTTTCTGGGGCCTCGGTACCAAAATGCTGGCCAAGAAAGGTACGTGGCCGCCTCAGGCAGAGCCCAATCTCCTCCCCTTTAACCATCTACCTTCCATATCAACAAGCCTCACCGAACATCATCGAAATCAGGCGTGTTGTCATTGCGGGTGTAATCTGAGATTGCCCTGCTGACTCATCCAGGTCCAGAAGGTGCGAGCTACGGCTGGAATGACACGAATACATCTTCCGCCATAAACAGCGATG
The DNA here is from genome assembly GCA_014235945.1 of Colletotrichum plurivorum. NCBI lineage: Eukaryota > Fungi > Ascomycota > Sordariomycetes > Glomerellales > Glomerellaceae > Colletotrichum > Colletotrichum plurivorum. Next base: position 294,979 of record WIGO01000010.1, on the reverse strand, counting down.
CCCCGACCTGGATGCAGCCGTCTACGGCTCGTAATGCTAAGAGTAGCAAGATTGCTGACAGATTGAAAGCTTTCGAGGCGAGACCGCCGCCACCGCCGGAGGACGAACCCGCTCCTGTTGTTGAGGAACCCCCTCAAGAGGAACCCGAGCCGGAAGAACCCGAGCCGGAGGAACCAGCCCCCCCGCCGCCACCGCCGCCACCTGTAGCCCTGACGAAGGAGGAGAGAAAGCGGCTCAAGAAAGAGAAGAGGCGCGCCGAGGCCTCACCTGCACCGCCGCCGCCGCCGCCGCCTCCGGAAGAACCGCTCTTGGTCGACGTTGACGAGAGCAAGGCCAGCGAGCCTCCCGGCGCCTTCCCCGCAGACGAGGATGAGAACGAGATTATCGAGGTAATTGAAATGCCGGTGGAGAAGAGGAAGAAGAAAAGTAAGAGGCACAAGGAGAGGGACATACTCGCCGAAGAAGTGCCTCCCCCACCTGCTCCGCCACCGCCACCCGCCGTCCCAGAAGTGCCTGTCCCTGAGGAGCCTGCTGAGGAAGAACCTGCAGAAGAAGAGCCGGCAGAAGAAGAGCCCGCTGCCGAAATTCCAATGCCGCCCCCTCCTGATCCGAGGTCATCCAAGAGGGACCGGGCCAGGGTCAACCGCGATGGGTCTTCTTGGGGCGTGTGGTCAGCCTCGGCCTCTCGCGAAAAGGATAGAGACAGAGATCGTGACCGCGACCGCGACCGCGACCGTGACCGGGAGCGAGATCGTGACCGGGAGAGGAAGTCCAAGTCGAAGACCGAAAGACGCGACAGGAAACGACCTTCCGCAGAGCAAGAAGAGGCAAAGGGGTCGTCCAAGGCATCGAGCTCCGACAAGGCCGACCGCGCCGATAAAGATATTGACATGCCGGCGCCTGCGCGTCCGAAGCTGATGTCCATGTTTAGCACCCCTCCCATCTCCCGATCGGCATCCACCCGGGACCGGCGACATGGATCCACCGGTCGGCCTTCTCGTCGTCATTCGGTTGACATGACCGGATTGGTATCCCCTCCCCCCGAAGAGGCTCCGCCGATGTCTTCCAAGGCTGCCAAGCTTCTTGGCGTAGACAAGTCCAGCGGTAGGCGACGCAAGCGGGCTCCTGTCGACGAGGGAGACATGTTTATGGCCGGAGGCAACGGAGAGGAAGACATTAGTCCGCCCAAATCCTCTCGTCGGCGGCCAAGATATTCCAAGGACGATGACGCGGCCGTGGTAGATGCCGAGGGCATGGCCGAGCCGCCACCGATGAAGCGTTCAAGCTCCAGCGCCAAGAAGGGCATCGGCGGTTTATTCAGTGGTCTCAGGACACCCAAGACAGAACGCCCAGAGCCACCACGCCGCCGCCATACACATGCGACTGATGACGAAGTCAGACGTGAGCGTCGAAAAGGCTTTGCCCCTGATATCGAAGAGGCGGAGCCTGTCATCATGACCGACATGGATCAAGAGGCCCGCCGCGCCGCTCGTCGAGCTCGTCGCGCCGCCAGAGAAGCAGAGGCCGCAGACGCAGGCGCCGACGAGTCCCGCCGTGCCAAGGACGAGGCAAGACGCGAGCGCCGTCGACGACGTGAAGAAGAGGAAGCCGAGGCGCGTCGGCGAGACGAGAAGGAGGCGCGGCGTGCAGAACGGCGCGCGGCTCGTCAGCGCGAGGAGGAAGAGCGCCGGGCTGCGGAAGAACGGGAGGCCGAGCGAGCCGAGCGACGACGACGTCGCAAGGAGCGTGAAGCCGCCGCAGCTGCCGCAGAGGCTGATGCAGAGGCGAGGCGAGCCGCGCGAGAAGAGCGTCGTCGCGCTCGTGAGATGCCACCTGCCGACGATGAAGAGGCTCGACAAGCCAGGCGAGAAGCGCGGCGCGCTGCCCGTGCTGCCGCCGACGCGACGGATGCCGAAGAGGTCCGCCATCGCAGCAGCCGCCGGCGCTCCGCGCGAGAGTCGGGCGACGAAGGCGTGTACTCGTCTCATCAGCGGTATAGACGCACCGAAGAGGCGAAACCGGCGTGGCCTCACTCCGGGACTTCATCGTGGGTCAAGGAGCACTCTGACGCCGGCCCGCCGCCCGACGACGGCGGTCAAACAGACGCCGTTCCGCAGACCGAGGACGAGGCCCGCCGCGAACGGCGGGAGCGCCGTCGTCGGGCCCGCTATGAGGAAGGCGCCGACGAAGAAGCCGAAGACCGACGCCGCAAAGCCCGACGCGAGGATCGCGAGCGCCGGTATGGCGGCAGTGGCGGCGCCGGCGGCGGCTCCGAGGGAAGCGACGAGCGCCGGCGGCAGGCCATGTTCTCCGACGCCACCCCTCGCAGCAGCTGGTGGCGGAAGTTGACGGGATGATGTGACACGTCTGTATGAATGGATGTTGGTAACGAAGCGTGATTTTATGTTGTCTGATTTTTCCCTTGCGATTTTTTCTTTTTTATTGTTTTCTCACAATTTCGACTGCCTTCCGCACGACGTCACTGGTATATACCCTCCATCTATCACACACCGAAATCTATTGTTGCATTACCTTGTTTTAAAAAAGAAAAAATTCAGAAGAAATAGCCAAGAATGGTGTTGTCAAGTAAGTATATTGCCTCTCCCCGGGATGGGGAATACTCGGTACATTGTTCTCAGCGGTGCGGAGTACCTAGCATACAAGGGGTGAGGGAAAAGGAAGAGGAAGAGGAAGGACAGGAATGAAGACGAGGACGAGGATGATGAGCACCACACACGCACGCATGATTATCGATATTCGGGGTCCTGCGTCAGCACGTCACACGCAGCACAGCATAGGTAGCATAGTTATACCCGAGGAGACGAGATGAGAAACGATAGCACAAGCATAAACCAACGAATTTGTCTGTCATGTCCTCTGCCGCCTGTTGGTCCCCATTGGCAGGTGTGATTTTGTCCCCGGTGCGTCCTCGTCGTCTTATTACCCACCCAGCTCTTTTGGCCTGTCGATTCATTAGTCGTGTAGGTAGATAGGGAGATCCTCAGCGGGGGACGCACGTGGCGCTGGGTCAAGTGGCTCGGAGTTTCGTTTATCGGCCGCTTCATGGCAAAGTTATAGTCTAAGCCAGCCGAGAACTCACCAGGGTGGCCTGCAGTCTCAAAACGATAACTCTAAACGTGCTGTTCCGTGTGACAGGTTAGGCTTCGCGGACCGGTGCGTGCCTTTCGCCGTGACACTGCATGTGAACGAGGCTGAATAACATCGACAGGATGCGGGGTGCTCGCTTGACTCGAACCTAGCAACACACTGCAACACTGTATTCACTACAGAGACTAAGTATTACTGCAGTATGACAAGATTGTCATACTGATGCTCGAAGGCATCGATACATCCAGTACATAAGAGATGGGCAGGCACAGCAATGCCTCCTCAGATTCCTGCTGGGAGACCAGCTGTTTGACTGAATGAAAAGAGCGAGAGTACGGACGATTGCTGCCAGAATTAACGCAAACCAGTCAACGTGAGGAGATCGTGTTCGTGAAAGTATGCACGAACACGCTTGCCATAGATGTCTAGCCCGAGAATCAGTTTCCACATCTCAACAACACACCCGGAGCTCACTTACACATCGGGATGCTGAGCGCGCAGACCACGACCTGGATACTAGCGATTGCGATCATTGTCTTCTTGATACCGCCGTCGATGATCCAGTCGTATGCGCTGTAGGTCAATCCGAAACTGAAGAGGTTCTTGAAGATAATCATGCAGGTGAAGCCCTCGATGGCGAGCTCGCGGTAGGCATCGACGATGTAAAGGGAGCTGGCCACCGCACCGATCACCATACCAGCAACCTCAAACCCGAAGAAGACCAGTGGGACGCTATAATGGTATTCCCGGCTCACGAGCCCAGCGGAGGTAATGCCGAAACCGTACAGGCCGATGCCGCCGATGATGAACATAGGAACTACCATGACGATGCGAAATTCGGGCTCATAGATGCCACCGTTGCGGCGGGTCATAAACTTGGCGCTCCAGTCGGATAGGACGCCGGCAATGAGAAATCCGAGGAGCGCGCCAACGAATGCGCCAACGTAGGCGTAACCAGCGTACACCTCGTTCCAGTAGTATGGCGGCCCAAGGAAGATAGCTGCAACAATCACACCGATAAAAACGGTCCAACCGATCATCGTGCCTTGGATCAGGCAGCCCCAGAGAAACGCCGGTTGGGCGAACAGCGGGAAAGGGCGGAGCAGCAGCTTCCAGTACCTCTCGTCCGTCTTACGACCGTCCAAAAGGGCGAGAGACTGAGCAAAAGTCTTCTTTGGGGTGTGAGCGCCGTAATTGGCTTCGAGGCCGGGGGCAAGAGCAGTCGTACTTCCGGTGGCCTTCTGATCACTCGAACTGTTGCTCGGGCCGTCGTTGACGGACATGGCCTTGAGCTCATGACCAGCAGGATGAGCGACCATGTCGGTGTTGAGGGAGGCATCGCGACGGTACGCCGTCTCGGGACAGAAAAAGAACACGGCGGGCAGCATGACAGCACAGAAGATAGCCTCCAAGTAGAAGGTCCAGTACCAACCTATGCTGTGGGTGATCTTGCCGACGACGATCGGGGTGAAGAAGGCACCACCGAAAACAGCCAAGTTCGTGAATGCCATGCGAGACCCACGTTGGTGGACGAAATACAGATCACCAACGGCAGCGTTAACGAGTGTCTCGAATGGGGCACAGCCGACTCCCTGGATGATACGGGCGCCAAGAAGCGAGTTGTAGTTCTTGCCGACGGCACCGGCCCATGCGGATGAGGCGATGAGAATGCATATTCCGAGGATGAAGAGGTGGCGTTTGCCCCAAACACGTCCCGATGGCACGAAGAAGATGGCGGCAGCACCGACTCCGAGGAGGAAATAGCCCGTTAGGAGGGCAACCTGGGTGAAACTCTTTCGGAAATCGAGAGCGACCGTGACAGTGTTGGCCGCGAGAATAGGACCGAGGGCAGTCGCAAATATAGCAGTGATGGAAAGGATGAAGGTGATAAGATCGCGCTTCCAGAGGGGCCAGTTGAGGGGATCGTTCGGATCGTCGGAGGGCTGGGGAATCTAGGGCAGGTTGTCAGCGGGAGCAGACCGCGACGTGGCTTGTCTCAGTATTCACCAGAATAATGCCGCTCTCGTCAACCTTCAATCCGCCTGTAGCTTCGGTGGCGATTCGCGGACGGTCAGGGTCATCGAAATATCGTGTCGTCCCTGGCGTTTTTTCGTGCGTCGTCAGGTTTGGGATGGCAGGGGGCCAGAGCGGGTTATCATCAGGAAGGGCGCAACTCACCTGGCACATGGTCCAAGGTTTTGGACTCGAGTACACCCAGACCCATTGTTGCAAGTTTCAATGCCTCAAAGTGCCAGAAATCAGCAGCAATGCAGACGTTCAGAGATCATGTTGTGAGAAGACCAAGCCATCCGGGTTTTGCGGAGGGCAGACTGGAGATGTAAGTACTAAGAATGCATAGGGGCGATAACGACTCGCCGAGACGAGCAGAAAACAGTGGGTGGGAGGGGGCAAAGGCTAATTGCTTTCTCAGAAGATACTAGTAAATAATTAGGTAGTCGTGGAAGCCAAAAAAAAACCGAACGGTGCCGGCCTGACCATGATCCATAACCTTACCACGCTTGCCTTCGTCTTCGTGGTGGTATGACCCCTGTACCTGAGTTGCTAGGTAAGTACTGCAAAGTACCGGTGTGGGCCGCCAGATAGCGTTAGGAAAAACGGCAGTCGAGGTCCAGTGCCTTCGGCACCTGCGGCCTGCGGCCTTGTGCAGCTGGGATTCTCCGCAGGTCCCATAAAATTTCTGTGCCTCATCAAACCTTAATCGCGAACCTGCAGACCCCTGATCAAGGCACCTTCACTTTCGGGTAGCTCAATGTGCCAGGACCGATGTTATGTGCAACAATGGATACCCCAGGAAATGGGCAAAGTCAAACGTCAGGGCGAGGCAGAATTGGATGGCGGCGACGTCAAAACGTGGAAGTCATTCCAGATTCAGTTCAGTTGGGTAGAACCTACCATAGTACATGTTCCGTACCTTCTCGTGCTGCACATGCCGCAGAACGGCCCGCCGCGCCGCCTGCTGACCTAGTCCCACGGTCCCGCATCCCATCGCCGACCGCTCAATCAGAGAAAGATTGAGTTATAGTCGGAAGCAGTCAGTCAGTCAATGAGCAAACCATAAACCTGCCTTGCCAAAACGCCGATGCAGTCTGGTTCGCACCCGGCGTAGTCCAGTCCCCCATTGAAGATTCCTGAACCACTACTACATTAGGTTGTCGCCATGTTGTTGTCACCACGTCACAATCATTGGTCTCGAACGGTGAAGTCTCTCCAGTCGCAACATCTTGTCCACGTCGACCGCTTGCGAAGAGATCTGGTTTTCCGAACCCCGCTTTTTCCCCCACTTGTCGACCACTCATTCAGAACAGTACCTACTTTAGCAACTCCGATGCGGAGATCAGACAACCTTTGAAAATATCACAGGCTAGCTTGTTTGTTTGCGGGTGGGCATCATCGATGGCCGACGGAAAAAGGAGCTCGGACGCAGATGTGGAATCTGAAGAGCAGCCGCAAGCTTCAGATTTGCAAGGATGGCGCAAGTAAAACAGGTTCTCGTCGAGCAGTTCGTGGTCCTCGGGGGCCATCGTGCTTACCTTATTCGACCTCAGCTTCGGAGTAGAGGCCGGCTCCGCGAAAAAAAAGGACCTTAATGGGCTCAGGCGCCAGACGTGCCGTGGAAATGTTGCCTTCCCTTCTACATCGTTTCCCGGGTGCTGGCCGTCTGGTGCATCATCATGCTCAAACAGAGAACAACAAATCATCTGGCCATGCGCCAGGCTTCGTTGTGAAAAGTCTTCCATGTCCAGTCCATTGTTTCTTCTACCCGTTCTCCCCCGCCTCCGCCTTGCAAAAGAACTGCGGAGATCTCGGGAATCCCATTGATTATCGAGGCGACGAGGCTTTTATTGGACGTCGAAACGAGGTTCGTCTACCGCCGTGGGCGAGCCGAACGTCTTGTAAGGGAACAACCAACGAAAGACAGAGAACATCGACAACACAACGTGAGAATGGAGGTCCACTACACAACGACAACCACCCGAGCGGACAGCGAGCTTGAGCGCCTTTCGATCTTATCCAACTACGCGGATGGGGCGGAAGAACCCGATCATCGATAAAATATGCGATGAGCTCTGCGCCATCTGGTCCCATCGGTACACTGCATTGTGCGTGCTGTCTGTCTGTCGTTGGTGCCAAGATGCATCATTAAGACGCAAAAAGCTGCGTGGCATGCTGCAAACCGCTGCAGCTCCTGGGGGAAACGACGACTTGTGGATCTTTCGAACCAACAGCAGCCGAGAAGACGCGAAGCCGGAAAGTCACTAGAAAACGAACGGTCGAGGCGGACTAAGTGAAGAAGGGAAGCTACATGTTGCCAAATATTTGGGGGAAGATTGTCTTTCAAACGAAATCCAGCACAATTGGAAGGAACAGCAAGACGCCAACCTGCCCTTCCCCCGGCCTCCAGCTCCGCATGCACGTCTGTCCTTGATCTGTCCAAGACCGACTCGAAAATTCCAACCGCAAACAAATGCCAAACTCGAGGCGTGGTTGGAGTAGTGGTTAACTCGTTGCCCTCCCATATTCGTCGATAGGCAGAAAGTAGGTCAATATCCTCCCAATTTCCAGAACATTGCTGACCCAAACAGCACTGGTTCGAACCCGGTGCCGCGCATCACGATTTCTTTTTTTTTTCGAGTCTCCATGTGCACCACTCCCTTTTTTTGGATACAACTTGTGCTGCCAAAGCGCTTCCCCTCATCCTGCGTATGGGTGGGAGTCTATGGACGGCGGCATGGTGGTATTGATGGCCATTGCCTTCAGACTGTCAAGTCATGTTCAAGTCATGTTCAAGGCAGACTACGGTAGTTAAGCGCAGACGATTGTATTGAAATGAACTAACACAGAGACAGGCTTGGCAGCTGGCAGCCCAGAGTTGTTGTCGTATTACGAATTGCACCCGGCTTTGGTGGTAGCGACATCCGGATGGGGAAGTAACTCTAGCCACTGCAAGAGTTCAGTCACTTGGCCCAAGCCTATACGAATGGCTATAGGCTCAAGGCAGCTCTAGTCTGCCTGTCGATTGGTCGGACAACTCTGTAACGACTAGTTTTCCGGTTGGTTGGCGGTCTTTTCTAGGGTTGGGAGACCCGCGGCGCATAATTATGCGACAAGCTCGTAACTGACGCAACTTTGCTAACGCTTTTCTTTTCTGCAGACGGATAAATGGCCGAGCCCCGACGACGATCGAGCCCCTACCAGAAACTCTAGAACACGAATTGGAGTCCAGAAACAGCCGATGACACGAAAACTCTGACAACGAATGGGCCGCGGGACACGCGTGCCGACATTTCTTCTGCTTCGGAACGAAAATAACTCCGGCCGGGAACAAGCTTCCAACAAGCATGGAAAGATATCTTGGCGTTCTGATTTGGTGCTCTGGGAATTCAATGGCCACCGTTACGTTTGCAACGGAGAGGAGCATGGTACGCACCGAAAACCGCGGAGAAAACCTGAATTGTACCGACACGAATGCGCAAGCGTGCGGTTTCGTCGGCAGGCGATGCGGGGAGCAATTCAGTCTGGCAGTACAATTTGACATTGGGCGGAACACCAACACACACACACACGGGCATTCCATGAAGCACGTTCCTACTTTTTGAAACGTATTTACAAGAAGGACTGGTCCCCAAGACCGAGGTGGCCACCACTGAAAAAGAAATCCATCGTCTCCAAAGCCAAAGACCCATCAAATTCTGGTACAAGCGTAGTACCCGTGAACGAAGCCGGATGGTCATGTTGTTGCTGTTGTTGCGGGTGCTGCTCCCGGGCCTCTGGGTGATGCCCCCAAGCCGCCGCTCCGGCGACCCCTTGTTCCCCGCGAGCGTTCCTCGGCGAGGCCATTGCGATCCTGTACGTTGAGGCCCGGTCATCGGCAGTGCCGGGCGTTGCAGCTGCGATGCCGGTTAGAGCACCGGCGACGGCAGCGGCAGACGGGCCGACGCTTTGGCTACTATTTCCTTCTCGCCCCCTCGCAACCCTAGCAGTCACCTTCTTCAAGGCCCTCTCCAGCCCGAATTGGATGGCGGATGGTGAACTCGCCGACCAGACCATGTTCTGCTTTTGAGCCGCCTTGAGCAGTTGCAACACCTCCTCACTCCCTCCAATGTTACTGCCCGCATTTTGGTCCCCTTCGCCAGACGCGGGCTTCTGATCGTACTTGGAAATAATGAGCATCGCATAGGCGACGCACAAACGGTGGAATTCTGGCAGCTCCTCCGCCCGCGCCGAAGGCATCGCCACGAAGGCCCTGACCACCTCTGTCGCGAAATTGCACACGCGAGCGTGCGTCATGTCAAGAGGTCCTTGATGCTGGTTTTGCTGCGCGTTCCGGCCGTTGGCTTGACCGATAGCATCGACCGGCTGTAACCTCGGCGAGCTCGACAACGAGTCCTGATCCGATGACGCTTGATCAGCTTCGAGGGAGCGGCGTGCCAGAATGAGCCAGGCAATGGAGTGACTTATCCTCAGCGTTGAAGCTGCAGGTAGTTCTGGACAAGCAACATCAGTGAGTTTACCGCGATTGAGCAAGGCGGTCCCGTCGCACAAAGCTGAGAGATACGCGCACAGTCTAGATTTCCCCAGATTTGTGCTCACCTATTAGGTAGTTCCACCTCGACTTCCATGCTGCAAGCTCTTCGCATTCACCATCACTTCCTAGATACGACCGCTGCGAAAACTTGTCTTGTAGCACGAGGTACAAATTGATCTCTGCGTAGACCATGGCATCCCGCATCGTCACCTCTTCGAAGTTGAGGAGCAGCTTACACTGCTGGAGGTAGTCCGGTGGTACCGTTGCCGGGCGTCCAGTCGTTGCCGCCCAACTACAATAACGTCAGTCATCTTGAATGATTCAGGGATGCACCAGGTAATTTGACTGACTGGAGGTTCACTAAACAAGTGTTGGCCCAGAATCGTACCAGTCTCTGGTCCTCTTCCGTCGACGATCGCGTCTTCGCCCTTGTCAATATTTCCGAGAAATTGATACTCAGCATCGCCTGCTGGGCACAGTGACCGCTTAGTAGCCAGCTGTCGATATATTCCGGACTCTGTGGTAAGTACACTTGTCAGCCGCCACATTGTGCTGATATTTTTTTAAAAAAAAATGTTTCTGAGCCACAAGTGGACTTACCGATGGCGAACATGCCCAGAGACTCATGATGAGAATGCCCATTAGCTCCTCGAGGGGCAGTGGGCTTGCAATCATCATCTGGCCGAGTTGCTTCCGCACATGCTCAAACACTTCCCTGTGCAGCTCTGATGAGCTATGTTCAGAGAACCTCATGGCGTGCAGGCAGCATGCGTCATGCAGAAACGGGGATGCATGTCGGAGGCTTCTGTTCCTTGGTGCGAGATCAATCTCGCTATTGATAAGCAGAGTATGCTTTCTTCGACGCACAAATCTGTTGGCAAATTAGTCGGATGTCGCAAAAATTCATACCCCTCCCAGCAGGACGCGACTAGTCGTGCATTCCAATGCTCCTTTCCTTGCCTTGATGGGTTCAAGAGGCTGTGGCATAGACGTCCTTTCTTGTTCTCCTTTCCCGTCGCTTGACTTACGACGAAGAGTGTGTGTGGACTGGGAGAAATACAAAGGCAACTTACTCGGCAACTAGATCACGAGCTGTTTTGTCATCCAGCATACCGCGAGACACAAGGTCGGCCTGCACGTCGAAGGTACGCCGATACCCTCCGCTGAGTTGACTGCCGACCTTACGGACGACCTCTGCCGGGGAGGAGTAGACATGACGGTCAGCCGGTTCGACATCTTCATTTCCAGGCGGCTTGACTACAGTTTCGACGCTGGTAGCTGACGATGCATCGTCACGATGAGAGCTTGGTCTGCTGTCCGAGGTCGGCCGTTCCTGCCGACCTGTGCCCAATGTTCTCCTAATGTCCGGCCGGACGCTAGTTGCCAACATTTGCACAGTGGCTTTCAGATCGGCCAACGAGGCTTCCAAACTCCGGATTCTGTCAAGGTGTGTCTTCTTAGTACTTTTTGCAACGTTAGAGGCTTGATTCTAAACCGGAAGAGAGCCGGGGATGATAGCATCTTTTACCTTGCCTCTGCATCGGGCTTACTTGCCGGCACTTCTCGCGAGGATACAGAATGTGTATCGCCGCTGTCGTTCCACGTGCAAGTGATCCTATTCGATGTTAGAGTCCATTTTCCCCATGTTCTATTTTATGGAATGCTTTAAGAAAAAAGTAGACTGAAAAAAGAAAAGATTATCCGACCAACTGTCTACGTGCAGCCACCCAGGTAGACAGAGAAAGGAGTAGAACGCACCTGAGAGACCGACACCGCGAGCAGGCTTCCGACTCTTCGTCCAACTCACACCGACACTTTTGCCTGCGACAGGTGTCGCAGGACAAGATGCGTCTCTTCCTCTTCCGGCTCGATTCGTCTCGGCCGCCTCCTGAGCCGTCACGGCGGCTCTCGTCGCTCAGACGCCGTCGGCGCGGGTTTGGAGAGCCCACTTCGTTCTGCATGCTTTCGGGTAGCTCCGTGCCGAAGATTCCAGTACAACAAAATGCCAAAAAACCGGGGTCGACGCGACGTGGCTTGTTGCCGTCCTGCGTGATCGCGGGGAGTTGATGATCGATGGTGGTAGTAAGGGGCGTCGTCGGACGAAACAGGATTTAGGCGGAGATCTGGACACCTCGGAGGTGTGGGTCGAAAGCCAGGCCTCGCGTATCTTATCTGCTCCGGCATCGTTATCTCCGCCTTATCAGTAAGTCGGAAGTCTTGAGAGAGCAACAAAAGAGCCGTTTCTGTTTCTGGGCATCTATGTCGACTGACCGCCTGTCAAAATCCGTGCGCATCAAGTAAGTAGGTAGACAAGGAATCTTAGGATTTGGCGAATATTTTCTTCAGAGACGAGAAACAATTATCCCTTTGGAGTCTTGATCGATATCGACCGGCCTGTAGCGACCGGCTGGTGTGCAGGTGGAGAAGGACTTAGCCGGAAATCGGCGGGGTACCTTGGGGGGATGACAGGTCCGGTCTTAGGTTCGTCGGACATGGCCCCGGCCGCCGGATCTACTGCGCATAAGGCAGGAAAACCGGGGACCGGTGGCGAGAAAACGTGCCTGTGTAACATGAGTTTAGTTCCAAGAATCCCATCTTGAAGAATCAACAGCTTTCTGCATATATGCTCGTCCGGGTGCGATTTACACCTGGAGCTCCCTAACACCATATCCCCCCGCGCGACCTCTCCACCTGAACAAAGAACCAGCACCCAAGCGTCCACGATAGTTGAACCCCCCACCCACGCGTTCCAATCCCCCGCTCTCTTTGGAATGCTCGCATCAAACCAAGGTGCCATGGCCGTCGAAACAGCAGGTGCGGTTCCCGAAGGCATGAAGAAGATATACCTCTCGAGCTACGAGGGCTTGACCCACAGGTTGGTGTCGACGAACCCGCCGCGTGACTGCACTCCGGACGAAATCCCCATCATCGACCTGACGGGAATTCACGGCGACCTCGAAGCCCGCCGGGGCGTTGCTCGTGAAATCTTACATGCTGCCAAGGCGAGCGGTTTCTTCTACATCAAGAACCATGGCATCCCGGATCATGTAACCGAGGCGGCCCATCAGAAAGGCAAAGAGTATGTTTGTCCATTGTGTTGTGTCTTCTTTGGTTGTCGTTTCTCATTCCGTATTCTGGTGTTTTCTTTTCTTGACGCTGCGTCCCGCCTCTCCCTTTTCTTCTTCTCCTTTGTCAGATTCAAGGGAAATGGTAGAAGAACGTTTCGACCGCAAGTTGACCTGCGCAACCCAGATTCTTCAAACTGCCCGAGGGCCAGAAGCGCCGGTTGATTTCACACACGTCGGCGTATGGATACAGCGGCTTCCGGGAGATCCAGGCCAACCCGACTGAGAGCAAGGACAGGAAGGAAGCCTTCATGTTCCACTACGAGCCCGAGTTCGACCCGTTGTACCAAGACGGCCCGGACCAGGTTCCCGCGCACGTCCGCCAGCACCTGCCCAAAGAGGACTTTGTCTGGGCAGACTCGGGCGACGACGCCGTCCTGCCGGGCTTCAAGTCGGCGCTCCTGACGCACTGGCGCGCCTGCCTAGCCCTGTGCCGCCGTCTGGTCCGGGTCCTCGCGCTTGCCCTGGACCTACCCGAGAACCACTTCGACGCCGTCACGACGTACCCGGGCGGCGACTTTGCCGTCAACTTTTACCCGGGCCACGGCGAGCAGCCCGTCGACGACCCGGACGAGGTCGGCGTCGGCGCGCACACGGACCTCCAGATCCTGACGCTTCTTTGGCAGGACGATCACAAGGGGCTGCAGGTCCTCAACAGCGCCGGCGAGTGGATGTGGGCGCCGCCCGTCGCTGGCACCTTTGTCGTCAACATCGGCGATTTTCTGATGCGTGTGACGAACGACCGCCTCCAGTCGACAGTTCATCGCGTGTTGCAGCATGGCAAGGAGGACAGGATCTCGATGCCCTTCTTTTTCGGTAAGGCTTCCCCTCTATTTCTCACTTGTGCCTTCCTGCAACCACCTCCCCCCGCAGTTGCGAGGCTTGCGTCATTGGCTCTAAAAGAACCGTGCTGGGGCTGGGCCTTGCCTTCTGCGTCGTTTATCTCGCACAAAAATCTTGTTTCTTGGTCTTCTTTGTTGAAAAGAGGAAAAAGGTTGTCTTCTTCCACTCTCTTCCCTGACGGTTGACCCAATGACGCAACGCGTAGGCTTCAATTTCGATGAGAAGCTTGGCGTGCTCTCAACGTGCGTCGACGAAGACCACCCGGCCAAGTACGAACCTGTGACTTGCGGCGAGGTGAGCATCCGTTCAGGCCGGCAGTTTCGGACAACGCCTGACTTGAGCCAACAGCTTATCGCGAAGCGCCTGGCAAAGACGGAAAACACAGTGCGAGACTCTTGAAAAGTAGCCCCGGAAGGGCTTCCGGACATAGAATGGCAACCTGCTGGGTTTTGGGCACCCATGCACCCTGTTGTGCAGCACGACGCAAGTTGACAACAAGGCAGCAACGGGGCGAGTTGCGGGGGCCATCATCGGGAGACCCATTCCGAAAGAGCATCCCCCTCTAGAACGCGGAGGCGTAGCGTCAGCAGCTCGCAGCTCTCTGGGTTGCAATCGCGATCGTATCATCTTCCACAGACCTCAATCCTCTTGCCCATGTTGAATGATTTTGCGGTCTTCCTTGCTGTGCTTCCGACCCCTAGCGACAAAAGTCACGAATCTGTAAACTACAATTGAAGGTGTCAGTGCCTTCCTTACAAGAATAGAAAATACCAGACAGCAACCACTAGAAGCAGGAGAGCACACTGCAGGCTTCGATGTCGACGGGATGATGCGGGTGGGTCGGGTCGTTACAACGGCCCTCTCGAACAAACGCCCTCCCAAGGCCGAGCGCTCCGTGGTCAAAGAGGCGCTGGCGCATGGTTCAGTCGAAGCACCGTCGATTCTTACGAGGTCACGGCAGGAGGCCTTTCTCTCTCAGGTCGTTGCCGAAAGGCGTCGGGCATCGGAACGGGGTTTCGCCCTGCCCCCGGCAGCCTTGCCAAGGCCGTCTTCCTCCCTATTTTCCTAGAGCGTCGATTTGCGTTTTTAGTTGGCAAGGTGTCTCGGCCTCGTAGGGACCAAGAGCTGCATAGAGTTTCTTCTTTTCGTTGCGTTTATAATTGTCCACGATCAGAATCCTGGTTCGCGCATGCCAAGGCGTGGTAGTGGTATGTACGAGCCCGAAAACAGTTTCACTGTCGCCATGACATGCGCGCCTCGAGAAAAGCCGCCTTCCGCTTGGGCTTCGATGATAACAAACCATGCTGGAGCCGGGGTTAGGGCCGTCAGCCTCTTGGCGGCACAATCGGGTGTCGTCGAACACGAACACTGGGGAGTGGGTTGTCACGCGTTGGAAGCTGTTCAAAGGCGATGGGTGTCGTCGTCCGTTGGCAAGATCGTACGGGGATCACGGTCGAGTTAAGACTTGACGGGTTGACGAGCGTCCGAAGGGACGGATCGGCGGATTGGCAGCCGCGAGGTCGGGACATGGCCAAGGCGCTTGAGCAAGTCCTTGGTAGTCACCTCCGAGCTGTGATACAAATATCCCTGCTATTAGTGGATACCGCGATCATCGAAGATCCCTCGGAACGGCTGGGCTGATAGCAATCATGCCAAACAGAGCAGATCGAAGGCGCCTAACCGTCAGTGACAGTCTGAGCCCTGGTCACTACGCTAGGCTAGGCTGCCTAGGTACTGGTTGTCTTGCCTGCAGTTGAACGGGGTTGAACGGCATGGTGAACGCATGACCGGCCATACACTACGTATACGGGACGCGTCTCGAGGGCCGCTCGTGCCGTAGCTCTAAAGCCTGCAATTTCTCCGTGAGCCGCTCAGCTGGGCTTGGCTAAGCTTCTTCGGAGTTGGATTCTCACAAAAGGCGTCCCAGTCTCGGACGTGGCACAATCAAGTTGTTGGACAAAAAAGAAACTCACGGGCAAGCTCGAGTACCGTAGGGTACGTGAGCGTAGCCTCTGGACCAGGAAAAACTCCGTAAGACGACGATATCTTGCGCCGCAGGGGCTCCGGACGTGGGTCCTATCCTTTGTCTCATAATCGTATTCTGCTTTCGGAAGATGCTCCCAGCCGCCCAGCCCGGAGCGACCACTACGGGCTGGACAAAAGGGGTAAAGATAAGTGTCGCCTGGCTTGGGCAACGGGTGGCCGGGGTGAACTTTGACTGGGCGACAGACAGCAGGGTAGCACTGTAGCCGCAGTGATGTCCGTAGCCGCCAAGAGACAGTTTAAAGACCTGGAAAGCTCGGGCGCTAAGCAGGGAGCAGCCGGAATGGACACGATCCTTTTGGGTTGGTTGGAGTCTGGGAGGAAGCGAGGCCTGTTCCAACAAAAACGACGACAGATTGAAGAAGGATCGCATCGGTACCTAATGGGTTCATTAGATCTGCGCCCTTCGGTCGGGTAGAGTGCCACGACGGTGGCGGGCCAGGCAGGGGCCGAGACCAACACCAGCGGGACTAGGTAGTCGGGGGGGGTATCCAGTGTCGGGGGTTCGCGTAGTCCGGGATGTGGGACAGACGGAGTGGGATGCTGGTGTACCACAACGGATACTACTGTAGGTAGTGTATGCCCGTTGTCAATCTGCTGGGCGACTGGGTCGGCCGAAAATGTGAGGTGCTACGGAGTACCTACACTACTGATGAATAAGGTAAGCACATCGGCTCGAGTACCCGGATAAAAGCTGGGTATTAGGTTAAAATTGAATGGAAAGGGTGGAGATTTTCTAGATGAGCCGACGGCAGAACTTCTGCCAACCGACACACAACCGAATGAACATCGTGCTGTGCTCCTGTGCGAGAGTAAGGTTACCTATGCAGCACGCAGTACAAGATACGATTGGTGTGGCCATTGCATGTGGACGTATAGGGCTGAAAAAGATATGAGAGAAACATCAGTTGTAGTCGGGCAAGAACAAGATACAGCGAAAGAGAAGGAGGGGGAAAAGGGGAAACCAGAGGCGTTCTCGGTCGTTCCAGGCGAACCGCGTTGTCGGAAAGCGCCATGACGGCGACCAGTCTACACTAGCAGACTAGCAGTCTGCTTTGTTTTGTGGGAGAGCATGTCACTTGTGTTCGGAGCTGGATCTGGATCTTGATCTGCTTAGATCTGGGGCTTGTCACACAAGTCCGCCAAGCGGTAACTTCTTGGTGGCGAATCAGCCGTCTGGCCCACACCTTCCGTTGACTGGCGGAGGGGTGTACTGCGGTACCTAGGTAGTAGCTACATATTACCTACTTGGTGTACGTAGTGGTGCCTAGTTCGGGCGTGGCATCCGTGTGTATTCGACTCAGGTGGCCATGTGCAGACGACAGACTCTGACTAGCCTACATGTAGACGATTACTCACGACGAACTCCCGATGCTCAGGCCTAGGTACTAAGGCAACTACCTAGGGCAGGGCCTTACCTAGGTAATTGCCTCATTCGGCGTCACTTTCTCCTCGGGGGCAGCTAGCTCCTTTGGCGGGTTGTGACCAATCATCCCTGGGACCTGCGGCACAGTCAACAATGATCAGTGTTTGGTGCGTAGGCAGACCGTGTGCACTGTAGTGTATAACCCAGTTGCCCAGGTTGAGATTTAAGTAAGGTGGATTTGGTGGGTTTGCATCACATCACATGACCGTTGCGGAGAAGTCCGTTGGCAGATGGCCTGGTGGACAGGACTTGGATTGGACGAGCGTGCGGTCCATGGAGGTTGGAGATTTGAGGACGGGCCGTGGCTCGGAGAGGGAGCACAGGGTACCGGCCCGCCCCACAGGATTCCACGCCAACTGCATCTAAGATTGGCTCAATTTGGGCGGGAGAAGCCTGAGGGGAAGGACCAGCCAGAGAGCGGTGCATCGGACTTTCGTAGCTCAAGCTGTCACCAACATACCATGTACCTAGGTACATGGGTGATGGGATGGGGTCAAGGGTCGGGACGGACGCAAGGACACTGACACCAGAGGGCTCAGAATGATGGAATCATTTCAACCAAAGTATTTAGCACGCGTACCATATACATACCTCACTACACACGCACATGCTGTTGCCTCCCTCATCTTAGCGCACACACTAGCGCAACATCTAAATGGTAGAGTCTGGAGACAAGACACCGGCGCAGGAGGAAACGCGTAAACGAACGTTGAGAGGAAACGAAAGTGCAGCACGGACCCAATTTACTTGGGGTAGGCAAGAATGTACTTGGGGTAGGTATGTTGTCCCAGGCACTGTGGTAGTACCTAGTGTAGGAAGCGTAGGTACTATGTATGTGGGCTACCTAAGCAATCTATTGCTATTATGTGGTATGTACCTACCGTTGAAAGATACCTACATCATGACACTGGACGGGGGATGTCGACGCCAATCTCACAGGGTCTGACGGTGGGGACGGAAACATGTCACTGTTTCTGACTGGTGGTGCCACATCCACACATCCATCATTTCCACGTCCGCTGTGCTCCCGTGCTGTTCTGCTGCTCTCTCGACGCATCGTCTCGCATGTGATGCATGGCATTGACAGGTTGACCCCCGAAAAGAACCGCACGGGGTCCCGGATGCCTTTACTTTTTACATAACAGCAAGCTGCCACTGCGCTAGAATCCTAATGCTCCGTCAGCTCGAGTAATAAATGGAGAAGGTCCACCCGTACCCGCACCCGGACCCGGACCCGGATACGCATCCTACGCGACGTAAGGACGTCCAGCAGCAGGCGGGACTTTGTTTGGGAAGAAGGATGCTCAACATCGATTGCTCGACTACAGAGTGAGCATGGCCGGTGGGAGCCGGTGGGAGTCCAGCTGAGTACATGTCAGCCAGCGCCGTGCCCTGGGCCCAAACTCCCAAGGGAGGGCCGGCGCGATATCCCGCATGGGAACGCGCTCTGCATCTGATGGGGTCTTGGAGCAACTGAGGTGAGGTGCTGGGGTTATGGTGTTCGTCTTGGCCAGTGGCAGCCGGCCTCGCTGCGGGCTTGCGGGCCTCGGTCTCTGGAATGTAGCATTGCATTCTCAGACGCAGCATGACATGGGCCAGGAATTGGTCACACTAGACTGTGTCAGTCTCAGGGGAGGGGGTTCAGTCGGCTCAGATTCGGGAGGCTTAGTATTTCGCCGACCTTGGACTGTGGACAGACAGTGTGAGCCGGGAATATTGCTCCACCACTGAGGACTGAGCCGGAACGGCTTGCCTCTTCTGCGCCGCCTCGAGCTCGACGCCGCTCATATTGATCTACCATGTATCCGAACGTACAGGACCTCGGAGCAAGGGCCGGCCCCGAGAAATTCCTGCACAGAGCAGCAATACCCCGCTGCATTACACCACAATCGGGTGTAGTGCGCTGCTGTGTTGGACTCCGGTGGCGCCCCCAAGGCGCAGGTGGCTTTGTGGGGCTTTGCAGCGGGGGGAAATCGGAAAGAACTGCCGCGGGTCTATGGATCGAGGGAAGGCGCAGGCGAGAGCACGCCAACATAGGTATCGCACATGGATGTGGGAGAAAGGAAGAAAGAGTGTGATGAAAGAGAAAAGGAGAGAGGAGGGGGGGACGGGAAGGAGAGAAGATGACGGGATCGGTATAGCGCTCCTTACGTTCCTACCTCCCGTTGCGCTCCGCGTGCAAGCTAATAAGTAGTGGTGCGGTGTACCTAGTGTAGTAGGTTGAATTAGCTCGTAAAAGGTAGGTGCCGTAGGTAGTGCAAGTGGAAGTTGTAGGCAGGTTGTGGTAGGGAATGTACCTACCTACTTGATTATGCAGAGGAAGAACAATGATTACATAAGACGTGCTTCGGCCCGCGTCATTCCATGTTGCAGGAGAACGAGCGGGAAATAAGAACATCCAAGGGTGCCGAAGTCGTCTCTCACGGCGGCGCATTACGTATTCGTACATGGCAGAAGGTTCTCTCTCCTCCCCCAACTCCATGTGAACTCACACTGGGTTTGGGGGCGCAACAGGGACGTGCCGGTGCCGCAGGGTAGCCAGGCCTGCCTGCCTGCCCATTCCTCCCTGCAGGAACCTTAGCAGCTTGGGGCCTTGGGCAGGTAGAAGGAAGCGAGGTGACGTAGGGTAGCCGCCCTGCTGCAAGATTCCACTGGAACGGACGAAGTGACGTATGGGAGTGCCAACCTCGCCCCGACTTTGGGAGGAGGCACCACTGTGACGATTTGCTTTATTAGGCCCCAGGAGAAGTCCAGCAGCCCTCAATCTCAGAAGAAGGGCCTCCTTCGGCTCCTTCTCATCTTCCTCTGCACCTCTGTAGACCACGGTGCGTCCATCCTCACCCGTGGTAGACACTCCAGTCCTGAGCGATTTCACCCAGTTTCCATCGTGGACCGACGACCGACCGATCGACCAGTGCAGACACTACTCTCTCCAAGTCCCGCTTTACTCGCTCTCATCTCACATTGACGAGTTGTTGCCCATAAGTGCCGCTGGCCTACTGCACACACCCATCGGTACTTACTCAACGCAGCACCAAGATTATGCCCTCACCACCGATCTCTAGTTGCCTAGAGGCTGTCCGTGACCGCAGAGGATCGGCGGCAAGACACCACATCCGATGACATACGGACGGCCTCACACTCACGCCTCACCGCTCCCAGGCCCAGAGATCGAACACCTAGCTAACCGAGCATGCCAACCGGAACCGACTCGACTCGCATTCGCCCGCCGCGGTGTTATGCCATTTTCGCTGCAGGGCGCTTCGAGAGGGGAGGGCTGAGGAAGAGCCCCAGGGTGGTGGTGTCGACCTACCCCCAGGGTTATTAAGCAGACAGGTCCTTGTACCAGTGACAGAACATCGGCAACCTGGACGATGGCTCGGACATCCGGGGCGACGGAACATGACCCTGGTGAACGAGACGGAGGGACCTACTTTCCGTACCTAGGATCGCTTTGAGATTTGACCCTCCCCATCCTACCTACCATGGTTATGCACCACCACCTTTTTTTCTCCCCCTTCACTGCCTTCACAAGTCACCCTGGTCCCGGGTACCCTCGGCCGAGGACAGCTCTCTCCCATACAGCGAAAATTGGCGCGGTGCGCAGGCTGTGGCTGTGGGGTGTGACTACGAAGCGTGGTGCGTGGTGCGAGCTGCCTAGCAAACAACTGGGAGATGGATGTATCGCCTACATGCCGTGTCGAGACTCGACACTGCTAATGGCTTCGGCCGGAAGATGTCTACTTATGCTAACCGCGACGGTGTTGGACGTAGTGACTGCGCGAGGCGGGAAGAGGCGCTCATTGTCCGCCCAGCAAGATGGGGCTGGGGCTGGCTGAACGTCCATCATTGCCGACGTTGAATACTACCGCGTCGCATCGCATCGCATCGCATCGCATCGCAGCGCTCGCGCCGCCCTTCGCGACAAGCCGCCCTCACACGATCACAAATGGCTTTTCTTCACTTTAGCACTGATAGGGTGCTAAGACGACCTGGCTCATCTTCTGCCGCGAGCATCGCACCCCGGCCAAGTCTGACGACCAACGGCGTATGAGAAGCCTTTTAATACTGCATAGTACCCGTAATCCACTGCACCCAATGTCACGGCACTCGGGCTCCTACGGCGAAACAGAGCACAATTGTAATGTGGACTATCGCTAACAACCCTTTATTTTTCGGCGGGACCCGTCGCCTCTCTTCCTTGTCGCAGCCGCCAACTGTGTGGGTTGTGCCTCTCATTGTTGGCTTAGGAAAAGCCAAGAATAGCAAGGGGGGTTGTGGGCGAGAAAAAAAAAAAAGTGTTGCTCTGCTTGCTTCCAGCTCCTTGGGAATATGATGGCTATTCTCTCCCTTTGGTGAACACTCAGCCAGCCTACCGCTGAGACTCTCAATATGTACGTGTGAGTGAGTGAGTGAGCGTATGTGTCGTTGTGTGTGTTGAGGCCGGATGGTTTGTTCCGCACTGCCCTCCCTCTCCTTATCCTGCCTCAGGTTATTTGTCCGTTGCAGGCCGAGGTGTGCAACTTGGTGGTTCGCATTGTCACGAGTGCTGTATTCACTAGGTAACTAGACCGACCGGACGTCTTGACCCTTCTCTCTCTTTCCCTCTTTCCCTCTCTCTCCTTTCTCTCGACCTTGACCAGGTGCCGTCTCGTCCCGTCTCGTCTGGTTGTACTTACCTCCACCACCGCTGCCATTACTGCCGCCATTCCAATTGCCTCAGTCGTTGTCACGTTGCTGAGGGGGGACGAAAGGGCTTCTATTGCTTTACTACATTAGTTCATCGCGGGGACGGGCAGCCCTCCGGACCCCCAGTCTTTCACCATAGCAAATTTGCACGTCGTCGCCGCCTGCCTCCAGTTCTCCTTCTCAAGTCGCTAAAAAAAAAAATCTCGACTCCGCTCGGTTTCTCCGATGATGATCAGAAACCGTCGAGGAGCTTCAATTGTCATCAGCACACTTCGGGGCGCTCCCTGGGTCCGCCCGCATCAACGCACCCGTCACGTCCTCTCCCAGCTCACAGCTTCCAAGACACACACAAGTACCGAATTTCACCTGCGGTATGCGCCCCCGGTAGCGAGGGCCCCGTTCAACCCCGTGCCGCGCCGTTCCCTCTTGTTCCCATCAACGGGAGCGGATGTCGGTTCCGCCTCTTCTCCATCTTTGTCAACCATCCATTCCCCCCATCCATGTTGCCCAAGTTGCCTGCTGCACCTTGCCACTTGGAATCACCGCGGCGCGGCCAGATCACACACGCCACCCTCAATCTCGAACCTCGAGTCGCCGCCGACATCCCCCACCCCGACCCCCGGGGCCTATGTCCCCGGCCTAGTCCAGTGCTGCCATCGCTGTCAGTCATCACCCTGGACTCATCGTCGCCACTAGGTTTACTTGCCTGCCGCAAACCCCACGGTCGTCTGTCCGAGTTGGGACTCGTTCCTGGTCTGGGCTCTCCTCAACGCTGCCCTCGCCTTGCGAAGCCTACCTAGGTAGTATGCGATCACTTCATCTCGACTTGGCCCAAGACGTCTTGATGAATGACCCGAAACGACCCAGACTCGACCTTCCCCCTGTCCCCTCCACTACTAGGTGAGCCATGGACCACGACTTCAAGGCAGAGTCGTCGAGTTCTGCTGCTCCCGCGACCCCTGCTGCTCCGGATAGCTCGTCAACTCCGACCGAAACCGCCTATATGAAGAGGGATCGCCATATCGCTCTGAGGGTAAGCAATGCTTCTGATTTGCAGCACCGTAGTCTGGCTACCTGCTACCTCCTGCCGTTCGCTGTTTGCTTCTCCGAGTGTTGATAGTGTTGCCGTTTCCGCATCCAACCTCTCCCTCTCGGGGCATCCGAACGAATGGCACCAATCTCCTTCCCTTTGCCCGAGCCCACGACCCTTTCGCGGCTGCACGTGCTGTTTTTCTCTTCGGTTCAATCTTTGCCTCTTTGGAAATTCTAACGCTTCGATAGGCCTGCGACGCCTGCCGCAGTAGAAAGCAGAAGTGCGATGAGCAGAAGCCCAAGTGTGGTTGGTGTAAAAGAACTGGTTACAAGTGTGAGTACCAGCCGATCAAGGAGACGATGTAAGCTTGCCCTTCCCCCTTTTTGCGTGGCCTTCTGGCATCTGCAAAAAAAAGAACCTCACGCGAGGTAGTCCCGAACACGATCCAGTCGACTCGGAGATGCCGGGTCATTGCGCGCCGGGCTTTTGTTGACTTGAATACCTACGGCAGAAAGGATAAGAACGGGGCAGACACACTCGCAGCCGTGAATCGTATCGAGCCCAAGGTTCACGAGACACACGACAAGGTCATCGAAAGCCACCAGTACATCGAGCTCATCTACGAAAAAGTCAGTTCCCTACCGGCGGTCCTCGCCAGCGCCGGGGGCAGCCATGAAATGTCGATGGGCGCCGCCCAGCAAACACCAGGTCAACCCAGGCCAACGGCATGGCAGAGAGGACAGCATCAGTATGTTTCCGCCGTGCACAAAATGATGGCGTGGCGTGTGGTACGGCAGACGCTCGAGGCAGTGCATCCCAAGATCGCCAACCTGGAAAACGTTTTCACGGACGAGCGGTATCCCTCGGCCATGCTCGAGCAGCAAGGGCTGATGCACAGCTTGCCCCACGTCGGCGTAGATGCGCACAGTCCGTCGAGGCTGCCGACAGCGTTTGTTATGGGCCAGATACCTCAGGGTTGGCCTTGGAACAAGCAGTACCTGGAGAGTCGATCAGCTGTGTACTTCGACTCTTTCAACCTCATTCACCCCGTGCTGGACCACAAGCTATTTGTCGAGGTGACGCTTCCATCGGCTCTCTACGACAGCATGCAGGACAGCGCGGAGTCCACTTTGGTGTTGCTGGTCATGGCCCTAGCCGAGATGGCGTTGGCGGAAGGTTCGGATTTCTCCATCTCGCAATCCAATTACCGAGTCGCCCTCGAAGGAACGGCGGTCAACGTTCCCCCGGGCCTAGACTTTTTCAACGAAGCAAGACGGCGTATGGGATTCTCAATGGCCGACTGCACTTTGGAAAACGTGCAAATATTTGTTTTGGCGGGGTAAGTTGTCCCCTAGAGACGGAGCGGGCCGAGCACGAGTCCGAAAACGGACGGATGAAGACCCGGCTCCGGCTCCGGCCCGGCTCCGGGTTCGGTCCCGGCACTGTCAACACCACGGCTTTCTAACAGATGCGGACAGACTGTATTACGAGTGCTGCTCCCGACACAAGGTGAGTAACGGTCGTGTCCGAGATGTTTTTGAGTGTTTAACTAAACCCATGGCAGGAGTTCTGGACAATGACGGTCCAAGCTTCTTTGGCTTGCCATGCATTGATCAACAGGTGAGGGGACCCCCAAAGGCCACAGGTTGAGGGTGCTCGTTTCCAAACCAGTAAACGTGCTGACGAGATTTTGCAGCGAACCGGCGGCACTTGATACATCGCCCCGCGGTGATCTCATTCGCCGTGCGTTTTGGCACTGCTGCGTCATAGAATCGTAGGTGCATTCCACTCTGGTGTTCGGCTCACATACGGAAGCTTCTAACATGAATGATACGCAGTGGCCTCAACTTGGAGTTCGGAATGCCCTTTTCAGTTCTTGAGAGGTGGGACGAAACCATTTCGTTCGAAAATCTGTTCATCCACCGTATACACAGGGATTCACACGTCTTTGACGACCACTTTTACACACATATATCGCTACGAGGCCATGCGCTCGACTTTCACCGGAGATTGACAGCAAGTAAGTGCACCTCAACGCCGTGTTTCTTGGTCTTCGCGGCATCAGGAACGACTGTTCTTTCCCACTCGCCGCCTTTTGCTGCTTGCGTTATGTACTCCTTCCGCGGGGAACGCTTCTGGGCGGCCGCCGTCCGTTCTTACGCAGTCTTCCCCGCTAACAAGATGTCACAATTCAGTTGCCGGTCCCGCCTCCGCATCAGGCCCTTTTTCGCCGGGAAAGGCTGTCCTTCCGGACCGTCTGTTGAACGAGGTGCATGCCATGGACTCGGAGCTCTTCCGGTGGCGACAGAGCTTGCCGGTAACAGTACGCTGGACCGATGGTGCCCAAGCCACCGGCTACCCGTCGCCCGAGCAGCATTCCTTTTCCAACGCACCGTACCCTGCGCCCGGAGAGGTGGTGATGGAAGGCGTCCAACAAGCGGCGGGGTCGATGTTTTACACCAGCCCCCCGGGCATCATGACACAAGACATGACTGGGGTCATGCTTCAAGGACCGTCGTTGATTGATAGGACCCGAGGCGTGCTCGATGCGTTGCTGCGCACTCGGTACTGCTACCTGAGGTTTTTGATATACCGCCCTTTCATCTACAGAGTCCTCCATTACGAGAGGATAACGGAGCAAGACCAGGCATCTGCTGCGGAATGTCTGCGGGCGTGCCTCCTGTGGCCCATAATTTCGCATCCGGCTTGTCGTAACAAACGCCTGATAACCTGTCGCTTCTTCTGGTCGCACAACTTACTGGGCATCCTCATCATCTTGTACCTCTCCACCAAGAATGACAGGCTGAAAGCCGTTCGCTCGTCTTTGGGAGAGGATTTCGAACATGATGCGGAGACTACAGTCAGCCTGTGCATCAAGTGGATCAAGGATCTCAAGAAGGTCGATGCCTCGGCGGAGTGGTGCTGGTCTATAGCCAGAGCTCTGTATCCTTTGCACGACGACGAACGAGTCATTACGGACACCGGGCACTTTTGATGGCGGAGAGAGGACTGCGTCGTGCGATTGACGAGTCCGGAGGTGGCCCGTCACCGCGTCACCGATCCCGTTCGGGGGCGGGCAAGATCATATCAGGCAACATGTGTGGACGGAGAGTGGTCCGATGGAACTTTGAACGAAACGAAATACCGGAACAAAAAGGCCAAAAGAGTGCAAAAAAGGCATGAAAAACAGCAAGTCATGGTTGTGTGTGGCCATCCCCTGGATGATTGCGATGCAGACCGGTACATGGAAATCTATGGCGCTCGATATACCATTTAAACCACCCATGAGCATAGAATAGACATCAAATCATAGACGGCACTTTTCACGGAAGCCAGAAAACCTCGTTGGGATTGAATATTCTTTCGCTGGCCTCTCACATGGTGGATAGTTCCACTGGGCGGCAACGACGGCCGAAGCACCCTGCGTCCCTACCATGGTGGCCGGCTGCTCGCCCAACTCTAGAAACATGGCAGTATCGCCGGTTCTCAGCCACGGTGGGAAATCAGATCCGGACGCATCGGGGGTTCTCGACGGTGCATGGAGTGGCTCCAGGCTCCCACAGCGAACGCCGTATAGGGGCAGGGTACCTAGTTGTCCTTCCTGGCCGGCGACCTTGCCAGCATGCATTCATCATCAACACGAGGAGACGATGTATCTCACGGCATCGCTCATCAGCGCGGACCGAGTCCCGCGTTCCGTTTTCACGGGCCGGATCTTCCCCTCAAGCCCCTGGGCTTGGTGGCGCCGTGTAGCTTATGTTGCTGATCGACCGTCGCGAGGCCGGTACATCCCAGTCCGCCACGGCGGTACCTAGTAGAGATGGAGTAAGCTACGCCGGAGAGGGCTCGATCTCAATCCCAAGACGCAAGATACCAAGGCTACTAGCTCGATCTTGGAAGAAAGACGGGTCAGGTGGTGGTGACGGGATGCTGCTGCGTACATGACATCGCAGAAGCAGGAAGCACCACCAGCAGACGCAACCAAGTACTGCCTCTGCCCCACGGAGCTGATCGAGATGTAACTAGTGCGGTATTTCGAGCGCCTCTCAGCCCCAAGGCCGTGGGGTGCGCGGCTGGGGGGTGAGAGAATCGGGATAGTGCGGGCTGGGAAGGGATCGTGCGTGCATGCCTACACTAGGCGCGTGGGGAGAAAAGTTGACGTTCGTATATACACTCACGCCCCTTTATGAGAGAGGCAACATTGCTCGTGCGAAGAGGGGAATAATGGAGTGGCGGGAACGTGCCAAAGCGGCATTGGCTTGATCTCGTAGTGGAACGGGAGGTGGCTTGGACTCGGTCCATTGTTCCTCGTGTTTACTCAACTCTCTCGCTTTTTTCCCTTTCTCTTGTTTAAACTACCTACCCCCCTCCCCTCCCCTTTTCTCTCGGCCGAAACCAAAAGGTCTTTTCCGTGTCAAAGAGACAAGAGTCAGACAGGTCAAGATGATGAGCCAACAGATGATGGTACGGTGTTGCTTCTTGACTCGGTTCTCTTTTCCCTGTTCGCGAGCATTACGAGCAAAACGAAACAGAGTCTCTGTCGCAAAACCGGCGCGTGGCCCGCCTTGAGGTCCATGTGCAATCATCTCCGGTAGCCGTGGCCGTGGCCCCCAAAGCCATCGGTGATGCCCGAGGCGCCTCGACCGCCCGTCTCCCCGAATGCCATCATCGCTTGGCCACGCTGGCGCACCGAGAAACGCTCGGATGGACAGGGGAGGGATGGGGGAGGCTGGTATTAGTGTAGGAAAATTTGTCGTAATCCAGTTGTCAGTTGTCAGCTGTCAACTAACAGTATAAGCGCATTCGAAAAGCAGACTTTTATTGAATGCTTACTCCCTCTCCACTGTCCGAGGACGGACCCGGGCTCAACAGTGTGACGACGTGCCTCCTGCAATGCTCTCAATGCCATGATACGAGGCACCTACGCTACAGCTACACTAGCTCCTAGGCCAAGCCACAGAAGGCTCTTGTCTCTCCCTCGACTTGGCGCTATGGACCGCGCTGGTGTGAGGCGCATGAAGTCCCTGCAGCCAGCCGGGCGCCGCTATCGAAAGTATATGCAGCGCGCGGCGTATCTGGGTCCGCGGCGGCAGGACGGGCGCGGGCCGGCGCTTAGGTCCGCGCCTTCCGCCCTCGCCGCGTTTTCGTATCCTCCCTACTACACGTGTATGCGCCATGCACCATGGAAACACATCTAGGGTTGGAGTGAGCCGTGTACACTATGCACAACCAAGAGACAGCTGTCATCCGAGTGACACGGATGTCTCTGTTGTTTCCTTCTACGTCGAGCTAGTGGTATGCTGAATCAGGTCATCATCGAGTTGTCGACTGCCAACACGAACCGCCTGGTTGGGCTGGTGCCCCCATACTGCGTGCCGCAGCTGAGACATGCATCGTCAATAGCTTATCGGTGTTGCTTTTTTCCGCACCCTGCAGAGCTACCATGGACCTGGAAGCCCGTACAGATGAGGTACTATACAGCAAGAGACACACATGGGTGACGGGTCTGTGTAGTTTTGCCCAGCACGCCTTCCCGACGCGGGCCCAGAAAACCGTCATAATGTTCCGGAGGGGAGCATCAGGAAGAAAACGGCAGTCCGAATACGGAACGGAACGGTGCGCATGTTGTGTAGTAGTTTGCGGCTCCCACCTTGGCCCTCGGCCTCCAAGGCTTTCTCGGGCTGTTCTTGGCCCGGCTCGGCGTGCCGCCGGCCGATTGATCGGGAGTTGGATCTGCGAAAGCGACTCAGACGAGGACGGAGATCGGAATGAAGCCGCGCGGCAAGCATCCCATGTCTTCCCGGTGCCTGCCCCGAGAGAGACGAACGACCGAGTCAGGGCACATGTCCAGGTTCGTGCAAGCTTTGCGTTGCTCGACTCAAGGCGGGGGAGGGAGGAGACAAAAGTAGTTGAAGGGATGGATGGCGTTTGTGCTGGGAACCATGAGGTTTGTGATACACCCACAAGACAAGCTTACCCAAGACGTCTGTCTACCTCTGCAGAGGAACGTGAGTGATCAACGGCGGATTCGCTGGTCACGTCTCTCGGAGGCCGCGGATCGTCAAGAAGCAAGGTCGGGACTCAGAAGGGGTCCGAGCATCGTGAGACAGGCAGCCCGTGGCTTCATGCAGTTAGTGCCCGGGAGTCTGAGCCCTCTTCATTCTTTCAGAGACAGCCAAAGTGAGGCGTGCAATCGGGCTGCGTGTCTTGGTGGTGCCAAGGGCGCATGTATAATAGATGACTCCTTCTCTCCCGCGATCCCAAGTCCCTGGAATCGGGGGACGGGAATCGGAGGGGAAAGGGAGAGAGTGAAGATCGGGAGGGGTGTTTGGGCCGCATGCGGACGGGCCGCTTGGCTGACTGACGGATCTTGGATCTTGTAATAAGGTGCTGACTTGGGGGGATGGATACATGCCTTCCAACCATCTTACACGTTCTTGTCCCGCCTCACTCAAGAGCAGAAAATGCGCCGATTATTCTCATCCGGAGAAACTGCGAAGGGAAAATAGAGTGTTGCTCGCCTTGGATCATCCGTACACGAGACAGATGGAAGGTACCTATACAGTGGTAATTGACCAATGATCCAGACAAGCGAGCGCCACGCGTCCGCTGAAGGGCCTGTGTGGAATGTTTTTTGGACGATGTTTCAGCGTCCCCTCCCCCTCGCGATCAGACGCCGCGGCAACCCAAACAAAACGAACGGCACGTCACCGAAACGGGAAACGGGAAACGGAGAAAAAGACAGAGGGAGCAAACAAATCAGCAAACATCGGAGATGCCGGCGTGTGTGCCCGCCCCCCGGACGACATCGAATCCCCCTCCCCGGAACCGTTCAGTCCCTCTCTCCCAGGCCACTCTACGAACGCAACGGCCAACAGACCGCCGCCGCCGCAAGCTGGCCTCCGGTTCTTCCGTGGGAGGCGGATGGTTCTTGCTGTTGACCTGGTTGACCCTGCCTTAGCATGCACGTTAATGATGAAAATTTCCCTCTCCTGCCTGCAAAAAATGAAATCTCCAATAAACTCCAAAAAGTTTAAACCTTCGAGAGTCAAAAAGAAGACTAATAACCCCGGAACGGCAGTGAGCTGGCCAATCAGCGGCGCCAGATGCTGGCGATGTGACCCTATGATTGGTGATTGGCGTGACTTCATCAAAAGAAAGTGTCCTTGGCCAAGGGGCCCTGTCAACTCTCTCCCGAGGGGATCACTACATTATATTGTATGGGAAATGACGACTGGTGGCGCGCGCATTGGGCACGATGGCTGGAATGGGCGTGAGCTCATACCAGACCTCTGTCACCCTACTCGCGCACTAAGTTAGCTGACCTGTGGAGGTTTCGAAGCCTTCCCCTCCTTGGTGCGTGCGGAACCCGTTCTTTGTCTTCTCTCCTCCTCTAGTCCATCTTTCCCTCTTCTTCCTTCTCCCGGTCGAAACGTCTATGTAATCAACGTCTTCCTGTCAAGGCACGCTCAGGCTTCTTCTCCCTCGCACGCATTTTCCCGGCTATTCCAGCAAACCGAGCGTCTCGTACTACTGACCCGAGCCGACTCCATCATGAGATTCGCTGCCGTTGCAATTGCTCTCGCCGGACTTGCCGGTGCGCAAGTCTCGCAGCTCCCGGCCTGCGCGGTACGTCGGTCCTTTTCCTCCGTCATGCGTCCTCTTCATGCATGCTTCGCTTCCGTGCTGTGTTGCTACGTGGACTGACCCTTCCCGCGCCTCCTGCAGCAAGAATGTGTGAACAAGTACACCACCACCAACGCCATTGCCGGGTGCAGCCAGCTCGACATCAAGTGCATCTGTTCCAACTCGGGCTTCCTCGACGGCATCGCCTGCTGTCTCGCCGCCGCCTGCCCCAAGGCCGACCAGGACTCGGCCGTCAAGTTCGCCAAGGATATCTGCACCGGCGCCGGTGTCTCCGTACCCGACCAGGTCGTGTGTAAGAACGCAACCGCCTCCGGCACCGGCACCTCTGGCACACCGGCCGCCGCTACGAACACACCGAACGCTGCGCCCACGACGGGGTCCTTTGCCCTCCTGAGCGGCTTGGTCGTTGCTTTGGCCGTCTTGTAAGCCTGGCCACCGGTGTCCCGACACACGGACATACATTCTCTGGTGTTGATGGTTTGGGTCCAAAAGTGATGTCGTTGGGAGGTCTCTTCTTTTCCGGCCGTGTGCCTTCTCTGTCACTTGGATAGGCGTTATAGGTTCCGAAGGTGTCTGGTTTCAATTTTGGGCGCGGATGTACTGCACATCCGCGCCGGGCTGCACACAGTGTCTCACAGGACGAGCTGTAGCCCTGCGATGTGCGAGAATCTGATGGACGATGAATGTCAGTCGCTACAGTAATCAATAATTTACAGCTTTTCATGATACTTCCTTGCCGGGTGGTTTGTCATTGCAAGACACGCTGTGCCACAAGTAGCTGGACGCCGGGCACTTTGGTGATATCTGGGTGATATCAAAACACCAAAAGCTTTCGCAACTCCCGAGACGGGCCGTGCAGGATTCGGCAGGGAACAGACGGAGGAGCTCGGCAAAATAACGGACGAGGGAGCCGTTCCAGAGTCGGACCCTTGGACCCTGGCCTTACATCAACCATCTGCCGATGTGCTCCTGCTACACGTGCATGAAGGGATGCCCGTGAGTCTCAGACCGCCAGTTCATGAAGCCTCAACTCCATGCCATATGGCCAGTTTGGGTTTTTCAACGAACCTTCTCCTGCATCAGCTACGCCAAGATACCCAGGCATTTCCCCAAACAGTCTCGGGCCTCTCCACAGCCTCCCTGCGGAGAGGCCCGAGGACGCGCGGGGGAGGGATCATTGCGCGCGAGACTTGACGAGAGTCTGCCCGACAAAAGTCGCGAGCTCCCCCTGTCAAGTTGGTAGACAACCGATTTTCAACAGCAATGAAGCTGTGCACAGCGATAATACAGGCCGAGCTGGCAAAAGCCTGGCAAGACCTCGGCCTCGACACGCCGACAAAACTGCCGCCCATGACCGAATGCAAGCTTCGCTTGTATGTATAATGTCGCGCAGGGCGGACGTGTCCTGTTCGAGGCTGTCTCCGTAGTGGACGTTGGCTGTGTACCATTAGAGGCGCGGACCCCGATCAGGAGGGATCGATAGCCGCGTCATTTGCCATGAGGCTCTCTCGAAAGCCGGGTGGCCCCGTCCACGCCACAGAGGTTCTTTGTTCACCGTCTCCGTCGTTCGTGAGATGGAATGCTGCACCGACGCTGGATGGAACTGTAGCAACAGTTTCGATGCAAGTCGATCGCCCCTCCTCTCCGATACCACAACTCCATCACGGATTCGAAGAAACCGGCTCTAGTGGCCAAGGGCCCCGCGGCTAATCCCACTGCTTAGGCGGCTGCGGAACGGCCTATTGTCCGGCGCAGCCGGAATGCCATGTAACGCACAGAACTCCATCGTCGTCCTGGTCTGGGCCCGGACATTGTGAACCATGCCGGTCAAAAGATGGTCAATCTGCACATGAAGCCGTATGATGACAGGTAGCGTGAAGACCAGGAAAGAATCCCGTCTGTTTCGACCGACCGGGGTGGAGGCGACTAGTCGTCACTGCCACACTGCCTTCGTATAGATATCCCCCACCCGGACTATGAAGGCCTTGGCGCCATCCGGCTAGGCGATGGCCGTCTTGCTGGTTCGAGGTAGCGGACGGCGGGAGAACACCACGGCCTGATCAAAACGGGTGTCGCCGCGTCTCGCGGCCTCAGTGGACACGTTTTCTCGTCGTCCTCACAGACGAGTTGCGGGTTTCCGCATCACTTGAGCCAAAGTCAAACGTCGACTCGATCCGGCTGGTCGCTGGCGCCCCCACAGCGGCGCCCGCAGGCCTGGAGCAGGGATACTCCCCACGTAGACGCAGATGATTGCAAGAGCCGCGCTGCCACGCAACTCTGACGGCTGCAGGCTGCGGGTCCGGCCTGACAGGAAGGCCAGGCCGACAGGCGGGAAGAGGCCAGCCGGCATGCAAGTAAATATGTCAAACTCCTCGTCAATTGACTCGGCGTCGGCGGAGTGGGTTGTCCCAGAGGATTAATGTGGTGTGGATCGGGAAGGTGTACGTGCGGACAGGTAGCGTGCCCCAAGTTGAGGATGGTTCATTTTCGGTATCCGTAGTGTTAGTCGTCGACTGGGCCAAATCTGGCCGTGGCATGTCATTTTCGCGACTGTGCGCTGACTGCCCACTTTCACCCATCGTCCTGTCCAGTGTAGAGCTGTGATATCGACGCAAGGTTTCGTATTCCGGACATTCAGGCCTCCCCTAGAGGTCAAGCGGGATGGAGACAGTCCCCCTTCTCTCTCGCTCAGTATCCACAAGGCAAACAAGGCTTCAACGCCTAGCCGTTCCTGCGAGGCTCTCCACCTCCTGTCAGAGTTTGCTGGGTCTACCCAGGTCTTCTGTGCTTGACAATGCCCCTTCTAGTCGCTGGTTGCGAGCAGGGTGGGTGGGGAAGCAGAGACCTCTGCCATCGGGTACCTGTCAGGACGGGCTTGGAATTGCCATGATTCGCCCCAAATTCGATTGATGTGATCATCCAGCTCTGCCAGCCGCCGCGTAGGAGGAGACAGGGACAGGGGCTAGGGAGATCAGATGAGGAATTTGGGGTTACTGGGGTGTGAGGGACGACCGAAAAGGACTGGGAAAGCATAGCTGCACGGCGCTTTGACCATTTTGAAGTCTGGTGTGAAACTGACGGTGGGTTTGTCTGCGAGCGCTTTGACACTTGACACTGCATGCTGCTACTGGCCGGTCCTGCAAAGGCAAGGGGGGAGCAGTAGCTCGCCGAGGCGATGTGAGGTTGACGAGACGCAAATCATGGGTGGTGGGGTGATGAGGTTGGTTTGGTCAGCAGTTGCCAGATGCATGGTAATTGCAATCCAATCCTTGAGTAATCCTGACTTACATCAAAGCTGAGGTTTGTTAACCGAGTCTTTTGCTTGAATCACCAGACCACAAGTCGTGTCGCAACTTCTTGTCTCGTCGCAATGGCTTGCAGCGGTAGAGTTCGTTCTCCTCGAAGGAACAAAGGGGTGGCTGGACTATCGTTCGCGCGGCAGAGTTAGCGCGGATCGAGTAAGATCGACACGGGCGTGCCTGTGCTGAGCTGACAGGGGCTATCAGGCACAAGTTGCTTCTTGGATGGAAACTGTCTCCGTCAAGGTTTCCAGAAGTCTTGCTGGGCGCGTGTGTATCCGTACATACGGATAACCTTGCTGAGATGGCTTCCGTATGCTTCGTGAGGCACTCTTAAAGGTACCAGGAATATTTGCGCCTTCGTCGAAGAACGTATAGCAATGTTTCTGGGATCCAGTAGGTTCGTCTTCAGAAAGCACTCCCGTAGCCACAATTGCCATGTTTGAGTTTCTGCGGGGACTTGCGGGCGCTCGATGTTCCCGAGGCAAGCCAGTCCAGTGGTCCGGGGCTTTCCGGCTTCCATCCGCGACAGCTTCGATCGTCCCTCGCCTTTTCGTTTTCCAGACTTTAGTGTTGGCAGCTGCAGCCTGTCATTACCCCAGCTGGAACGCCCCTTCATCTCGCAAAGTAACTGCTTTGGTGTCTTCAGTTCGAGAGGTGATATCTCGTTGTCCTGAACGCCAATAAGAATGTAAAAATGCTGGGCGTCGGAGGTCAAGGCCGCGTCTTCCCTCCGAATCTCGACTCAGGCATGCGCATGTTGATGATCATGTGGTGTCGATGCTCTCGCGAAGAGATCGCGGGCTGCGGAGATGACATGCTGCAGGGTCAGGAACCTGTCAAATGTCAGCCACCCCCTCCCTACATTGGCGAGGGTTCTGCATACTAGATCTAGAGTGTGTCGCTCAAGATTTTGGCAGCTCAACCAAAAGCTCGGCAACGCTGGTGACAGTGGTGACAGTGGTCGCCCTCGCACTGGTACCACTCGACCCATTGTGACCGTCTCCACACAAGGAAAGAAACCCGTCCCATGAAGCCGGCGTATGTGCCGGCTAGACTGTAGTCAAATGCAACTCGAGGTGGTGGGCGGACAGAGAGAGCGCACGCTCCATTGCGTGTGATGTGTGCTGTTTCGGTGTGCGGTCATGTATTTCTCCGTCTCTTTCTTCTTCTGGACATGACTCCGATCTCGTTCTCAGTGACGAGATCGACTTGCATGACGGGCTACGAACCCTGCCCAGGGCCAGTTTTTCTGTCATGTCCGGGTCCGGGTTGCAGAAAGGAACTTCAACCCCTGTCCGGGATGTACCAGCGTGAAGAATACTACGCAACGGCGGATCGATTCGAGCTGGCGCGCAAAAGCCCCGAAACGAGAGCCTCAGAGGCAAGTCGACTCAACATGGGCTAAAGTCAAAATGTCTTTGAGTAGTAGTGTCATCTCAAGTTGAAGCGGGACGGCGTGCCGTCCAGTCTTGTTGTGTCCCCCGTGTTGAGAAGCTAGCAAGACCGCAAGCTTCCGCCAGAAGCCCAGATAAGGTAGCGGCTACTTCCTGAACGACGAAGAGAATGACGTTCGCAAGTCTTGTCCAAGCGGCGGCGGGCTGTCGTGGGGGGTCACCAAGTACCTGGAGTATGTAGGTACTTGCAAGCGACTGGTCCGATCGTCCGTAGTGCACAGGCCTGCCTAAGACAGCGCCTCTACACTATCTGAGCGGTTGTCAAGCGAGGTTAGGGCGGGCTGAAAGACGGCTTTTTTTTTTTCCCTTGTGGTGTGTCGTAGAAGCCACGCAACGTAGTGGCTCTGGAGATGCAGCCGCATGGCGTATATTTCGGCGCGGTGGACCTCGCAGCATGTTCCGGGACCGGCTTCCGAATACCGTGGCATTCATGGAGGCGAGCATGTCAGGCCGAAGATAGCCTGTTGGTGATGCGAGGGACGGGACGAGGGTCTAAGCAGGGCGTGGGTATGAGTACGGGCGAGGGCGTGGAGCAGGTTGACTGGTAGGGGGTCAGTGAGGCGCTGAAGAATCGGACAGTTCGAGTGTTGTAACATAAGATGACCTGTGTTGACTAGTCGGTGATACGATCCATAGATATTAAATGGCATGCTATTGAGCTCGGCGCGCGCGGATGTCGTACTTTCTGTGTGTCGCAGACGGACGGCCCTTGCGGGGGGTGGCATTTTGGGCAATGTGACAGCAACGGCATCCCCAAGGAATTGCTGCCGACCGACCATTTCAAGATGTCTGTTCGGGCTCTGCCTGACCGAGGAGCGTTTTGTCGAGTGCTTGTGTTGTTGATCGCGTCTGGCCCGATTCCTGTTCTGCGCATCTGGGTTGTAACTTGTAGTATTATTTGATCACACCAACGCCAGTTAGGCAATGACAAGTTGGAGGGCTGTTGCATTCAACGCTCACCGGATCTGGCTCCGATGTCCAGTTCATTGGAGCCCGCGTGCTGTTGGATGATGACAGGAGATGTGGGGCGACCAAGGTGGCCTGTGCGGGCGGCAGATCCCACAAGTCGAGGAGATGAGGATGTAGGTAGCATCGGGCCGGTGACTGTAAATCGCAAGGGGTCTCCTGACATCGCTGGTGAAAGTCGCACTCCTCATGGCTTTACTCCGTTCGAGCAGGCAGTACACTACGTAGTAGGTAGTATGGGCGTGTTTTCTTGGTTTGAATGCGAGATCAGCCATGGCACGATGTACGTGTAATGAACGTGCCCGGGTGGCTTTGGGCGCGCAAGGGCCTGGGCTTGCCTGAGCAACGGACAGGGATTGGAGAGTGATTCGATTGGAACGAATCAGGATGAAGAAAGCCAGGGAGGAAAAAAGGAAAGAAATGGAATGAAAGGAAAGAAAAACCTCCAGAATGACTGTGAGTGTACGTGTTGAGCAAGGGCGCGTAGGCAAATCAACGCAAAGGATGTGATGAGGTGTTGGGATGGGTAGTCTCCGACTCTCCGTAGATGGGATTGGGTGATAGAGGCGGCTTTTCCCTTGTGTAGGTGTGGGTTAAGTTGTGCTTGGACCCCGAATCGACAGGTCGGAGGTGGTTGCGGTCACGGTCGCGGCCGTGGCTGTTGATGGGAAGACGAAGAAGGAGAAGGGGGTGGTGAAGGTATTAGGCGGTGGAGAAGCCGGCCCAAGTCGGGCGGCGATTCTCCGGAGGATGCGCGGCATCTAGGGCAGGTCCCACGCTTGGAAGGCACGGAGGAGGTCAGAGGAACGGATGGTATCGGAGCTGGCAGGAATGGACGGGACTGGGTGGATGCTCGCAATACTACTACAAGGGAAAGAGAAAATGCAATCAATGGGTAATCAATGCCCGAGGTAAGTCACCCAAGATAAGGCGAGAGCGATGGGTTGGTCAATACCTACCTACCTAGGTTGTTTCCGTTCTTTCTTTTCCGGCTGACCTCCCGCCTGCAACTGCCCTCCTTCCCCTTCTCCTTTCCTCGAGTGTTTGGTATTGAAGGGCGGGAGAGATGTCGGAGGAAGGAGGCCGGAAGGCGGAGTAAAAGGGAAAGAATGAGGCAAGCAAGACAGACGGACACACACTTTCCCTCACACACACACACACACTCCAACAAACACACATGCCCCTGCCGGCAAGTAAGGTACCGAGGGGAGCTGGGGAGCTTAAGCTGTCTTACCTTTTCTTACCTCAAGTCTCCGTCGCGCCCTTCATTTCTTTCTGGGCCTCGTCAAGCCCAAGCCCAAAACCAAAAAAAAAACCCGACCCAAGCTCCAAAACAAAACCAATATCCGACGCTTTTAATAGCATGTGCTGGGCGAGAGCATCAAGCTGAGGGTTACCAAATTCCGTGTCCGTCATGGGCGTGAGTGTGAGGGTGAGGGTTGTGTATTATGTAGGTACGGATACCTAGGTGCCTACCTACCTACCTACCTACCTACCTTTCCTGCCTCAACTCCCCTAACAGCTAACAGGACGGGACCTGCACCTGAACCGACGCCCTACACCGACGCCCTACACCGACGCCCACCCCCCTTGAAGGACTGATGGGGTCCACGCCTAGGTACTGAACAGTAGGTGGCCTGTAAGTAGTGTACCCGAGGTACAGGGTACCCACTCCGCGCTGAAGAGAAAGCTCGTCTGCACCTGGCACCTGCTACTGCCAGGTAGCCTGTAGGTGTGCTGCAGAATCCGCTCGGCAAAGCACCTCGAAGCTGCAAGGCGTCACGGAAGAGGAAAGGAAAAGGTGAGAGACCCCTTCCTCCCCTCCCCTTCCATCTACCTGCCTGCCTGCCTGTCTGCACCTGCGGCTATTGCTTGCCTCTGCCGTCCAAGCATGGCCTCATCTCGCCTCGCCTCCCTTCGTCGCGTCCATGCTCTACTTGGGTACCTAGGTAGCTTACCTTATTCAACCAAGGTACAGGTTGAGGTACCATGCATCCGTAGGGTTATGAGGTGAGAGTGGCCAGTCACCTTACCCTGACCCAACTCGACCCTCAACCACCAAAACTTCAAACCCGGACACCAGAGGCAGAGGCCGACTGACACCCTACGCTGTCACCCACTGGCATTGCTGCCGGCGCCGAAAGCCGCTGCTGGTGGTGGTGGATATGACGCCGCCTCGCGCAAACCTTGGAGGCGCTTCCGCCGCCGCTCGACAATCCTCGTCTGGGTTTCCCGCACGAAAGCAACGACCTCCACCTCCGCCCAGGCGCGTCTATTCGTCCATGCGATCAATAGCTTCTACCATAGTACGCCGCCCTGCCTGCACAGCTGCTGCTGTTGGATGCCCTGCTGCATCAACGCTTAAGCGCACACAGGCGAGGCAATGTCGAGCACCAACCACCGAGCTATCTGTTCCGCCGACCTCAATCGACACGAGCGTCATGCCCGCTGGCTCCGTCTCCAACGTGCCCTACTCGTACCGCGGTGAGGTACCTACTTGCCTAGCCATGTCACCCGTATTGTCATTCAAATAATGCGATGCAAAACGAATGCGCTCGGATCACGCTCTCACCACACCAAGTCGTCCTCTCCATCAGGTTGCCAAAAGCAAGTCCCACGCACACACGGCACGGAGAAGTTAGAGGTGGGGGGAGACACACATACGGAGAGAGAGAGGGAGAGACAGAAAGGGACAGAGAAACCCTGGTGACCCCCGAACAAAGACCTCCCGCCCTGACACCTCGCCGCGAAGAGAGACCTTTGCTTGCTTGGCCTTGTCGGTGCGCTGGCAGGGATCCGCCATCTGTACTGGGATGCTTCCTGCAACTACAGCGACGGCTCTACGTCTCTTGGGACCAATTGTTGTCCGCCGCTGCGCTGCGAGGCGTCTGTGTGCCCAAAGACACTGTTACTACGCTGCGCTTTCCCGGCACACACAACACACGCGATGAAGGAAAAAGAAAGCCATCTCGAACAAGGGTTACTCGACGCCATCTGACGTCTGTTCTCAACCGCGGTCCAACACAACCATGCCACCAAAAAAGAAGCTGCTGCTGCTCTTCGTTTCCTCAGAACATCAGCCTCTGACCAACCAGCGAGGTTCAACCCAGAGCCGATCCGCGGTCCGCCGCCGGCAGTGACGCCCTCCCTTGCCTTTCTCGAAACTCGCTCTTCTCTCCCCTTCGTCTCCTTTTCTCTCGCTTCTCTGAGCCTCACCCAAAAGAAACAACCTCCTCGACCCGTCCTCTACCCAGGCGCCGCCCGGTTTCCTCCCCCGTCCGGAAAGGGTAGCAACTCAGGCCAATTCACAGTCAGCCAGTCACCAGCGCCTCCATTCGCCAGCGTCGGCCTCGTTTGGTGCCTCCCCGAATCCTCGTTCCCTCGCGTCCTGTCAACTGTCTATCACGGGTCCAATCCCTGGAGGCCAGTCCGAATCAATCAATCAAACCAGAATTTGGAGCTGGCCAGCTCTCCTCCGCCGGCACCACAGCAAGCAAGCAAGCTCGATCCCCTGGACTTTGGCAGGCTGTCCCTGAACCGGTAGCCCACCGTGGAACCTTTCCTGCCGTCGGCAGAGGGCGTGACGATAGCGGATTTACCTTGCAGATGCCACGAGGTGTGCAGTTAAGACCAGGGTCCTGACACCTCCCCCCATGTATCCTTTTTCGTCCCCATGCCCCCGTCCACTGTCAAAGCCCTCCATCGCCTGATGGGGGAATTTCCCACCTTTCCCACCAGTATCCACTGTCACAGACCTGGACCTCGCGAAGCGGAGAGACCTCAACCCTGGACCTCGTCGTCCGTCCGTCCTAACGACCGTTTTTCCCCCTTCGACGCAAGCGCTTCCGTCATGGCTCAGACATGGACAGGGTAGCTCAAATCCGTTCGCTTTCTGCTCAAAACCAATGCTTTGCGCCTTGCTATCCCTCAAGGTACTCGCTGCACGCCCTGGCCCTGTGCTGTCTCTCCCTCCTCGTCTCACTCATATATATCCCATCCAGCCTCGACCGGCCATGCGCATCCTCTTTGGCACAAGTCTCTCAGACGGCTAAATACAAAAGTCGCCCTAGCCTCGGATACTTCTTTCGAGACGGTCTGCTCTTCTCTTCTTTTATCACGCCTGTCATCTCTTCTCCCGCCATCATCCGTCTGTACAACTTCGGATCCTTAGGCCGAGTACTAAGAAGCGTACACCCTAGTCCCTCTACCCACCACCACCACCACCGCCACTACTACAACATATAAACACCGAGGCATGCTTTCACTTGGGAAACCAGCTACAATCTAAGCTACGACTTGCACGCCGCCACCGCCACTACCGTGCCTCTATACGCCCCTTCACCAAGTCTCTTGTGACGAGCGAACGAATCCACATCTGACGTAAGGATCACTCTGTCTACTGAGACTCAATCCGTGCTTACCATTCATGCCACAGCCCACAAACCCAAAGTCGCCCAACATGTGCGATTTCACAAAGAACTACTACATATATACATCATGTATCGACCCCGGCGCCCATTTCTTCAGAACTTCTGTGGACGGCAACAGGAATCGAACCTGCGGAAAGGGGCCGCATGAGCGATACATCGTCGTCCCCGGCCACTGCCCCCTCTGTGGTGGCTAAGCGGATTGATCGCGCTGGCCGAATTCACTTCTTCCGCCTGACGCCCGCTGTCAGGTCTCACACAGCAACATTTCCAATTTCCAGTCACTTGTTCCCATGGTTTCCCAGAATAGGGCGGCCCGGGATGCGGTTCCTTGTTGTCACCACTCAACCAAAACGGCAGCGGGGCTAACATTGACGGGACTGCGGGGCGTTCAGGGTTGCAAGTTTCCACCCTGCCTTTTCGAACACTTACAGGGCTTTGACCGGGGAGGCTGAATTCAACGAATTCTCGCATGCCTGATGATGAAGCAGATGGAACAGCAATACGGCGTGCTGCCGTCACGAATCGGGATCCGGGTTGCTGCCGTCTTTGACCGGTGCTCTCTGCCCGGATGGGAAGGGAGACGCTCAGGCGCATCACAGAACAGGAGCAGACTGCACGACACAGGCATCGATACTTCGAATGATGATACAGTACGTCCTGTCAAACCTTGGCTCTCCAAAAATGAGAAGAAGGTATCTGGTATTCGACGGGTACGGAATAGGGTGGACTGCAAAAAGCACGAAAGCACAGCAAGCGAGCACTGCACTTCACTGCCTTCGGGGGCATCATTGGCCCTTTCTCTTTTTTTCCGTGTTTCTTTTTTTCGGTTTTTTCAAAAGCTTGCTTCGGTTTATCACTGGTTTCTCTTTGGTCTTTCCTCACATCTACGTCGGTTTTCCTCCCGTTCTGGCGTCATCAACAGCATAGCAAAGCAAGAATGTATGCATGCTTCCCCTTCGGATGGGCTGGCAAAGTGGTATCACGGCGTTTCTGGGGTTCGGGAAGGTGCATATCAGATTACGCGGTCGAAGTTATCATCTCTGTACTATTGGATGGCATATAATGCGGCGGGGACCAAATAGTTTTCCCCCTTTGGGTGTCTCATAAATCATGACAACAAGAGAGCGTACCGAGTCTATCTGGTACTATGCACTGCAGCTTTCAACTCCACTGGCGATCTCGATACCTGCTTGTTTCTCTCGATGCCTCTCTGTGTTTCTTTGCTCTTCAGCGGCACGGCCCAACGGGTGATGTCCTTCTTCCCCCATCCGGCAGGCGGGCCAGTGCAACCCGAAGCGGGTTCAGCCTGATGCATGCCAGCGGCGCTGCGGCGCTGCGGCAAGAGAGACTGTTTCTGCCTATGCACGTCCTGCTTCGCGTCTCGAAGACGGGTTGCAAGTGTGGGGGTGGCCCAGGGCCGACCAACGTATTCCAATTACCTCTGGCCGTCCGGGGAAGGAGAGAGAGAGCAAAGCCGTGATGCGGCAGAGAGTCGTCCGCCGAAGCCAGGCTCGGTGCCAAATATCAAAAAAGCATGCAGCTGACTGGCCTCGTCGACCTATACGGGAGCCGTCATACGGCGCAAGCTCGTCTTTGACAGCGGCGAGTAGGTGCAGGCAACCGCATGATAGCCCGCCCCCCAACTGGATGGGTGTATAACAGAGCCGCGATATACCCTCCACTGGGGGCGCAGGTTTGTTTGCTTGCTTTTCATGCAAGTGTCGTTTCGACCCCTCCTCGCGTCCCGCTCGTTGCCCTTAGCCGCCGTCCCCCTTCCATGCCTTTCTCTTCCCGTCCCTCTCCTCGCCCGAGAAGAGGGTTCGCGAGGGCGGCGAAGATGACATGTTTGGCGGCGGTTGCATCGGGAGGATGGAGCTATGGACAGATCCTGACCCTGGCGCGCGAACCTTCCAATCACGAGCTCTGATTCGATGAGCCGGCGGACAACGCCGCCAAATCCACATTCGGTGCTGCAATAGCTCCTGCGACGGCTTCACGATATTATATTAGTATTGAAAGTGTGATGTACTGGCTGGCACGTTGGTCCGAAAGCTGTTCCAAAGGCAACCCCCTCGTGCACCTTCCGGTCGGTTAGGTCGACAGACGTCCGCCCTGGGGCGAGAGTCGGGGGGATGCAGTCGGATCCCTCCATGCAACGGCAGGCAAGGCAGGCGGACTTTTCGCGCGGCGCGCAAGTCTCTTTTTTTTTCTTGATGGGGTCGTCTGCATGAGTTTCTCCGTGTTCTGTTCCAGGTTGGTTCTGGGCCATGATATCTGTAAGCCTTGTCATCATGCCCCATGGCCTGATCGGCAAGAAGATGCGACAGTCACAACATCGTGACACATGGCCGCACGCCATCGCCGGCCGGCCAGTCCTCTCCCTCGGCATGCACGAGGCTCATTCCGTTTCTGCTGAGCGAGGTGGCCGGCGCAGTCGTTTGGGCGAGAGGATTGCAGGCTCTTGGCGGAGAGGGCGGCTTATTATCTTGGTTTCGGCCAGAGACATGCCTGACGCTCCCACACACACACACACACACACACACACACCATGTTCGATGGAAGTCGTTCATTATAGCGCAAACGTGACGCAACGGGGACGGCCCCTCGTGCGTGCAGAGCGGGATGCGGTTCGGTGCAGAAGGTCGTCGTCGTCGGGTCGCAGGGAAGCGCCACACTAAGCACTACTGCTGCGAGCAATGCGACGCGATGCGAGCCGGCCACGTTGATGACAGGCTCGGCGTTCCGGCCATGACGGGCAGATGACCAGGCCGATTGATACCTGGATACCTATGCGCGGTAGGCCGATCGATAGGTCGCTTGGAAGACGACAGTGGGACTCGTGGATTTGAGAAAGAAAAAGTCAAATCGCCATTGTAGTACCCGTAGTTATCGTACTACATAGTATGGAGATGGCCAGTAACGGTCGATCACCATCTTTGGCAGCTGCAACTTGC
Organism: Colletotrichum plurivorum; assembly: GCA_014235945.1. Taxonomy (NCBI): domain Eukaryota; kingdom Fungi; phylum Ascomycota; class Sordariomycetes; order Glomerellales; family Glomerellaceae; genus Colletotrichum; species Colletotrichum plurivorum. The sequence continues at coordinate 251,412 of WIGO01000010.1, read as the reverse complement.
AAGCAGGTAGGTAGGTAGAGCAGCGCATCTGCGCGCACACCCCTCCCCCCCCCCCCCCGCCATCGTCGGTGGATGCCGACTCTCGGTGTTGCGCGGGACAAGAGAGAGTGCGTTTTCCGAAGGGGTGAGAGCTTCCATCGACTGAAACTTTTTTCTTCCCTTGTTCTTTTTTGAGGGGGTTGCGAGGCGTCGCGGCATCGCATCGGAGAGGAGACGAGACGCTGAAGCAATGGAGCTTATTGGCTTGAGGCGGAGCTCAGGCGAGCGCTGGATACTGTGACAGTGTACTGGAGCTGGAGCTGGAGCGGGTCGAATTGACTTTGACAATAAGTGGGGGAGGCGCGAATCTTAAACGCCTGCAGACGGGTCCCCTTGGGCCGGAGGGGACCTCCGACGACATGACACACGCCATTGGCTCACTTGTTTTCTGCACCACCTGTTAATATCCGTACCTGTACGGAGTACCTGTCTAGGTAGGTACCTAGGTAGGTAGGTATATGGGTGGATATGGATACCAATGTACCAAGTGTAGTGTAAGTACGGATATGGTGAACAGGTTTCTTCTGTTTCGTTGACCGAAGGTCATATAAGCGGCGTGTCAGTGCCAAGGACCGGGACTATCGAAAAGGACATGGAAGTGCAGTGTTACAATCGTCCGGTCCGTGTCTTCGGTGCCGAAGGAGCGGCGGCCGCCGTCAGACCTGGAGTCGACGTCCAAAAACGGCGCCGTCTCCGGGTCCGCACTCCTTCGACGTTGCATCGCCGATACGGTGCGGTGGCCTGACGCCACGCTACACCACCAAGTTCGTCGCGCTACTGCCCAGTTCTGCCCTACGCTACGCGAATCCGTCCAAGGGCGTCCCTGGGCCTGGTGGTATTTGATCGACCCGGCCCTCCGGGCCCGTCACCTGTCGACGTTGTTCCAAACCTCCGGAGCACTCTACTAACTTTCCGCCCTCCCCGAACCGAGCCAATGTCAATGTGGCCGGCGGCGAATTGCGACTCCGAGGAGGGGTTCCTGGCTGCTTGTCGTCCGCCTCCGGGGTGGACTATCGTACGTTACGGAGAACTCGAAAGTTGGAAAACCCTCGCCCGCCCTCGCGCACCCACCGCCTCGAGCGGAGCCGAAGCTCGGCAATGCGCCCCGTCCCTGCTCCAGTCCCCGGCCTTAACACTGACGGGCTGCGGTTCGTGACGCGCCTTTTCGACACTCGAGTCTCCTCTGTTTCCATCTATTCTGCCGCTCAGCCGTCCGGGAACCCATGCCGCCCCTGCTACGGATGGACTGCAGTAGGACACTAACCGTACGCTTTGGCCCTTTTGGTGGGGGAGCAGGGCAAGAATGACAGCTCTTTCTCCATCCTCCTGCCAGTCTCCCCTGGAGGCTGAAGGCCGGGGTGCGGTGCCGACCTGGTCCCGGCCAGTCTCCGCCGCCTCGTCATGCCATGTCCCCGTCCTGGCGCCGCCGAATGCAACGCTCCGCACCCGTCAAAACGGTGAGCCCAGAGGGAGGGGACTTGGGGGACCCGGCAGCTCGTCGTACGATGCCGACGAGTCAGTCGAATGATGTCAGGCTGAGACTCGTACACCACCGCCTACTATGTAGTAGCCTGCTTAGCCTGCTTAGCCTGCTTTACAGCGCTTGACATTTCTTGTTACAGGCCGTATACTACTAGTGTACGCTGTGTATAGTAGTATCTTGATCAGCCACGATGGTACCGTGTCGACGCGACCCCACGTCTGAACGAACCCTTTGATTACGCTCGGGTCAAGGAACCCGAACACGCGACCTTCTCGCACCTTTCTCAAAAAGCCGGGTCCTGGGAAAAACAGGGAGCGGCCGCCGCCAACGGCCATGGGATGTGTCTAGGGCCGGCCCATGCTATTTCATACCTTAATTGGACGGAGACGTGAGAGAAACCGGCCGGATGGCTGGCTATCGACACAAGTCGTTCGACTACCGAGAACCAGGCCCTTGGGAGCCGCCTGCCGAACCAAAGTGCATCAAGAGTTGGATGGGCGATGTGCCGTCCGCCATACCCCATCGGATCCTAGGACAAGTCCTGTTGTCATTGCTAGCCGTTGATCGACAGCGCGGCTTTGCAACACGTGCCGCGGCGGCGAGGCGTCGTCCACGCTTTGACCGTCGGTCAGGGTCTGTCTGCCCTTCTGCTTGGACGGTCTAGGGAATCAACCCGAGGCACTACCGACAAGGAGGCAGGCCTTGCTGGGATAGCTATTCTTCACACGATTCGGGTTAGAAACATGTTTCCAAGGTTAATAGAGGCATGAGCGCTAGTAAAGGACTGTGGATATGTGAAAAGGCCTGCCAATACGTTCTCTGTGGTCATTGGCCGCCCTCTTTGATATCGCGACGAGCTTGATGCCCGAGAACACGAATGTCTAGCCAGCGGCGATACCTCCTTCGAGCAAGGGAAGAGGAGAAAACACAGGCCAGGATTTCTTGCCAGGTCAGAAACATCCCTGCCCTACTTCCCGATCATCAGGTTGCTCGCATTGGGGGTTGTCTATTCTGGGCACACCTGCCTAGGAAGGTGGAGAGGAGGAAAGAGAAGATTAGTGGACTGACTACGGTCCAAGAGCCTGTTTGATTGGTCTCGTGGCAGCTCCGAATCTGGCCAAAGATCTATGTGAGAGCTTTCCCGGGCTGATTTGTGATATGTGATGCTGTCGTAGAGCACGTGTATAACAGCCCCCTTTCTCCTGTACTATGTACTCCATACGCAACATAACATCCGAGACCAGCTTTATCCTATCACACCCCCGTCACGCTACGACTTTTCCCTTGTGCCCGTATCGTCACGGTAACTTACATGCTATCCAAGATGGTATGGCCGGGGTACGTGGATGAGATAAATCGTCTCGTTCAACCCCTTTTCGCGTCAAGATTGAACATAACACATTTCAAGTCAAGACATAGTTTGCGAACTGGCCGCTCCTCGCTGTTGCATTTCATCTCGAAGGTAAAAGTCCTGTCTAACATCTTTCATTGCGTAAGCCGACGAGTGCTGGCAACCAAAGGAGGTCCGCCATTGACACTTGGCAAGTGGGCTGTTCTTGCTGTTCGTCGTGATTCGTGACCCTAGCACCTTCTTCGAAAGCTTTCACATACTTCTCTTCATCGGGTCGTAGATTCCTTAGGAAACATCTGAGCGAGCACGTATCTCTTATCTCAGCACTTGAGCTTATCTTCTTGCGACGAATCACGCCCCGGCAGGTGCGACAAATACAAGATGGGTAGGCGGGCGTACCATCACTCGTCGCACCTTCACCCAGTAAAATATCCGCAAAAGCCCCAAGTTTCAGCGTGCACCAACTTCAAGTAGATAGCAATTCATGTCAATTACAAGTTCTTCAAGTCTCTCGACGCTAGATCGCAAGGAAGATGTGTTGGCATCCATCATGTTCGTATCTGTCGTCTACTCCCAGAGAAAGGAAGAAGAGGCCCTTGCGGCACCCAAAGACCCAGCCCACGTTCGCCTACAGAGCATAGTCATCCTCACAGTTGCCATTATGTCAGTCCTCGGTGCTGGCTGGATCATGCTGAGCTATGCCGTAAGCTGCTTTCGAGATCAAGAACATACAATCGCTAATGGAGTACGAAGGTGTTTCCCAACCTGCGCTCATTTCGGCACCGGCTCATTCTCGGCCTAGCCATCAGCGACTTCCTCATGGCGCTCAATTTCATTTCCTCGACGTCTCTCAACATTGCCCATCGTTACCTTAATGCGCCTTACAACGCGAGATTCTGTAACTTCAACGGCTTCATGGCGCAGGTGTTCGTCATCCAAACCGACTATTGGGTCCTCACCATAGCTGTCTGCACATACTTCATACTCGCAGGCCACAAGAGACCCTCAACCTGGGTCCAGAACCATGAGTGTATCATTTTACTGATTCCCTGGTTTTTCTCGTCTCTGTGGGCATTCATAGGTCTTGGTGTCGTCGGTTACGAAGATATTGGCGCCTGTGAGTGTCCGCGCGGCTAGTCTTTGACCGAGACTCTGGTTCTCACTCTCGCGATAGGGTGTTGGTTTAAATCGGACTTGGTCCGTCTGTTGGTCAACTTCATTCCTCGATGCGAGTGAATATTCCCCAAGTGGCAAAGAAACGAAGACTAATTCTCGTTCCAGGGATCATCATAGTCACTATGTTTGTACTATATGCCTATCTCTACGTGGTTCTGTACGAGGCTCACGACCGCTTGAGGTCGGTGACCGCCACTCCTGACGGACCCTCATCCATAACTGCGACACCGAACGTGAGTCAAGTAAGCAGTTTACGGGACGACACTGGGGGTCGCTCATTGGTTTCTCTCAGAAGACTCAAGAGAGTAAGTAAGCCTTCTTGCATTCTTCGACGGCCGAGGATTAGCTAACCGACTCTCAACAGATTGCTCGACTGATGCTGCTATACCCCCTAGCATACGCCGTCATCTGGTCCCTGCCAACCGCGATTCGGATTTATCAAGCAACGGAGAAGGAGTCGGCAGCCTTTGCGTTGCAGACTGTTGACAAAGCCAGCGTCGTCATCCAAGGCTTTGTAGATGCAGTGATCTACGGCATCAACGAGACGTCGGTGTCGAGCTGGCGTGCTCTCCTTTCTCGGAGGACCTATCCTCTTGCCGAAGAATGGGGCCGGCGGGAGGCGTTTTCGCCCTCTCCAGGCAATGAAAGGGCCGGAGCTCCTTGGTCAAACGAAATAGGAAGGCTCGAGCCGGCTGTGTCTAGCTCATCTGAGTCGAGGAGTAGAGAAGGAGATCGACCGCCGAGCACGATCGAGCTGCGAGAGCTGAGGAATGACGCCACGCGGATGTAAACACAAAGTATGACTAGAAGGAAAACTATGAATGACTTCACGGTGCTCCCAATAGGAATTCTCGCATTTGCCAGCGAAACAGGTTCACGGAAAGCATGGGCAGACCGAAGAACGAAGACCCATTGATGCCGTAACCAAGTCAAATTTCTATCGTAGTTGATGCTTGCTTGAGGCAGAATTGTGCCTATAGTACGAAACACGCCATTCATAACTCATTACCCATACCACTTCCGGACTGTCACAGTGAATCGAGATGAATTTCGGGACGGAAGCTGTCCTTTCAGTGCTTGTTTCCGGCAGTCTCGGCAACGGAAGCAGCAGGGACGTCCTTGGAGAGCTTGGACTTCTTGACCATGCGCAGACCACCGACGGCCATGACGATGCCCTGGATGCCGAGGATGACGACGAGTGTGACGAGAGCGCCGATGACACCAGCGACGGGGGTCGAGATGCCGTTGGCGTCCTTGGTGGAGCCGTTACCGGAAGCGTCGGCGTTGCCGTCCAGGCCCAGGGCGGACGCGCAGGTGCCGGTCGAGTTGCCGCACGCCGTGCACCACGCCTTGGTGTCCTCGACGGCGAACTGCCTCATCTCGGACACGAACGTGTTCCACGGGAGGACCGTCTCGGCGCGGCCGAAGAGCGGGTACACCGCCAGCGGGTTCTCGCCCGCGGAGCCGTTGGCGAAGCGGAAGCGCACAGAGACGTCGTCCGCGGCGGGGGCGGACGAGGTGGCGTTGGTGACGAGCTCGAAGACCATGGACGAGGCGTAGTCGACGATCCCCAAGAAGTCGGCCGACGCCTTGGGCAGCTGGGCGAGGCCGAAGAAGGACGAGAAGGTGGCGTAGGCGCCGAACTGAATGTTGGCCTTGGCGGACGAGGCCTTGGCCGCGTTTTTCAGGGTCGCGTTGAGGGCCTGAAGGACCTGGCCCGCGAGCACCTTGCCGGCGATGGCGCGGATGGGGTCGCTCTCGTTGTAGGCGAGGTTCCACTCGTGGACGTCGGCGTAGGCCTTGAGCTGGCGGAGGTTCGCGTCGGTCAGGAGATCCGACGAGGAGATGGTCTCGTTATGGATGGTGGCGACGTTGACGAGGTCGAAGATGGTGTAGGCGTTCTCGAAGGTGGCCTGGGACGGGCCGAAGGTGCCGTTGATGACGGGCAGCAGGGCCTGGTAGAAGTCCCTGGACTCGGCGGCGACGGCCTTGTACTCGGGGGAGGAGAAGTAGTTGTTGGAGCTCACGACGGCGTTTCCGCAGCCGCTGCCGCCCTGGAGCCACTCGCTGTTCTCGGCATCCTGGCTCGTGGCAGCCGTGCTGACGGCGTTGACGGGGACGTACTGGTATCCGCCAAGGGGTGCCTCGACGCGGGTGCCGTTGGCGAGGACGTTGACGGTGCCCGCGGGCGGGTAGAGGCCTTGGAGGAAGGCGTAGGCAGAGGACTGCAGGACGACGTCGGTCGGCGAGGTGACGGCGAGCTGTTCGGGACGAACGTCGTCGGAGCTGAGTGCCCGGATCTGGGCGGAGGCGTTGGAGCGGACGTAGCGCTCGCCGTAGTGGAGACCCGAGGTGTAGACCTCGGAGGCGCCGAGGTCCGTGAACCGGACCGGAGGCCACTTCTTGGCAGTGCGGTCGCCGTGGCGGTGGAAGACGTAGATGCCGAGGACGGTCTCGGCGGCCGCCGGAACGACGCCGAGGCCGAGGGCGACGAGGAGCTTCAGTTCCATGATCTCGGGAGCGTCCTGGCGAGTGTTAGCGGGGTTTGCCCAGCTGCATGGCAGACACCATATTCTTTTGATTCGATTTCCATCGGTTAATGGAGATGCTAGCTTGGTTGAAGAAGGGTCTACTCACAGGTTGTTGTTGAATTGGCAATTGTCCCCTTGATGAACTCAGCGAGAGAGCCTGCGACGTCGGTGAACACCGCCTACCCTTGGTCGGATACCGCCCGCCTTTTATTCATCAGCAACCGCTCGAATCTGCACCTCTTAGCCGGCGGAGGCACATTAGAACTCATCGGCCCACCGTAGTGCGTGCCGGAGAAGATCTCCATCCTCTTCCACTGTCCACATTGAAGGACTTGACCCGCAGCTGGCCCCGAGCCAGTCGATGGCGCGCGATAAAGGAGGGGTGAGAAACGACACTAACCGTGCGTGTTCTAGTAACAGTCATTGGAACTTATCACCGGCCGCACCCTATCAAAGGCAGAGACGGCCCCGGGACGAAGAGGGCTTGTGTTTGGGCAGAATGCGTCAGAAGCAGGCAATTCGTGCGGCCAATTAGTCAAGCGGACATCGACGTCCCCACTCGAGCTGCGAGCTATCACCTGCAGGTCGAGGGAAGTGGATGCCGGCTTGGCTAGAAAAGCTTGAGTGCGCCGCACCCTCTTCCAGGTTCTTGATAGACGGCGCTAACCAGTTGACGGTGTGTGTTTGGACATCTCCGCTCCGCGGCGCGACTCGGCCTGTCGGCGGGTATTCACGTTAACGCGTGATGCTTATGCCTATATTGCAGTGCCGACAGCCGATGGTCTTGGACAGAGACAGATAAAACGTAAGGAATTTCGCTTCCAACGCATATAATTTCGTACTATTTCAATATCTAACGAATTGGCCGGGTTAGTAACCAACCATTCGACTTGCAATATTCTACCCCTCGTATGTTCGTTTGCAAATTGTCCGCGGACCTCTGTGGGAGTTCCACGCGTGTCAGGTTGTTGGACCCACTGCCAGAGCCATCAACAGCAGGCTGAGTCACTCCATTCATCACAATGTTTACAGCTTAGACTTCTCCTTGCGCCCGCTTTTCACGTGCTTCGAGATTTGACCCTTCAGGAGGAAGTCTGGGTACTTCATGTCATCGTCGGTTCCCACAGCAAGGGCGCCCTGTCGCCTCCATGCGCCGCCATCAACGGGAATAACCTGTCCGTTGACAAAGCTGCCGGCGTCGCTAAAAAGGTAGACGGTGGAGTCGGCAATGTCCCGGATGTAGCCCCACCGGCCCTGGGGCACCACGGCGTCGGCCTTGGACTGGTCGACCTTGCTGCTGGACAGCCGCTCCATGCCCTCCGTGTCCTTGATAGGGCCCGGGGCGATGACGTTGCTTGTCACCCCGAAAGGCCCGTACTCTAGCGTCACGGAGGCCATGAGGGCGTCGACAGCTGCCTTGGCGGCCGAGACGTGCGCCTGCAGCGGCATGCCGGTGTAGTGGAATGTGGCAGAGACAAAGATGATGCGGCCGCCTGACAGGCCGTTCTTGCTGGGAGTGGGATTCTTCTTGGCCGATTCTACGAGGTAAGGGATGGTGGCCTTGATGGTGTTGAAGGTGCCCAACACGTCGATGTCGATTACTGCCTTGAAAGCGTTGGGGCTCATGCCGGACAAGGGCGCGATGAAGTTGCCCGCAGCTCCGGCGCTGGCAGGACGTTAGTCCATGAAACCCTTAACCAGCTCTGAATGATTGCATCGAACTTACATGACAAAGTCGATGCTGCCCAGCTCCTTGGCGCATCTGTCTGCCGCATCCTGCAGATTCTGGGGCTAGACCGGCGACAAGTCAGTTCCCGAGGATCTCGGGAGTGTGGGGAAGTAACGGAAGTAACCTACATTCCGGACGTCGCAGCCGCCGATGCCGATGACCTTGGCGCCGGGTCTCGCAGTTTCCAGGTCCTTGGCCATGGCCTCCGTCTTTTCCACATTTCGGCCGATAATACAGGCGTTCGCGCCGAGACGGACGAGGGCACGGGTCTGCGCGCTGCAAATGGTTCCGGCACCTCCAGTCACCAAGGCGACTCTGCCGTCTGTCACATGTCAGGGCAGTCATTCGTGATCAGTTGCAGCCAGGGGTTCGTACTGAAAATGCCATCTTTCCACACTGGGCTCAGGTATTCGGATTCGGGAACCGGCATGGCTGCAAATGTGTTTCTGACGTTGATTTTCGAGTGAGTCTTGGCCCCACTGGAGATTCTTTCGCGGATTTCCGTCGACGGTTCGAGGCGGATGAGAAGCAAATTCCTATGGCCCAAATAGCTGCAAAGATTCACAGAGTAACGTAGATGCCGAACGACACTCCACAAGAAGCAAAATATTGAAGCGAAGCGGACAAAAAAGCCAGGTAAATAAATAACTTAGGTAGGGGGCATCTGATACCGACGGCAGTAGTAGTAGGTTCGCAGCTCGGACGCGGTGGACAAGACGCGGCGGACCTCGGTAAGATGGACGGAGGGCGGCATGCTCCGCACGGTGAAGACCAAATGATTAGTCGAACTTGCTGACGTCAGCTACCTAGGCACCTAGGTAGCGGGATGCCGATGGACCAGGACACCCATGCGTGCACAGCAGGTGCTGATTGGTGAGGGCGTCGTGGACGGGGACCCGGGGTTAGTGTTCTTTCCCCCAACGGAGCGGACTCTAATTTAGTGTGCCCGTCTCCCCAAGAACGGGCACCATCCGGAACGGCCTTCCGTATTAGCTGCCGCATTCCAACCTCAACACCATGGACGTTACACAGCCCTGAGCGACAATTTGGCCCATTGTGAATTGAATGATTTCCAGTTCCAGTTTGGTAGCAAGCGAATACGTAGACAACAATGCAACGTCCATCTCCTGCAGCGGCTGGAATGCGCGGTCTTGGCCCACTGAATCATTGGGCGTCCCAACCGAAAGGCTCCAGTAAAAAGCGACCACGCGTGACGCGACCACCACTATTGTAGAAACGGGCCCCATGGAAACCAGTGTTGGCTGTTTGCAAGTGCGCTGCCTGCTTCTTCGGGCAACAATTATACATAACCAGACTGAATCCCTGCTACCAACGTGCATACCTGACCCAGCCAAGGAGAGGGGTAATACTCCTACCCGCTGATAAAATGGTCACTGTTCGTCGAATTTTGGCCGAAGCGCCAGTTCCCTCCTTAGAGATTGCTTCTTGGGTGAAAACACTGAAATACCTCGACTCACAATGTGCAACAACAACAGGGAAGCCACTTTTATTATCCCCGATGCCGCCGAGGTGAACACCACAGACTCTAAATATGGAACCACGTTCTCTAACCCTTCTAGGGCTCTGATGACGATGATTCTCTCAGAAAAGTAAGAATGATTGTGTTGTGAATTATTTATCATATGCCCAGATGCTTACATTGAGCCATAGAGCATTATGTCGTCGACTGCCAGTATAAGTAGCTCAATCCTTTGAGGGTCGTCTTGAAAATAGAAGGATATACCATAAATATAAGGAGGGCAGTAAGAGTAACTTGGTTGCCATTATTGACTTTAATGATGTTCAGACGAATGTAGAATACAGCTACCCAAACGACGAGAGAGAGAGCGATATACTTGGAAGGTTGCAAACTCGGTTATCAAGGGAATCGAGGCTATCGCCATGGCTCCATCTACTAGAGCCCATGTCTGGACAAATGAAGAGGTCCAGATCTTTCCTCTTTGGCCTGCGAAAAGAGCTGAGTGATGCGAAGGTCTATGCTTGAATCCCAATGTGAGTTGACAACCCTTATCACTGACCTGTCATTGTTTGAGCCACACTCGTTATTAACAGGGAATAGCTACGTGATGTACGGAAGAAGTCCTACTGAGGTTTCCCAGTAAGACAGAAGATGCGCTGGCGAGGATTCTTCTCTCGCCCTTTTTATCCAGATAGTCACCCTATTACCTTCCACAAGTCTTAATTCCGCTGCCTGTGCACATGTTGTGCGCACTTGAGTTAATACCCGACAGCAACCCTGAAATTGTCTCTTGCAGTTCAAAGATAGTATTAACAAGAAAATCAAGTGCGACCAAAACATTGATGATTTCTAATATTACTTGTCTGATCGGGTGTTGGTCGACGGCTTGCTGATGTAAGTGGGCGAGAGTTAGTATATGTAGGTTTCAACAGATTGAATGCCTCCTGACTGCAAGCCATGTTACATAAACGTCTAGGATAGTCAAAAAGCATAGAACCCCGCTCTACACGCGCCGACTGGTCACTGAGCCACATATATTACAAGCTTGTACCGGACACCTCGACAAGTCCAACCCCTGGCCGTGAGTCCCAAGAGCTCTTTGCGTGAGGACAACTTGAGCTTTACTTTCCAGTCGTAGGGATAATCTCATCATCCGCCATCACTTCTTCCGTTTGATAGGTAGTTCAAGAGACGACGTCAGCTCATAGGTCCCGCCAACCGCGACAGCAAAGTCCTGCCACTCTGCGGCTCATGTACGGCCGCATCACCCGCTTCCCCATACTTACACATTCACTGCGTTGAATGGCCTCCGAGGAAAAGACCTGGCTCACAGCGCCTGGTTTGCCGCTTTGAGAGTGATCGAAATGGGTGTTCGGCTCTCCAAAGTCCGATACTGGGACTTTCGTGACGAACTGCGGAGAGAAGCCTTCAGTTTGATTTCGTGAGCTCGCCAGTCGTACCCGTTCTACCAGTATCTTGCGAGTCGTTAAATGTCGGAATAGGAACGCCATAGATTCAGCTGTTCGTTAGGGGAGTCACCCTCGAAAACTTCGCGAGCGCCAGCCGTTGCTTGAGGTCACTCATCTGCGATGACGAGACATTGATGACGTAGAAGTAAATAGGTGCGTCCATCCTTGGTATCACATCTGGGTCTTAGGTAAATAGGCTACCTGTGTTGGGGTCGTTTGTCTGCAAAGGTCCTCTGTCATTCAAGTTCCTCTGTCATTTAATCTGGTTTAAGTATCTCCATATACCGCTAGGTAGATGTGAACAAAGTAGTAAGTTTATCCAGGCTTCCCAAGCTACACTGCTAACCCGCTTCAAATGAGCGTCTGAATACGAGTTGCCCTCAAACTTTCACGGTACGTCTCTAAAACATATCCCCGTTCACGTTAAGTCTGTTGCATATTCACTCAAAGTAACGAGGAGTTTACTCTAGAACGGGGAAGGAATGTTTGAGCTCTGTTATTCCCCACTGTGCGCTGATAAATCCATTAATGGATCTGCGCCTGGTTTTCGTGATTCGAGGAATTTCCCGTAAAAATACGAGACTCGTACTTTGCCCAAGCCGCAAGAGGTATTTGTAAGCTTTATACGCTTAGAAGTGTATTATCCTATTAGTAACCTCGCCAGCGAGAAAACCGATCATCTGGACCTCGAGACATTGCGAGACGAGTTGAAACGAGAAACAGTTCTCCTTAATGAACGCAGTGACAAGCCATGCTACCAACACTTCCGTTACATTTTCTCTGTAATTTTTGTTTTCCGCCCGTCAGAAACAATGGCTAGTAGCAGCGTCATTCCGGCCACGCCCGGCAGGTCCCAACATCTAGGGGGCGAGAGTCTGGTGGAAAGATATCCCCAAGACCCGGCCGAGGCAAGCGGCGTTCCCCCCGAATTATCGTCCATCACCGAGGAAATCTTCTTCGTCCTGATATGCTCAATGGGACAGCTACTGTTCGCCATTCATCTCGGCCACTCGTTCGTTGCCCAGAACTTATTCGCCGACGCCCTCCAGCTCGGCAACGGCGAGGCACCATGGGTAACCGGTGCCTTCCTAGTTGCAAACGGGGTCTCGGTTGTCATCTCCGGCTCCCTCGCCGACTTGGTTGACCCTAAGCGACTTGTTCTTGGGGCATTCGTCTGGCTGGGGATCTGGAACCTTGTTGGGACATTTGCGTTGGTGCCTAGCCGGTATCCTGTGTTCTTCGTCGCGAGAGCCATGTCCGGCGTCGCAGTCGGTATCCTCTGCTCTGCCGCCATCAGCATGCTCGGCAGAGTCTATCGCCCCGGGGTCCGAAAGAACAGGGTATTTGCTCTCATGGGGGCGATGATTCCCATAGGCTTCTCCATCGGCGCTCTGCAAGGTGGCGCTCTCAGCCGCCACCTCGAATGGGTGTCTGGTTCCACGTCTCTTCTTGCGGTCGTTTGTCTCGCCGCTGCAACTTGGTGCATACCGGACCTCAAGAATACTGCGGTTTCACTTCGGGACTTTGATCTTGCTGGGGCTGCGGCGGGCGTTGTCGGCTGTGGACTGATCGTCTTCGGGCTAACGCAAGGGACCCCTACTCGCTGGTCTCCTTACACGTATGCTCTTGTCATCGTCGGCGTTGGCTTCGTTTGCCTCTTCGTATTCATCGAGGGTCGGGCGAAGCATCCTCTCATCGACAACCGCCTATGGAAGGTTCCCGGATTCATCCCCCTCATGCTGGCCTACTTCCTCGGCTACGGGGGGTACGCCGGTGCTTGGCTTTCCAATGTCGTTCGCTTCTTCCTCACAGTACAACAGCGGTCGCCGATCATGACCGCAACCTCGCTACTCACAGTTGGCATCAGCGGGATGATGGCTTCATGGGTGGTTTCGAGGCTTCTTCACGTGGCCCCGGGACACTTTTTTCTCATGGGTAGTATGGTGGCATTTTCTCTAGGGCCATGCTTTTTTCTGCCTCAGACGGCTAGGACCTCTTTCTGGGCGCTCCCTTTCCCAGGCTTCGTCGTCTCAGCGTTCGGCCCAGATATGTCGTTCGCAGCTCTATCCGTCTTCGTCACGTCTAACGTGCCGAAAAACTATCAAGGCGCAGCTGGCAGTCTTCTCATGACAGCGCAAAACCTCTCGACGGCTATCTTTGCTGCGACTTCAGACACCATCGCGGAGCGTGTTGGCGAAGCAGCCGGAGAGCTAGGGGGGTTCCGAGCAGTCTGGTGGTTTGCGTTGGCGACCTGCTTGACTGCTGGCCTGGTATGTGGCTTTTTCGTGAGGATTCCGAAGAGCGAGGAGAAGGAGCACGTCACTTGAAGCTACAGCAGTTAAGATCTATCGCATAACTCATATCATGAGTGGTGTATGAAAAGTATTAGACAGAATACCAACCTCTTTGTTGGCTTCAAAGGACAACCGATTCTGCCCGCGAGAGCTTGACAGATAGGCGATCTGTCCCGGCGCGCCAGGCATTGCGTTCAGAAAACAATCCAGTAACTCAATGAGTTGGTCTTCGGTCTTCAACTGTCCTGCTTGAAGGAGTTGATGTTGCTGTGGTAGACACGAAACGTCACCGTTAATTCCAACGAAATGCCTAATCCAGCCAAGATTGTCATGTACTACCCAGGAATGACAAGCATTTCCGAGGTTAGCAGGGGTATAACGACTACCAGGGAGACACAGCTCGCGCACTCCCCTATGATAAAGTATCTGGTTACAATCGCCTAGAGCCCAGAAATAACAGCTTGAGAACTCCGTGAGGTGGTCACCACTACCAGAAAAGCAACACCCTGCCGCCAGTGCATTTCCTTTATGATTGGTTGGGGAATACTCCGTAATGTGGAGAAGGAACTCAACGCCAAGCGGACTCTAAAATTTAGTGTGCTGTCTCCCGCGATACCCGGACGACCAGACTCCCGGACTTGCGGCCGTGTCCCCGATGACACACCATCCCCAATTGTCCTTAGCGGCCGCTTTCCAAGGCTTGCTAAGGGACAACATCCCTCGATACGCCGACTTGATTTCCACGATTCAGATGTACGTGCTTCTTTCCGTTATTGATATCTGTTCTCCAGTAGAAGTGTATTGCTGTTCTTACCTAGGTTACCTAGGTAGTTTCGCATTGTGTGCCGCCTGCCTTCAGCCTGTACACTTTCTGTGGGTTAACATTCGCAGGGAGTAATAACTACGACCGTAGGACCTGCTTCTCCAGGCCAACACGGTTCCACTCGTCTCGTCTCCTCTTGCGACAATTATTTGACTGCAGCTTTTGATCACATTTCTCTGCTGAGCTGCCTAATGCAGGTGCCCAACTCCGCGATATGGGTCCATCGAATGACGGATCATGATGCTGCTCCTATTGGTATCGGAAGGGGTCGGGAAACAATCAAACCCCCCTGGCGGACAGAACCCTTGCTGCCAACCTGCATACACTGTTGGAGCCAAGGAGAGGGGTAGCATTCCTTTTCACCTGACGAACGAGGATAAAATGGCCCATGGCCGTCGCCCGTTTGCTATCTTGATTGTCTCCGGAAGACGTTGTCGAGCCGACAGATTTGTACATCTATAGTTCCATCCATGTCTAACATCAATAACACCCCGGGCGCCGAGGGCCCAGTTATTGTTGCCGACGAGGCAAGCCACCATTGTTCCCCGGGGAGATCATAGGTTCCACTGACAGTGCTGCAGGTCATTGATGATACTACATCGGACAGAGCGTCTGTAAGTACCGTTCTGCTATGAATGCTAGAACCGTACTTACGCGCATCTGAAGAGCATTGCATCTTCGACCACCAGTATCGCCAGCTCTATTCTTCAGGCTCGTATCGAGAATGGAAGGTCGTACCACAAGTACAAAGATGGACGTATGTTGACTAATGGAATGGATCTTCCGTTGACCTCGCGTACCTAGGCTTACAATCGCAGAATACGCCTATCCCAATGATGAGAAGGAAAGCGACAGACTTGGTCAGTGTAGATTCGTTGCTGGCTTGGGCCCTGCTAACCCCACTGAACGCAGACCTGCAGCACAACCTGTTTCTGCTCACTACGGGCTACAGGCTGGGTCTGGCCCCTCCAGCTGACCCGGAATCTTCGGTAAAGCGCGTTCTGGACATTGGGACAGGCACTGGACTGTGGGCCATTGAATTCGGAGATGAACATCCTGAAGCCGAGGTATGAGCAACCAAAGCCACCGTTGCATGACTGCGTGCTAAACTGAGGCCAGATTCTGGGCGTAGACTTGTCCCCTGTGCAAACATCATTGTGAGTACCATTCGTCATGCATACTATGGTGTTGAATCACGCGATTGACTTTATACAGCGTTCCCCCAAACGTCAGGTTCGAGATTGATGACTTGGAGGAGCCTTGGACCTTCAGCGAGCCATTTGACTACATTCATAGTCGCACAATGACATCGAGCATCTCAGATTGGGACAAGTTCTTCAAGCAATGCTACGAGTAAGTCAGGCATTTCTCAAAGTCAATGACTTAGGTTGACATTGCAGCCACCTTGAACCCGGCGGATGGCTCGAAGTACAGGACGGCCACATCCGGCTCGAGTCCGACGATGGAACCTTGACACCTGAGAATGCGCTTAGCAGGTGGATTGACAAGATGGAGGAAGCTTGCAATAAACTCGGCCGCCCGTTCGTGAACTGTCCCGGGCTCGTGAAGGTCATGGAGAAGGCAGGTTTCGTTGATGTAACCATGACCAAGTACAAGTGGCCCACGAACTCGTGGCCTATGGACCCGCACTACAGAGAACTCGGTATCTGGACTTGTGAGAATCTCTTGGCCGGCGTCGAAGCCTTGACTCTGGGTCCTTTTACCAGAGCCCTCGAATGGACACCGGAGGAATGCCAGGTGTTGATGATCGACGTGCGAAAGGAATTCAAAGATCGAAGTATCCACGCCTACTTTCCGATGTAAGTTACATATTTCCTATCGTCAGTTATCTTACCGGTGGTCTCTTCGGGGCAAACAAATCCACGGCACGTTCTTGGTATTCTCTTCTGACCTGCGATAGGTACTTCATCCAAGCTAGAAAGCCACAAGAGGCAGCTGAGTAGGAGGCTCTGTAACACATCTCAGTCTGTATGAAACACAGAATCAAACAATTTCATTCAGGTCTGTTTGTGACATGGATTGCGTTGGCCAGAATCCAGTTCCACCGCGCTTTTACTCATTAGTCGGGTGAATCAAGTTTGGGTGCGGTGAAAGAACCCGCTTTGAAGCCCAGCAGAACCTGCGTAATGCTGCAACTAATGGTTCCTTGTAAAGTGAAAATGATGAAATGAAGCCGCGACCTGATTTTGATCACTTTTATTGATCGCCTGGTAGATGCTGAGGTTCATTGCACGTGGGTGAAGGTGCGGAAGGCATTCAGCATTAACAAAGCTTTATGCATTTTGTGCAACCTCGCAACCTCGGTGGAAGTCTGAAAGCGAGCGAGCTCAAGACTTTAAGCTCTGCTTACCTACCCCATACGGAAGATCCACCTCAGGTACCCACCGTGCAGGAGCCAACCAAAAGATAGCGAAACAGCCCCTCTCTTTTTCTATTCCTGCGCAAGCGGCAGGCGGCAAGGCGGGAACGTCGTCAACGAGCGTCAGTCAATCAATCAATCCGGCCAACCCCATCTCATCCCAAGACAGCTTTGTGCCTTACTTCCCCCGGCATCCTAGTGGTCAGGTCCGAACGGAACGTCAGGTCAGGTCAGGTTCAACAAAGGGACCAGCTTGCGCCCCCTCCATCTGCGACTAGCCGACGACCCTCTCTGCCCGAGAAAATCCCGTCGCCAGGTCCCTCTATTACCGCTCCAGGTCCCAAGGAAACTTGCACCTGTGCATCCTCCATCCACCGAGCTTCGCCAACCGCACTCCAACACCTACCTCCACTGCTTTACGGACCATCGCAGCCACCATGACTTCTAAAGGGGTCTCGGTCCTGAAGTTCGTGGGAACTGTGTCCCTCGGTCTTTTGACTGTACGTTGCCGTCTCTCCTCTACAGCGCCGACTGCGTTTGCGTGGCCTGTCAACTGTCTCCCGGTCATCAGTGACGCCACTATTGCAATCCCCCTCCACCTCCCCGCACCAACACCTTGGACCCCGGAAACCCGCATCCGCGGCCGAGGTAAACCTTCATCGCATCGCAATGCTGACAATCAACAGGGCCTCTCGTATTCCCTCTCCACAGTGACCGTACCATCGATTCTCTCCCTCCCCTCCGCGTCCGATGCCGTCCGCGCCTTCCAGAACCTCTACCCGAGCGCGACCGCCCGCCTGCGCGTCCTGACCAGCGTCTCCGCCACCTCCTTTCTGCTCGCCTTCTTCCTCTCGCCGCGCTCCTACCGCCACCCGTACCTCGTGTACTCCTCCATCTTCTGCCTGACGTCTGGCTTCGCCGAGCAAATCGCCCCGTACGTCCTCAAGGGATCCCCCGAGAACTCTAGCGAGGCCGTCGCCGCCCGCCGCCAGGCCCGCCGCGAGCGCGAGGAGGCACGCAAGGCCGCCCGCGCCGCCCGCCAAGAGGCCCGCATGGAGGCTAGCTACGAGGTCCTCGGCGACTCACACAGCGACGCCGCAACAAGCGACAGCGAGGCGGCCGCCGCGGCTGCTGCCGAGGAGGAAGAGGAGATCCTCAACGGTGAGGAGGTCCGTGGCGAGGTCGAGGGCTTTAAGAGGACGCAGATCGTGCAGACGGCTATCGCCTCGGTCGGCTTCCTCATGTCTGTCATCGGCATCTGGGGTGATGGTGCCATCCATGTCTTCCAGACCCAGACTGTTATCGTCGGAGTATAAGGGTTGCTGATGGATTACGAAGTGGGGAGTCTTTATATCGGAGAATGTTTTACGTATAGGAGGAGTCTTGAGATTGAGGGCTGGAAACACGATGCCACGCTATTATTGACAATCACGGGACTGTCGTGCTCGTTTACATACTGATTCCACCCCGAACCAAACCGATGCGGGTCGGAGTGGTACAATAGATTAAAAACTAAATCACAACATCACGATCACCATTCTGCACGGCGTATTCGCACAATGTCGTTGAAACGAAGCTTCGTTGTATCATGTATCTAGTATTGCGTTCCGTCTTGGAATCCTCTTGACGAAGAATACGATGCTTATAGACCGGACCCCACCGCTGCTCAAGACTTGAGCCTCTCACTTCCCGCCATGTCGTCCTGGGCATCCTTAATGAGGAACCTGAGACAGGGTCAGTATCTTGCCGGCTGCTACGAATAGAAACCGGACTCACCTGTACATCAGTATCGTCGGCGGGATCGTGCCCAGATGCCACAAGCTGTGGGCGTCGAGAGCGCCCCACAGAGGCGGGAAGTCGAAGAGCTCGAGGCTCATGACGGTCATGACGCTGACGACGACGATGCTAGGCCAGATGGCCCAGCCCCTGCGCGACTGCCTGTACTTGCTGAAACTGAACCACAGCCACATAACGTTCTGGATCATGCCGATGACGACATTGGCAGCCATGTTGTAGGTATAGTCCCAACGCACGCCTTTCAGATACGCCACATGTCCCGTGTAAAGCAGCAGACAGAGCAACGTCCAGGCGCGCAGAACCGACCGGCGCCGCGGGACCGGGCGGTCGAGGCGCATGATGCGCACGACGGTATAGTACAGCCCGTACAGCACGTTGGCGCCGGCCGCGAAGTAATCGAGCTGCTCCGTCGCGGCAAAGTCGCGGGTGTGGAAGATGGCGCTGAACACCCAGGACGCGATGCCGACGTACGAAATCCACTCGTACCAGGGTCGCAAGGGGTAGGACGCCGGGATGACGGCGCGCAGCTTGCGCAGGCCATCGTGGTGCGCCCACAGGTTTCCGAGGCTGAAGATGGTGCTGAACGGCTCCTGGCATCCGAGGACGCGGTGGAAAGGCCACTTGCCGTGGAACTGGACAACGGGCTCGCTGGCAGCGACGCGTTTCTTGGTGATTATGTGCTGGCAGGTGTAGTCGCATTCGGAGGAGCAGGTCCAGAGGAGGACGCGGCGATGGAAGGCTGGGCGTACGACGACACGATCAGCTTATTGTGCCCCGTGTTGCAGGGGGTTCGGAGGAAAGACGTACGAATGGGCGTGGCATCTTTGCCGGAAGCGCAGTTCTCATCGTGGCAAACCTGAAATCGTGGGGCAACGAAGGACAGCGTGTCAGTCAACGGAGGTCGAAGGACTCGCGTGAAGAAGAAGGGACAATCGTGTGCGTGTGGTGGCACCAACTTTGACGCATTCTCGGAACTCAGGCAGGCGATCGCCGTACGAGCCCTCGACGGCTACTACGAAGATGAGGACGGCGAGGAGGACCAAGTACAGAGGAGACTGCGATCGCCTCCCCGATCTTGAAACTTTCATGACGCGGGCATTAATCGTCGGGGGGGGTAAATGGGGGGTTGTAGTCGTCTTTGGCGGCGGCGGCGGCTTCCGTGCAGAGAGACGGGTTGGTTCGGGTAAGCTTTCGCGATGGTGCCTGGGGGGACGAGACGGTGCAAGAACCTAAGGGTTCGGAGGTCTCGGGCAGCAGCTGTCCCATGGGCGGGCCGTTCTGTCTTGCTTGTCACTGGCGGGGGGTTCGCCGGTGTGATTGGCCCACTGTTTCTGGGGCCAATTGCTGGCGGGGCTGACTTCTGATCCGATCTTTCAACCCCTTCAAGGGACTCCTGGTTTACATTTTCTGTCTGGAGTTTTTCCAAATCCCATATCGTCAATCATTCCTGGAGCTTCACATCTTGCGTCCGCGACTCAGTTTCTGTCACCAGCCCCCGCGATCCATGGCGCAGGCACAAAACAGCGCACGTCTTTAGGCAGCATTGTGGACACCCGGAAACCCACCGTTACTGACACCAACCAAAGCCGACTCCCGAATGGAAGCTCCAGTAGCTTCACCGGCGGCGCAGCAAATTATACAGGGGACTGACATGCCCCGTGCCGAGAGCAACTCGAGGCTGAGACTCGATGTTCGGTTTTCAACAGAGTGGAGGCAACAAGCTTTGCCAAGTCGAGACTGTCGTGTGATCGTGACCGTGGGGCCAACGCAACTTCCACCCTAGACACGAGGGTATCGTCGTGTTGGTTCGTTCTGCATGCGCCGTCTGGCCAACGCCAAGCCCGGCAAGAGGGTGCCGAGCCAACGTCTTTCGGCGCACCGCCCGACGACATGGTGTTTTTACAATTTATTTTACTCGAATATGAGCCTGCGGGGCGAAGAATAGCCCAACGCCTGCGGCGTTCGAACTTACCAGGCCCTTGTGATGGGACTTTTGAAATTGGTTCGCATCAAGGTTGAATATCGGGGCGTTCTTGTTCCACACCGTCAGGCTGAGTATCTCGCATCCCCTCTAGCCATGCTACACTGCGGCCCCCCGCCCTCGTCGCTACTGTCAGCCCTGTTGGCTCGCCTCCAGGTTGAATATCGTCTCCATGAATGAGGGTCTAGGCTGCTGCTCTACGGATGCTCTCTCTTGCACTAACGTCTGTTCAGCTTCTGCTTTATTTGGCGCATTCGCCGCTACTCACCAACCTGTCTCACCTTCTTCTCTATACCTCGCTCTTCACCTCACCCCCGTTTGGTTGTGTACTCCATGTTGTCTCTCTTACGTCCCCGTCACTCGTTAGCACGCCTCAATGGCCCCCGCCAGGCCATTCCGGCCGGTGCGAGAACGACATCCCGCTTGTTCGCCGCCTCAGTTCGCAGCAATGGCTCTTCGTTCTCGAATCCGGTTCGGCCAAAAACGAAGCTGCTCCCCACGAAACTTCAAGTTTTCACACGACGTGCATCTGCCGGCTCGCCTGCCGACGCAGAGGCCCAGGGCCAAGGACCAGAGGGCCCGGACAGAGAGCTGTTGAACAAGCAATGTCTCGATGCGTTGCGTGGCGAGCAATTACCAGACATTATGGAGATTGCAAGACAACATTACAAGCTACTCCAAATCCTTCAGAACGACCCAGCCATCTCGGCCTTGCCCGACTGGCAGAGCACCGTCGTACGTGAAACGCAGAGGGCTGTGAGCAGAACATGTGCCGCCTTGGTTCACGGTATCCGGCATCATGAGAAATTTGCTCTCTCGCCCGAAGTGACGGAGGTGTGCTCGCGAGACCCTCTCTTCGCTCGAGCACGCAATGCTCGTCTCATCATGAGCAACATCGTTCCCGACATGGAAACAGACGATACGAAGCCCTACTGCATCTGGCATCCGGACCTCGCAAGCGAAGACACCTACAGAGAAGTTGCTCGTCGGTATCCCGACATGCGATACAATGTCGGCAGGGCTTGTGCCGCTGCTGGATATGATAAGCTCTACCACGAGCTGAACCTCCTGCCGGATGTTTCGATTGCCGAGGAAGCCAGGGACAACGCGGCCAGCGGAGGTCCCATTTTCAAAGCAATCACCGATCAGAGTGTGCGTTACAAAGTGATGGACGATTACACGCGTAGTGTTCGACTGTTGGACCCTGTGGTCGGCGCGAGCCTGAATGGCGATACAGCAGTGCGCTCCTCTCTTGCATACCGAGAAAACTGCCAGGACCGGCCTCTCCCTAACATCACGCCTTACTACTTCGACATCGAAGAGGATGGTAATCTGGGAGAGACAAGCGAAGGCGGCACGGTCTATGGCGAGATACCGTCACAACACGCCGACCTGCTGTACTCGCCTCTACCGCAAGACCTTCCCGCTGTCAACAAGGACGTCCTCATCAACATGGCAGCTTACGAGGGTAACATCGACCGCTACTCACGTCTACGAAGGCCGAAGCAAATTGTCAACGAATTGCTGTGCGTCGCCCGCGGTATATACCATCACACCTCATTCGCAAGATGGCTGGCTCCTCGCCTCGAGGAGATGTACGGCGCCAATGACTACAAGTCGTTTAGACTTCAACAGGCCGTTCATGCACGGTTCATCATGAACAATGACCTGTCGCGAATTGACGATTCCGTTGAGCCTATGGATCTCCCTCTTCTGATTTGGTACCCGCAAATACCCACCAAGAACACACTGCGGGAGCTGGCCTGGCGTCGTCGGGACATGTGGATGCAGGTGGCGGTGGCCTGTGTATATGCGGACTACCAAGACGTATATGACGAAGTATGCATCGAGCCGAACCGTCATATCTGGCGACAGGCGCTGCATAGTCAAAACACTTACTACTACGAGGATCAGACTCGCCGCGCTGCGGAGAAAGGCGTCGACTTGAGCCAGAGATCAAAGTATAACATGCCTAAACCCTGGCCCGAGTACATTTACAGCGGCATCAGCCGACCTGACAAAGAACCAACGTGCAACGTCCTGACTAGCGGTATTGCCAACACCCCTTGGTCCGTGACGGGCGACCTTGACCTCGAGACCATCATGGCGTTGGACGGCTACTTTGGGATCTACGGCGGCGGTCTGCAGGCCAACGCAGCGTCTTGGCAGACCTTCATCAGCGCGACGGATCGCGCGAGAGAGAGGCCCGGCGAGCTGTACTCGGCTGAGGAGGACTTTGAGCGCCGGAGCAAACCGAAGCCTGGACCTTGGTTTTACGGCATGCCGGTCGGCGAGACGGCATTACCGAAGCCCATCTCCGCTATTATTGAGGACTACACGAAGTAGGAAGATGTTCAGGGGCTCTTTGCTGCACGCAGAGACGAAATGCCACTCTGTAGATGGGAGGCTGGCGGGCCGTCTAGGATTATGCGGCCTCAATTTCAATATCCCATTCGACGATGCCTTGCTCTTCACAGGCCACGCAGCTATGATTCTATTCAGACCGCAGAATGCCTTGCATCTCCACGGTAGAGATACAAGTATCACGGCGTACTTCGATTGACTCGTGATTCCTCGTCGTGCCCCCCTGCCCCTACGGCATCGTAGCTGAACCCGGGTATACACTCCAACAAGATCCCCCTCACGTCCAGAGCCTCGCTCGAGTCCTCCCGTAACGAAGACAGAGAGACCGTCGCATATACCTTTGGCGTCCGTATTCCTTTCGTCTCGATAGACTGACCTTGCAGCCGCGCCAGCTCTGCATTCATGGCCGCCTCGCACTCCAATTGCCGATCAACCTCCTCTTCGAGCTTATTGCGCTTCTCCGCTGCGTCAAAGCCCTCGCTCTTCCGGTACTCGACCCACTCTTTAGCCTCTCCCCTGCGTACGAAGTCCTGGAACTCCTCCTCGAACGCCGGGGACCATTCGCCAGGAGGACAGGCCTCTGCGAGGCGCCCGTCTCGGACGCAAGGCGAGAACCGCCGGTCGAAAAGCTTGAGAACAGCTCTAAGTGGCAGGTCCCCCGGCCTCATGATGGAGACCTCCATCACGTTCCAGGGCGACGGCTGGAAGACCCGGGATATCACCATTCGCAGCGGGCCGTGGAAAGGGGGGTTGCCGTTGGCTTGGACGGCGATCATGTTACCACGCCAATAAGGACACCTGAATCCTCGTTAGATATGCTTGAAAAAATGGGTTCGGTTTGGGGGGGATACGGTGAATAAGCCAACCTGAGCCAATCGACGATGCTCCGGAAAACGTTTCTGACTTTCCTAAACATGCCCAGGAAGGCATCCCTTACGCAGGCCAAGACAGCTGACATATTGGTCAGAGCCTTAACAGGCCTTTGGTATGTATTCTAGGAAGCTTCTCAGAAGTTTTTTTCTCGATTGCGCCCAGTCGAGGCTACGATGACCGAGATTGAGATGGGTGGGATGGTGAAGGTGAGAGGGAGAAGAATGCATCGACACGACAGGCATGGAAGTGGGGACCTCTTCCTCAAGCCTACCCGATTAGGAAATGAGCTAGAGCTCATGTGGGGAGCCGTTGCACTAGCCCTCGGTGAAGACCTCTCGATGTCTCGGTGTAGAGCATTCCGCCGCTAACACGAGTGATCGATGCAGGCCTGATACAAATGCAATCAAAATGCAATTGGCTTTCAGTATCCATGGTATTACAACTGAGAGTATTAGCCTGTTGACACCGATGATTTTGCTGGCCAGAGATCTTGGGGTAGGGGACCCTATACGGTGGCTCCCGGTCCCCTCGGCGTCAGCGAACCCCCTCCGAGGAGGAATCTTTAGTACCTATTTTCGGACAATAGCGACGACAGCGACGCAGGATATCTATAACAGCTAGAAACAACAGCAACAATAGTGACTACCGTTTCTTTTAAGGGGGTTAGGTTAGCTGACACCGTATTATAGGGCATCTTTGTTGGAGAGGGAGGTTGAAACCCCCCAGTTCTAGGCCTGTCGGGCCAAACCGTACGGATGTACGGCCGAAGCACGACATCCCTTCCCGCATAAAGTTCCATGAAGCTAGACGGCAGCTCAGAGCCGGTGGGCCAAAGTGGCAAACTTCTAACCCAACACCCATCGCCTCTCGTCCCAAAGAACATGTCCATGTCCCCATTAAACCCACAGATGTCGGGACCTGTTGGCTCATACTCGTCCGAAGTTCTACCTGGCAGAATCCAGAAGTCCAATAATTACAGACGCAGTTCTGGTGTTTCTTGTAGAGGGATCATCTGAGTTCTTGTGCAAAGAGAAACTCACTTGTTGGTTGTTCTGAGTCAAGTGCGATATCATGCCCTAATTTTCAAGGACCCCCCTCGAACCGGCTTCATGGTTGAGAATCACAGACACGCTCCATTCTAGTCATGCCTCCTTAACAAGGCTATCGAGGGGCAATCTAGCGGTCCCAGTTTGATAAGACAGGCGACGATGTCAGACAGGTTAACTCGAAAGATGTCGATTAAATGGTGAATTGTGACGACATTCAAGTCGAAGCAGCTTGTCTTCTGCCGAAGATACAGTTCTCAACAAACGGCCGTACTCCCCATCCGTCGCCCCGTGTTTCCCGATAACGCCGAACCCCTCGCGTGAAATAAAACCCAATAATCCCGAAACATGCACACAAGAGCATCCCTATTCGTGCTTCCAGCCCGCAAGCGTCTCAGAACAGAGGCGGCATCCCGAGCACCCACGTATCAAGCCACCTCGATGCCGCGAACCCGGCCACAAACCCGCCCATTGCGATGGAGAACATGACGGCCGCCGTCAGGCTCGGGCTGACGTCATGGTCGAGCCACCTCTTGCGGAAGTCGAGCGTGCCGACGTGCATGTGGAACATCTCCTCGACGTCGACGACGCCGCGCCAGTTGGGCTTCAGCTCGGTCGACTCGCGAGGTCGGTGCTTTCTCTGGACACTATATTTTCGAAATGATTATCCCTCGCTGTTTTAGTCCCGTCTGGTCAGCCGCTTCGGTAGGGCAGAAAAGAAATTGAGGAGCAGAAGGACAGGAGGGAAGATAGGGGAAGGGGATGAAAGGGGGGTTTGCTTACAGCAAAGTCAAGCAGATATCACCCTGCAGTCTCGCCTTCAACTCCAGCTCGGCATCCAGATTCAGACCGATCTGCAACCTCGCTGGCTTGGAATCCGCCAGGCGGGGAATGACCTTCGGTGGCGGGAGGGTCCCTCTAGGTGCGGTCGTCGTCGTGGCCGGTGCCGTCGTCTTCTGGACCTGCTTATTGCGGTTCCTCCGCCGACGCCGACGGGTGCTCCCCTCAGAGGACGCGCTCGAGGCGCCGCCGACGCTGGACGCCGAGTCGTCCAGCACGATCTTGCGCTTCGCCAGCTCGGCTAGCAGCTCATCCTCGGTGTGGTCCGCGAGGGACGTCTTGGTGGCGATGTTGTACGTCACCTTCTGGGCCGCTTTCGCATCGCGAGGCGGCGGCGCCATCTTCTCGTCCTCGTCTTCCGAGGTGGCTTTCCTGTATCGGGAGGGCATGTAGTAAGGGATCATTTGTCGTTTCGTTGGTCCGCTGCTGAGCTGCGGCGACTTTATATGTACTCTGTGGATGCAACGAAGAGAGGCGGGGACAGCAACCGAATGTGATTTCTTTGAGATGAAGCTCAAAAACCAGAAATTGAGAACAAGGTATTCTGTCGATTAGCAACTGAGAAAATCAGTTCCCCAATGGTAGGAGAGCTAAGACGGCAAGTCGAGACTATATAACCATCCGATTCCCTCCAAACCCCCCGGTCCCCGACTCGCCACGGCCACCGCATTTCCAACCACCACCCCGGCAACCCTGAAATCCGTTTCCAATTCTTTTCAACTCCGTATTATTCTCTAGAAAAAATGCCACAGACATTCAGAACGTGTGCTTACACGGACCTCTCGACCACCTTCG
This sequence comes from Colletotrichum plurivorum, assembly GCA_014235945.1. NCBI lineage: Eukaryota > Fungi > Ascomycota > Sordariomycetes > Glomerellales > Glomerellaceae > Colletotrichum > Colletotrichum plurivorum. The sequence goes on along the minus strand of WIGO01000010.1, from coordinate 224,961 downwards.
ACGGGATCACGTGATGGGTCGATTGTGGAGTAAAACGGATCGAGGCCTCGTACGATGCCGTCCAATGCTGAAACCGCGATGCAACTCCGACGTTGCTGGTCAACCCCAGCACACCAAGACAGGGGGGAGCTCGGCAGCGCACAGGACTCGACCAACAGTCAGTGGCGATGCGATTTGTTCAAACAACTCTTTTTTTCTTTCCCCCTTTGCAACATGATGGGCTGCGTTTGCCCCTTCGAGCTGCCGCCTGGCAACCCTGGCACCATGGATGATCAGGATCCTCGCGACCGGTGGTTATATGGAGGGTCAAACACTAGTCAGTTCCCCCCATCGTATGTTGGGCTGATGTCTAGGCCTGGGCCCCGTTCCAAGCGGGAAGATCTCTCGAGCATAACGGAACTGCGGTGTCGTTTGGTTCTAGGCCCGTTGGACCAATCAGTTGCATTGCCAATCATGTCTAGATGCCCGCCTGTCTCGACCCTTGGGCGACGAAAGCGACGTAAAAACACACAAAACTCCGGAAGATGCGCCGCGCCAGCCCGATCGCCACCTGCCAAGACCCTGCCAACCGCGTTACCCCGTCTCAAATCTATGAGATTAGCCTCCTTCACTTGAACCCATTATCGACTCTGTCCCAGAGCATCAACGAACAGTTTGAACTGTCTACCTTTGACCCATATGGGTGGCTGGCACCACCTGGCCACCCTTTCAATATCGCGTAGTCCGTACTTTTCATAACTTCCTTCTTCAGGTCCCTCACGTACTCAATAGGTCTCTCACGGACATGCCACGACCAGCACCGCGAGATGGGCCCACGCTCTCACTGCTGACAGTCCCCCTCCTGTCGTTATTCAGCATCAGCAGCGCCGCCGTTGCCTCCTGATCGAGGTCCCGCTGCGGTGCCAGCGCGGGGCTGGTGAGCGTCGAGAGCGACGCCGAGGGGACGCCCCCGTGGCCGTACGGGTACGACTGCGGGCCGAAGGCGGGTGAAGTGGTCGCAGACGACGCGCTGTAGCTGTAATGCCGCTGGTGCTCGGTCGACACAGACGAGTACGAGTCGTGGCGGTGCCTCGAGTCCTGGGCGAGGAGCGCGGGCGACGGTGACACGGATGGCTGCTGAGAGCGGGAGTATTGCTGCGGGGCGGGAAACGTCGGCGATGGGGCTTCGGATCCGGTCATCTCGACGTCGTCGGGTTCTTGTTGGTATTTCGGGACGAACTGCGGTATGGGGCCCCACGGTTCGCGGCCGGACGGGGTCTGGAGCCCGGACTCGGTCGGCGAGAGGGCCTCCGACGCATCCCGTTGGGCCTTGAGCTTGGCGACGCAATCCTCGAGGTATCTCACGTACTCAATGGACGCCTGCCGACACGAATTGGGTCAGTATTATGCGGGAAATGGCACGAGCATTGACTACTCACCTGCAGGATGGCAAGCTTGTGCATTTCGCCTGTGCAGGCCGGGATCATGCCCTTAAGCACCGCGAACTCCTCGTTCATCTTGGACCGACGGCGGCGCTCAATCAGGCTATGTGCCGTTTTCCTCGCGATCTTGCGTCCCGCCGCGCTCGTCGCTGATGGTTGCTTCTTCTTCGATTGCGCTGCTGTCGATCCGGCGGCGGCCTTCGCGGGGCCGGACGACTTGGCGGCGGCGGGGGCCTCCTCGGGCTCCTCCTGGGGCCGGGGCTTCATCTGGATGATTTTGCGGGACCGCGTGGGGGGCGGAGGCAGCGCGAAGCTCTCGCTCGCGGCTTTCTGTGCGGCCGAAGATCTCCTGCGAGATTTGACCGTCTCGCTCGGCTGCACAGGGTATGGTGCGGTAGTCTTTGAAGAGGGGCCAGCGGCAACCTTTGACGAAGTCCTCGTGTCGGTGGGAGAGAGTCTCGAGGCGTCCTGCGTGATTGCAGGCGGGGGCAGCTCAAACGCCAGCTGCAGCGAGGCGGCCATGTTTTTGGAGCCATCTTGACCCTTTATGTCTGTCGAGGACGCCGGCGTGGGCGGCAGCGTAGGACGCGGCATTGTGAGATGCGAATGTGACGGGGGCACGGGCGACTTCTCTGAGGGATAAAACGACGTTCCCAAAGAATAGTAGTAGATTACGGCAAGCCGAGTGAGAGAACTCGACGCCTATGCCGGACGACAAATTGGTTGACGTCTGCTGTGAGGCTGTGCTCCGGCGGGAAGTCGATGCCGGATGGCGATGGACGGTGGTCGAACACGGTCTGGGCTTGGCACTGATGAGAGCGCCCGTCGGGGAAGGTGAGGTAAATGTCAAAGGCCCGATTCGCCTGCTGGTCTTCGTCACAAAACAGGGCTGTGAATGCGAGAGAAGAGGAGGGCACGCGAGAGGTGAGCAATGTAGAGCATAGCTAGGTGGACTGGGGGAAAGAAGAGGGAATGGAATGGTTAAAGAAAGATACGGGCAGGTAGGACGGGATGGAAGTGGAAGCGGAAGCGCGAGTTGAGGCGGCGCACTCACACACGCACACACACACACAAAGTAGGTAGGTAGGTAGGTACCTTGGAACTAACTAGGTAATTGACTGACTCTCGCTCGCTCCCGCTATCCTTGGCTTGTCAATGTCGTCTTCACCTTCGTCTTCTCCTCTATCTACAGCCCCGGACTGTGGCCACGACGTGTTAAGGCACTCGCCTCAGATCGGCGCCAACGTCTTAGCAGACGTCCGGCATCTCACGCCCCATCCCCTTCCCCCAGTCCATCGCTTTACCGGGAGGGGTTTGGTCCATGTTTCTGTATGATACCCTGACGAGAAGGCAAGCCTGGGGAGAGGGGGCCAAGGGCAGCGAACGAGGAGGAGGGAGAGAGGGCACGCGACTCCAAGCCAGAAGGATACCCAGCAAACAATTGACGGGAAAGAAAGTGAGGAGCACAACCTGGTCCCTGGAGAACAGATACAGACGGGGCAAGATCCAATCAGGGGCGCGAAGGCAGACTCCTGGGCGAAGAAAAGGGCAGGAGAGGCATCATCGAGGGTTCGAGACGGGCAGCCAATCAGAGGGCCGGAATCGAGCACATGGGGTTCGTGAATGGTTACTGGCAACTGCACGCCCGCAGAGAAGACCAGCCGCCAGCGTCGCCCTCAATCTCAAAGAGAAACGTCAATCAGCACGGCCACACAGGCCACATGGATCATCCGAGGCCCTTGCCAACGTGCCCCCCTCAACCCTCGCCCACGCCTCTGTTTTCTTGGCCGGGGGCCCGGGGTGCTAGTCTGATGCGCGCTCTGCTGGGGCCGGCCAAGAGCCAGAGGCACGAGACATGTGCTCGAAATGCGGTTGGGTGACTGGTCGACGCGTGATGGTACCTATGGCCTCCGTGAGTAGGTAGGTAGTCGATTCGCCGGTCAAATCAACAATTTTCGTTAAAGTGTGTTCCGTGCGGCATCCATTGTCGTATGGACTATGGAGAGACGAGATGTGTGACCTCCAAAACTCTGAGGGATGACGACCCTCGCGATCTCAGGCCCGCAGCTCGTGCGTAGGAGCAGAGTGAGCACGTGGGCAAGAGCGATTCGCTTCAAATCTGCGTCCCCAATCTGTGTCTCCGCAACAGCTGCGTTCTTGTCCAACTCGGGCAGGTAGTCTCTCTATGTCTCTCTCTTTTTTTCGTCAGTGCGAGTCGAGTCCTCTCGGAGAATCCTCGAGGGAGGCCGCCTACTGAGGGAAAAAGGCTGCTAGGTAGGTTGCCGTCAATTGACCGCATGTCTGCTGCGAAATACCGTCCCAAGCGGCGCGTGTCTTATCCAAAATAGAGTTTGGTCCCAATTTTCTGAAGGAGTGGAAGCTGGTGCTCTCGTGCCTGCCTTCAACTTTCAAGCAAGGAAGAGGGTCGTGGACCTGCCTCGTCCCGATTCGGCCTAGCTCCCGAACCCTGGAGACGGACGGGGGACCCGACATGGGGGGTGTCGGCGCAGGTGCCAAATCCCAAGAAGCTTGTTGATGTCAATTCCCTCTGCACTTCCAGATGGGGCACGTGATGATATCAACGCGACATGGCCCTTCTGAAAACCGCCAAGTCTTGGCAGAAAATCACTCATATACGCCCGCTTCGCAAGTCGTCTCACAGTGCCAGCGGCCAGACTCATTCATGCATTCATTTTCACTAACCCAGAAAGAAAGTGCCTCGTAGGCTTGGGTCTACTCGACCACAAGTCCAAAATTCCCTCATATCCCATTGAGGGTTACCCGGATCCCCATGCCGTCAGAAAGAAACAAGAAAAAGCCGATAAGGTGTACAACATTCGCTCCCCTGAGACCCCTTACTTACACCTCGTTGCTGGGGTAGGCCACCTTCGTCGTAGCCGCAAACTCCTCCTTGATGCTCCTCATGCTCACGAATCGGCTGAGTAGGTTCGAGCTGCCCGCCTTGTCGTTGGTGCCGCTGGCCCTGCCGCCGCCGAAAGGTTGCTGGCCGACCACGGCGCCCGTGCTCTTGCAGTTGATGTAGAAGTTGCCCGCAGAGTCGCGCAACCTCTGCTCAGCGAAACGGACCGCCGCCCGGTCTTGCGCAAAGATGGAGCCCGTCAGCCCGTATTCGCCCGACGAGTCCACCATGTCGCACGCCTCCGAGAATGCATTGGCCTTGGTGTCGTCGTACACGTACACGGCGAGCACGGGGCCGAAGAGCTCCGTCGTCAGGAGCTTGTGGTTCTTGTTGCTCGTCTCATAGACGGTCGGGTGCACGAAGTAGCCCTTGGACGAATCGTACTTGCCGCCCGCGAGGAGCGTGAGCTCCTTGTCGTTCTTGGCAGCATCAATCACGCCCGAAAGCTTCTCGAAGGACGCCTTGTGGATCACAGGGCCCATAAAGTTGCTGTGGTCGACAGGATCGCCAATCTTGATTTTGTTGACCTCTTCAATAAGACCCTTCTTGAACTTGGGCCAGATCGTCTTGGGAACGTAGGCTCTTGACGTCGCGCTGCACTTCTGACCTTGGTACTCAAAGGCACCGCGGACCGTCTGCTTGACGGCATTGTCAATATCCGCGGATGAGTGAATGAGATGGAAGTTCTTGCCACCCGTCTCGCCCACGATTCTCGGGTATGACCGGTAGTGCCCCTCGGCCACACCCGCCCCGATGGCCCCGTACAGCTTGCGGAAGACGGCAGTGCTACCGGTATAGTGCAGAGCCCCGAAATACTTGTTCTTCAAAACTGTTTTGGTGATCTCCTCAGGGTTGCCGGGCACAAACTGAATGACTTCGCGCGGCAAGCCCGCCTCGATCAGGATGTTGTAGACCAGCCAGTTCGACAAGATGGCCGAGTCACTGGGCTTCCAGACAACAACGTTGCCAAGCAGCGCCGGGGCACCGGGCAGGTTGCCGGCAATAGCAGTGAAGTTGAACGGGGTGACTGCGTATACGAAGCCTTCCAGGGCCCGATACTCGACCCTGTTCCACACGCCGGGAGCGTGGTGCACGGGCTGCTGGGCGTACAACTCCTCGGCGTATTGCACGTTGAAACGCAGGAAGTCGGCCAGCTCCGCCGCGGCGTCGATCTCGGCCTGCCACGCGTTCTTTCCCTGGCCGATCATAGTCGCGGCCATGATATCGTAGCGGTACTTGGTGGAGATGAGGTCGGCGGCCTTGAGGAAGATGGCGGCGCGGTCCGCGAAGGGGACGGACTCCCACGCAGGCTTGGCCTGGAGGGCGGACTCGATTGCGCTTTGCACATTGTTCGTCGAGGCCTGGTGGTACTTGGCCACGGTAACGCTGTGGTCTGCGGGGTTGAACTGCTCCGCGATATTGCCTGTCTTGACCTGAAGGTGTGTCAGCGAACTTTCGGCCAATTGACGAGTGGTCGGTCGGCTTCGATGACTGACCTCCTTTCCGCGAACAACAATCGGCACCTCCAACGGAAGTTTCTGCTTTAGTGTCTCGATTGCGGCAGTAAGGCCCTCGCGCTGCGCCGAGCCTTTGGCGTAGTGATGCTGTGCCATCGTCAGTGGACTATCCCTCACCAATTTCAGGTTCTCGACCGGGCCGGCCACATACGTTGGGCTCGTTGGACACCTTCGGCACCTTGAAGGTAGCAAAATGGGCCAGTCTCCTTGACGTTCCCGTCGCGGAGGCAGGCAAGTGTGTCGAGAGTCGGGCGGCCGATGTGGTCGCTGCTCGGCGTCCTGGGGTTGCGAGGCGAGACGCGCACCGAAGCTGGGAGTTCAAGAGCCCGGAAGCTCGTGTGGAAGCCATGACGGGCAATGGGACAACGAGGTCAAGGAAGTATCAGCTGATGGAAAGGTAATTTCACCCAAACAAACAGAACGAGAGCTGGCGGAAGGGCCCAAGCCTGAAGCGACACGTCCGAGATGCAATGGATGGTGGTGAATGGAGGGAGAGGCAGGTGACTAGGACAAGATTTACGGTAAAGGTACGGCGGGCGGCTGGCTATTAAGCTTTCAGAGCGTAGGGTTATGAAAAGCTGTTCGAGTCGTGAGACATGCGCGGATCGCAACCACGACAGCGGGTGGCCGCGGGTTAAGAATGCCCGGGTGCTCAATGACGGGAGCTTGTGAGGGGCTGCGGGGAGAGGATGGAGCCCCGGAATCCAATGGCGCGAGATCCCAGTGTCACTTGCGGCCTATGACAGCTTATCTTCCCCATGTGGAGAATTTTACGCCAATGAGAAGCTTCAATCAAGCTGCATTCCGGACCGGGGGGGTTAGATAACGGCTTGACGATGACGAGATGAGGCATCCCGATCCCGACGTTGCAGCGTCGGCATCGGGACGACCCTCCGATGTTGGGGACCGGCCGCCGGACCTACCTAGGTAGTTTAGTTGTATTGCTGGCCCTCCACGACAAATTTAAAGATGACGTTTACACAAATACGACGGAGCCATGTTGGTCACGGAACGAGACTAATCATTATTACCATGCGCAGCAACCATATGCTGGAAAGAAAGGGAATAGAAAAGTACACAGAAAAACACAGCTCCGCCGTGGCTGAGCGACCAAAGATACACCAACATCCACATCCTGCACGCATCTTCCGCTAGTTGTTTTTTTCTTCCTCATCTCAGGGTATATCATTATGGAATCAACAAAGCCCTCGCCCGACAGACTGATACAATCAGCCTTGATTAGACGACGGGCTCAAGAACGGGAGCCCGTCGAGATTCCGCACAGCGCCGGTCAGCACTCTATTCTCCGTGGCCGTTCGGGCGCTCTTGCTCGGGGAAGGGCTGAACTGGCTCCGGTTGCTGGTTGTACTTCAGCAATGGAACCGTCAGGCCGTAGCCCTCGGTGATGCCATCGGGGTTGTGCTGGTCTATCTCGACGCGGATGCAAATATCCAGGCTGCCGTCGTTGCCGGTGCCGTGCTGCTTCGTAGCAGCCTTGTGCTTCGAGCCGGATTCGATTTCGCCCAGATGCAAATAATCGTGGCCGCCCTTGCCCGATATCGTCGACCGCGCGTCCCCGTTGACCGAAGGTGCCGAGAGACCATTGTTGGGCGAGTTCTCCGTCAGAATAGCGAAGTTACGGCTGGGCATGGTGACGTGGTTGGAGTTCGATGTCTTGCTCGAATCGCCCGGGTCTTTATCGAAAAACTTCAGCAAAGTCTCGTCCGTGTCGTGGTTCAGATGATGGATCTTGTTTCTCTTCGCCAAAAGGTTGGCAATGGCCGCCGGGGGCGGCTTGTTGGTGATGGCGGACGAAACCACGTTTGCCATGTATCTGTGGTCATTCTCTGTGGCGATGTTGAGGCGAGGGTGGGAGTAAAAGCGACCGAGGGCAGCCAAATGCACGTCGCCGCCGAGGATCGTGATGCGCACCGAAAACTCCGACGCAATGGCTTGAAGTCTCTCGACCAGAGCCCCGCGCTCCTTCTTGTGAGTCCTGGCTGTGTAGTGGTCGTCTAGATCGTCGAGAAGGTCGACACTGCCGTCGAAGTGGTTGAACACACCGCCAGCTAAAATCGTTAGCTACTGCTAATCCACAGCTTTGTTACTACGTACCGATGCCGAATCTTCGATTCAAGAATTTCACAGGACCCATGATAGGGCTTCTGAAAACATTCTCCAGCCACGTCAGGCGCTTGCAAGCGGTCAGCTCATTGATCTCTCAACGAAGACGTTCAACTTACCGGGTACGCAATAGGGATTCCCAGCAACAGAATCAGATGTTTCAGAGGCCGGCCCGATTCCGCAGCAGACTTCAGCTCGTGCCTGAGGCGGCTGAAGATCAGGTCATACGTTTCGGGATAGTTGATTTGGTGCCTCGTGCGCTGTAAATCGTCAGCCAAAAACACTCTTGTCGCCCCGTCTCGGACAACCATACCTCGGTTCGAGCGTCAATACCAAGAAACCCGATTCGCGCTCCGAGTCTGGCAAACATGTTGTGGGAGTGCTCCGCCACGTACGGCTGTCAAATATGAGTAACTGCACCGCACTAGTACGACGTGAAGGGTACTTACACCAGGCTGCCTGCCAACAATGTACCCAGGATCCGACTTCGCGGGGGCGACGTAGGTGTCCATAAGCTGGTTAGGATCAAGTCCTTGCCCTTCATTTGTTGTCGTGCGATCTGTCCGAGGTCAGCCAAGAGTCTCGTGGTTCTCGGTTGGCAACCGCTTACCAGTTGTATAGGTCGAAACCGGTGGGGGCAGGTGGTGCTGGAACAGCATGTAGTACTTGTGGGCTGTTCCGCCAATGCCCCTGAATACGTCGCATCGCATGAAGTCGTCGACGTAGGAACCGAACCCGTCAATGATCTATGTCTCCCGTGAGCAAATTCTCGTAGCCGATATCGACGGGCTCTTGGGACTTACGTCGTGGTCGTCCCAGATGTTAAGCTGAGGAATCTGGCCATTGGCAGTTGCGAAAGGCTCTGTGGAATACCTGCGACTTGCTGTTAGTTGTGTCCTGCACCCGCAAGGCGCTGCGAACCCACCATCGGATGTAGTTCTTCAGGTAATAGTCGTCACAAGCTTGACGCAGCTTCTCCGGGAAGGGGAAATGCCTCCGCTTCTTGGGGTTCGAGATGTCTGTCCATTCGCGCAACGGCCCGTCGACTCGAATACCATCGTTGTAGATCTGGTCGCCTCCTCCGAGCCTTCAAAGATCATCAGCTACACAGCATTGCACCGAAGCGAGACATTGAACCCACATGACATGGAACGGACGCTCCTTGTGATGCCTGTTGACGTCGTTCCACAGCGCGGGACCACTCCAGGCATCTTCGTCAGTACCGACACTGAACCCGTTGCAAGAATGGAACATGATGCGCATCGACTCGTGGATGGCGGGAACAAAAAAGTGGTAGCGATCGGGCCTGATCTGAGAAAATCGCATGTCTGGGATGAGATACTCCCACTTGGCCTCGACTTGCGTGAGGGGCAGAGACAGGTCGAAGGCCCAAAACGTGTTACGGGGGTCAGAGTAGAGGCATTGTCCAGCGATCTGGGTGCCATTCGCACCGCCGGAGCTCTCGCCGTTGGTCGCGCCGTCAGTTCCGTTGGCTCCATTGGTTCCGTTCGTCTCGGGGGCAGCGAGATGAGCGTCAGCGTCACCCGCGGGGCGCAGGGTAAGCGTCGGCGCGAAGCTTTGGGTCTTGCCGCCGCCCTTGGCGACAATGAGGACACTTCCGTACCAGCGGTCGGCATCCATGCGGCGGTAGTTAAGGAGCGGGCCGCAGATAATCTCCCTACCGTCCGGAGGGTTCTGTTCGTATGCGTGGGTCGCGTTGGAGCGCGGGCGCTCGTCGCCGGTGGCCTCGCCGGCGGCGATCATGATGGGCTTGAAGTTGGGTGCGGCGTTGGGATTCTCGGGCTCGACGCGGTCGCGGTTAAGGAAGCTTGCAAGGTCGTTCGTGTTCCCGCGCTCCTGGGGGTCGCGGGGCACTGCGTGGGCCTGGGCAGCATGGCGCGCGAATGCCGAGCTCTCCTGGTGGCGCCATCTGTTGGCCGACGCGTGAGGGTTGTGGCCGACGTCATCGAGGGCCTCTCCGTGCGGGTGAGAAGCCATATTTGCGAACTTCACGAGGTTTTGGACAGAGTCTGACTGTCGTTTGTCCCGGACCTGAGAATAAAGCTGTCAGATCATGCAGAAACCTCGCGAGATGCTCTCAGCAACGGGGGCTCCTCACAATGTCTCAGCGCAAGATTAGGGCCGACAGCGCGCCAGTTAGCTCTTTCAAGCCAGGTAGCTAGGATCCGCAGCTTGCGATTGAGCAGACCAGCAACCGGGGTATACACAACCAGGTAGCGGTGAGGTAGACAGCAGAAATGCAGTCGCGCGTCGATTGACAAAAGGTAACCGTAGTAAAAAAAAAAAAAATTAACAAGAGAAGAAAAAGTCGAGAGGAAAAGCAGGATCAGGCAAAACGAGAGGGTGTAGTCGGCTCCCACTACAAATCGCACGAGAAAGTGTGCTGGGTTGGATTGGATGCTTGCTTGGCCGGGTAGCGCAAGGTGACGCGAGCTAGGAATGAACTGGCAAGGATTGTCGTCAGTGGGGAGGAGACCATCCACTACCAAGGAACGCTTGATAGGTGCAGGTAGGTACCTTGACGACTGTATCTCCCTATATTTCTCGCAATCAGGTACCTCAGCCGCTATAGCAAAGCGCTAGAAGCTGCCGCAGGGTGGACCGGGGGGTTCTAGTGTAATGTAGGGGTAAGCCTGGGACGGACTAGTCCCGAGGATATTTCGTGGAGTCCCGGGATAATAGAGAGGGAGGATTCGCCGTTTGAGATGGGCAAATGCTTTCGTTTTCCCCATCGTTGGTTTTGCCGCAATTTGTTTGCGAGGGTTGTTTTGATTTCTATTAATTAGTGCCGTTGTTATTATCGCTCCCGGTGCTAGGCTGCCCACATGACGGGGTACGCTGCTCTCATCTCTCTTCCTCCCGACCTGCTGCTCTCCGACTGGGACTTGGCTACCTTAGTGCCAGGCGAACCGGGCATTCAACCCAGTCCGCGATCCTTGTTTCGAGCTTGCAGCTCCCGTCCGGCTGACTCCATGCAGCCAGACCAGCAAGTTAGTAGCGTTCGAGTCCGACGTCTGGTCTGTCTCGTCGTCGTGTAAGCATCCGAGCTGAGCAAACTCGTCGCAAACATTTTTGCTTCATGGCTGGCACGTAGTCAGCATCGTCCCGCCTCTAGCCATTGGCTTGTCAGCAACACCGTGCTGGCCGACGAAATTTCTCAGCTACCAAGGTCGACGCCCTCTTCAGCGTCCTTTTTTGTTGGTGTCTTGGGATCGGATGACGAGTGGCCAGAGCTCCCTCCCGCCAGCTTGCTTTTGGCAGAGACACCGTCCCGTGCTCGCAAGCGGTTCCCGGGCAGCAGAGCAATACTACCTACAACCCCGGCACTGGCTTCCTTGGTACCAGACTACATAGTACTAGGAACCAGAAGATACACTAGGCTTAGCGACCGCCGTAGCACAGACAGCCTACCAAAGCCGCAGAAGCAACGCGATGCTAATTGCATAGTAGTGCCCTCCCGCGCACGGGACGTGACGGGAGGCCTGCGAAGACGAGACGTGGCCGGCCCGATATGGTTGTGAGTTGTCGAGATGCCCTCCCCTCCTAGGTAGATACACCATCAGCACAGCTGGGAAGCGAATGTGAAATTGGTCAACTACGTCAGGACTTGTGGCTCGAGAAATGAAACAGGAATGCCCCCACAAGGCCAAGGCCAGGATGACCCGCTGGACCCACCCTTTTCTCTCATTCCCAGGTGTCCCCTGTCTGCTTCTCAGAGGCCTCGTGGAAGCTGTTGTCGCTGTCGCTGTCGCCCATAACAAGGAATAATTTAAGAAGTCGGGACACTACCTAGCTAGCAGACAGTACCCAGAGACAGTAGGGGCAATCGGGTTGTTCTAAAATTGAATGACTTAGCTAACATCAGGCAGAGGATTAGGGGCCACTGAACAGGGCGCCTCGGGCCTCAAGCTCAAATGTTCCTTGGCTCCATGGCCCCCAAGTGCCACACTTTGCATCCCGTAGTGCATTCCGTAAAGTGGGTCAGGCCGGATCTCCGCTGCCGGTGGATATCTTGGCCAACACAGTGTATCCGCCCACACCGATCCCGCAAAGATCCACTTTATGCCGGGACCCATCTCCCGTCTCGCCTCATGAAAACCCGAGACTTTCTCTGTCGTGGTGGTGAGATCGACACGTAAATGCAGGGCACCCGGGAGTGACGCCGGCCCGTAGTATCCACAGTTTTCCGATCAAGGTGGATGGATTCCGTGTCGGTGTTTGCAGCTAATCTCTAGACCGGCGGCGCCGGCAGCTCAATTGCAGTTAACTTAGGTATCTACATTGAAGTCTGCGACAGATTTTGATTTTGATTCTTCATTCTCATTCATTCGCATGTTTCGAGCCTTTTGGAACAAAGCTGCCGTTATGCCTCAGGTGGCTGGCTCATTGAACTACTGAATATATGCGCTGGTCAAGCGTAGTTTTTACTGGATTTTTTGTACTTGAAAACACCCTGTACTTAGTGAACTTCTAGGTTTGCGTTACCAACATACCGGTACTGTAAACATAAACCCACATAATGCCTCAGGTGGCTCTACTCACGGCACATATGCCAACCCGAGATAATCTGCCTACCTTCCCTAGGCTAAGTATCTGAAGGTGAGGTCCCAAGACTTGTTCGTGCCTGTGCCTGGAAGCTCGACGTGTCAGTCCTGGCCGTTTCTGCCTGCATAGCGCGGTCGTGCGACCGCGCAGCTATCACCAACCTCTCACCAAAGCATGCTCGACACTTGGGAAAACGAAATAACTTCGAGGGAAATCAGACGATCCCATGCCACTCCAGGCTGCAGCCGGATTGTCTGCAGCCGTTTGTGAGGCTCGAACGCACGTTGAGTCAGTCGTGATCGCACGGGGCAGGCAACAGCGGGCTGGGCTGTAAGGGTCCTCAACCTGCAGGGGTGCAGATCGACGGGTCCCCCCGCAGGTCACTGGACTTCGCGTCAAAAAGGTCCCCGCGCTTTAGGCAGAACACCCCCTGTCTCGCGTTTCCTTCACCGTCTTCTCTCTCTCTCCAGCGCGTCTCGTGCCAGAGTGCCTTGGCGTCGAGGCGATTGGAGTTACTGAGGTACCTTACCCCGAGGGAGGAGTTGCATGTAAATGCGAGGTACTCGTAGTAGCATTCTAGCCAGGAATTTGAAGTGCCTAGGCACCTAGATAGCTATCCTTTCATCCCGTTCGTCTTTTTCGGGCTACACTGTACCAGCTCAGCCTGGATGATCCCCCGCTTCTAACCCTCTTGGGTAGTGCCTAGGTAACAAACGTGAAAGCCATGAGCTGACCTCGGAGATGTCGAAATGGTATAAGAAAGCTTCATGTTTCTCTCACTTTGAGAGGCGAAAGGACCTCGTTCACGTCTGCACCTTCTGCTACAAGTTTCCCCGTCCTGTCTTCCGTCAATTGAACCAATCCTGCTTACAGTGTAGCTGTTGCTGCCCGAGAACCGACCTTGCCGTCTTCAATTACCTACCCGCGCAGAGTATCATTTGTCACCGTCGCCCGTCACCATCCCACCTCTTGACCGACTACCTATTCCCTTTGATATTCAGCTGCTTGAAGCCACCAGTGTGAGATTTCCAGTGGCCGCATTTGAAGTCCAAGGCAGCTCTTCTCGCACAACATTTGCAGCCCCTACAGACCTTTCCGTACTCGCAACTCACCATCGCCAACATGTCCATGCCCAGCCTCCAGGAGTTGCCTGCTCCCCACACGGAGTTGGTCAATTACATTCACGACCACCCAGAGAAGACAATGGTCGACATCATGGAGCCCTACCGCAAGTACGAAGCCCAGCTTCGATCCGTATTTGCCCAGGACCGCAAGAACCCTGCCCTCGATGACCCGCACATCAACCTTGTGCCATTGTTCAACGAGAACACCAAGAACATCAAGACTCGTGCCCGCTTCCTAGCCGCCGAGTCCCAGGAGGAAAAGGAGCGCTACATCATGGCCCTCCCCGACGACAAGCGCCGAGCTAACGGCTCGCCCGCTGTTGTCTCCTCCATCAAGGTATGCATATGAAAAACGACTACCTCGGCTCGTCACTCTGCTTATGATTTTGCAAAAAAGGATTTCCGCAAGAACTTCAACATCTTCTCCGAGTCGTCCCTTGCCGACATGAATTGGGACAACGTAGTTGCTGCTGGTTCGTCTGTCATCAACACGCTGTTGCCTGTACCAGAGGAATTCAACACCACCAAGCGCAAACTGCGTGAGTATTACCATGAGAAGTTCTGTCCGGCTTCTGATGTCGACTTGTTCCTCTACGGTCTCAATCACGACGAGGCCGTCGAGAAGATCAAGGAGATCGAGACTGCCGTTCGAGATGCTATTTTAACCGAGATCACGGTTGTTCGCACCAAGTACGCCATCACGATTGCCTCTCAATACCCGACGCGTCATATCCAGGTTAGCATTTCCCATGAGTTCGGCTGCTTGCCTGCTTGCGACTGACGAACGAGGCCAGATCGTGCTGCGTGTTTACAAGTCAATCGGCGAGGTGAGTCCTGTTTTCGCCTCCTTCTTACGCATCCGGCTCGTCCGTGAGAGAGCAAGGAGCAGCTCTAACAACCACAGATCTTGACCGGGTTCGATATCGACGCCGCAGGTGGTGCTTACGATGGCAAGCAAGTCTGGGTGACCCCCAGGGCTTTGGGAAGCTTCATCACCCAAGTCAATCACATCGATCTCACCCGCAGAAGCCCTTCCTACGAGAACCGCTTGTCCAAGTACAGCCATCGCAACTTCGAGGTCTATTGGCCAGAACTGGAACGCAGTCGCATCGACCCTACCATATTCGAAAGAAGTTTCCAGAGGACGCTTGGACTCGCCCGACTCCTGGTCCTGGAGCGCCTTCCCACATCCTCGGTTCGTGATACATATCTCAACAAACGCAGACAGGAGAGAGGCCGCCCGACTACGACGCGCTACAACCCGCATCAGTTGCATGGAAACATCAAGGACGATCACGAGGATGAGATTGCCGACTGGGTTGACGAGACCGAGGTCTCCAACTACCACACCTTCACCGTCCCTTACGGCCAACAGTATGTCTAGACCCCTCCTGTTCGCAATAGCATACTGATGACTACAGTTTCCACGCAAAGAAGATTGAGAAGCTCTGCTACACCCGAGATCTGCGTGAGTAAACTCCTTTGGTCATGGTGAAACCTATTTGGCTAACAGCGGTTGTGTGTGCAGTCCTGAACGCCGAGTGGAACCAGCCCAAGGACAGGGAAGTCTACCTTCACAGGCACCCCGCCTTCTTTGGTCGCGTCGAGGACGTGATTGAAGACTGCTGCGGCTTCTGCCCGAAGTCAGTGACGCCCGAAGAGATTGAAGTAGCGGAAAAGGAGGGCGAGATTTACATCTCCGGCAAGGTCTCCTTCTTGATCGACGACCCTGGCCGACAGCAAATCGGCTCCTTTAACCCTCTTACCGAAGACGACTGGACCGACATGGCCTACGTGGGCAACACAGCAAGACTCTGCCAAAGCATCGTCGACGGTAATGTAGACGAAGTACTGGACTGGCTGTCCCAGGAGGGCGCGGACCCCAACAAACGAGACCACACGGGCCGCACCCCACTGCATCTCGCATGCATGAGTTCAACTCATGAGGTAGTTCGCTGCCTAGTCGACCATGGATCCCGGCTTACGGCTCGCATTGCCGATGGTCGTACCGCTCTTCACCTCGCAGCCGAGCGTGGCAACGTTGAGATGATCGAGATTCTCATGCAAAAGAGCGTCGCAAACGAGGAGGAAGAGGAAGAAAAGCAAGATCGCCGCCGGAAAGCCACCCAAGTCGAGATCCAGGGCAAATCGACTTCTCAAGAGGGCGATTCTGAAGGCGATGACGAACACATGGCAGAGGAAAGGGATGATGGACAGAGCGCTGATGGGGGGCTGTCCGATGTTGAGATGGTCGACGCCGGCAATACCGACGCAGATTCCATGGCGACAGGCTCTTTCGTCAAGGTCAAGGACGAAGAGAAGAGCAAGGAAGACCTCGTTCTCGAAGAATCAACCGACGAACCCGACTTTTACAAGATTGACGTCTTGGCTTGGGATGTCCCCTGCTCGCCCCTTCACCTCGCCATTTCCGAAGGCCACGAGGAGGCTGTCAAGACCCTCTGCGAGTTTGGAAGCGACGCTCTTCTGCCAGTCAAGTTTCTCGACTCAGAGAAGCAACCAACGGCGGCCATCCTCACCCTCGCGCTTGCCCTGTCGCTTCCTCTTGAGAAGGCAAAGTCCATGGCTCTCCTCCTGCTGAAGCTTGGTGCTACTTCATCCCAGGCTGACCTGAACGGCTGCACTGTCTTCCACCGCTACGTGGAGAAGGGCAACCAGGAGATGATTGACACGTTGTGGGAGCACGACAAGGCTGGACTCAAGACAGCCCTCAATCACATGGTTTTTGGAGACCGATACTGGAATCCCCAGGCAATCGCTCCCATTCATACGGCCATTGAGAATGGTGACTCGATCTTGGTTCTCAGGTTGCTTGAAGCTGGCGCAAACCCTCAGATCGACTTCGACACATGGCTGAAGGCAGTCAAGTTCTCCAAGGCGTCAGGTCGACTGGGATCTTACGAGGATAACAAGAAGTTGTTCAGCCAATCCACGAAACAGCCTCTGATTGTTGCCATCAGGAGTTGCCCTAACCCCGAGGTTGCCCTCAGGCTGCTGGAGAAGGGTGCTGATCCAAATGTCATGACGCCCGAGTCTCAAATGGTCATCAACGATGAGTGGCAGCGAAGGTACAACAGGGGCGAGACGGCACTCGATCTGGTCCGTAAACAACTGCAGCATCTGCGCGGATACAAGGGCGAGAAGAAGACATTCACCAAGCCTAGATTGCCCGAAGGAATGGACGAGTACACCCAAAGGCATGCAGACGGCACCTATCAACACTGGATGGTCTCACAAGACGTCCAGTCGCGCAAGGCCATTTACAAGTCGAAGTTGGAGAGATACGAAGAAGACAAGAAGAAACACGCCGATAGGAAGGGCGCCCCTGAGAAGCTATCTGCCATCAAGGAGGTCATCGCCCAGCTTGAAGAAGTGGAGGAAGCCATCGTTTACAGGGGCGGAAAGACCTTCGAGGAGCTGTACCCCGACATCAAGGCGCCAGAGGAAAACGCCACCAGCCGTTCTGCGTCCGAGGAGATTTCCAGTCCGTACGCGCATGATATCTCTTTCCGCGGTGTTACGGACGTCACCGAAACGAGAAAGGAGGCATACTTGGAACTGTGAGTGCATTCAACCAACGACCGCTCACGTATATTTTCACTGACGAAACTCTAGCTTCGAAGGTGCTTGGACCGGCAACCTGGACAAGATCAAAGCACTCACCTTGCAAGCTTGGGGCAAGGACCAAGACGAGCCGCCGTTGAAAATTTCGGTCAGTGACAACAACGACAACACGCCCTTCTCGCTGGCATTTCTTCGGGGCCACCACGATGTCGCTTCGGCCATTCTGGAGATTGTGCTAGCTCAGTACTCCCCAGAAGAGACGGACGCGACCAGATACAAGCTGGACAATGGGGAGGGCGAATCCGATGACGACGAAACTTGCGAAAGTGACGCGGACTCGGATGACGAGCCCAAGATCGTGACTGAGATCGTCGACAAGAAGTTCACGATCGAGAACATTGGCCAGGTGTCGATGCAGGTTCGGTCTACGGTCAAGCCCCTCGAGGTTCTGACAAGCGTCGTCCAGCCATTTGAGATGGATAACGGCAGAGCGTCCGCCGGAAAAATGCTGAGGCAAACGCTGTTCAGCTTTGTTCTAGACCGCGACGACCAAGTTGGATTGAAGGCCCTCATCGACATGGGCACCCATTTCGCTGCCCAGAAGCTTGTCAGTGGTACCCAGGAAGAAGAGGAAGAGGACACTGGCGGACACTTCTCATTCCCCGAAGGCGACTTCATGAAAGCCGTGAGGGGTGGAAAGACTGCTGCCCTTGCTGAGATCATCAGCCGTACCGGCGCAGGCATCCCGCTCGATGACCTGGTCAAGAAGAGCGGCGTTGAGATGAAGCGAAGGCCGAAATTCTACCAGGGATTGACAGTCTACGGCAAGAAGAGGTAAGCACCCATGAGACAAAGGAGTAGCTGAGACTGACAACTTGCACAGAAAGGACTGGGCGACGGCGGGGCGCAATGTGGTCGTTAGATCCACCGGGTTGAAGACGCCGCCGCTGCTCCATGCTGCTCTTGCAGGTAACATAGCCGGCGTCGAGTGGTTCCTCAGTGATGCTCCCCATCGCCATTACACGGACTTTGGGAGATCGAAGGCTGCCCGCGAGGATCCGAGGTTGAAGCATCTCAGCCAGTCACCCGGCGGGTTCGATCGAGCCATCTCCAAGTGGCTGGGTATTCAAAGTGAGTTTGCAAGCCCCAGAGCCTGTTCAGTGACTGACACTACGTAGACGAGCTGGCACTTCATTGCGCTGTTATGGGATATCCAAGAGAGGAGACCCACAGGCTTGTCAAGTATCTCGTGCAAGCCTGCCCCAGCTCTATCGAGTACAAGTCGACCAGCGGTGACACGCCTCTCTGGATCGCCTTCCGCTTTGGCAGGGCCGACTTGGCACGGACACTCATCAAGGCCGGTGCGAACCAGATGGTCCGAAACAATTCGGGCGAAAACATCCTTCACGCCGCTCTTGGCGGCTTGCCTCAAGCTTGTCGCTTGCGTCCCGTGCTGGATCTCGTTGATCCGGGCATCATCGCCCACTTGTTCCAGCAGCGCAACAACCTGCACGAGAGCGGCACAACGCCTCTGCACTCATGGACCACAAGCGTCTGCAGCACATACGCATACAGCTCCGGGCGCAGGTACAACCACGATGGGCAGATCCTTCGCACCCTCAGCTTGATCTTGGAGTATTCCAAGGGTCTCGAGCTCGAGATGCTGAACGGCGCGGGCGACACGCCACTCCACACCGCTGTCATGTATCGCAACAGGCTCCTTGCAAAGGCTTTGCTTGAATACAAGCCGAAGCTGCTGTACAGGGAGAACGCAGTCGGTCGCATTCCGGCTGAGGTCGCCCGCGAGGAGGTCACAGGCGAGAAGTTCACGGCGCCCAATGCCATCTCGCTGTCCTACAACAACTACCACAACGACAGGGAACCGGCCGCCCTCGTCAAGCGAGATGTGGAGAGTTTCGTGAAGAAGAGTGAGGGTCGCGGCGGCGAGGAGAGGCTTTCCGAGAAGCAGGAGGTCTGGGAAGTCGTTCGCGACGTGATGGTAAGCTTCCAGGAGAAGCGCCGCCTCGTCTCCCTCAACGAGGCCAACGATGTTGCTAAGCGACTAGGGGAGAAGTACAGCGGAAGTCGGTACTTCAGCATCCAAGGCCGAGCCAGGCAGAGCGGAGGCCGAGTCAGGCAGAGCGCCCGCGACGACGACGGCTCGGATGCCGGAAAGAACGAGGAACAGGAGGACGACTTTGCGGCTATTTCCCGGCGCTCCGACCATCAAGCGTGGTGGTTCCCTGAGGATGAAGGCAAGCCAAAGTGCGATTGCTGCGAACGGAAGCACGACTGAAATGCAGGGCCTTGTGGCCTGTGATGCGTGAGAGGGACGGAGTCGCAGCAACCGGCTGTTCGGTTGCTGGCAAATTAATTGAGGCTTGTTTCGTATGTCATTGACCGTCAGAAATTCTTGTTGATGTCCTCGGTGGGATTGATTGATTACATGATAGATAGAACCTTTTCAACAGACCCCCATCTCATATCATGTTTTCCAACAACATTGCCGCGCGTACTGCTTCCACCATCCTTGCCGCCCCCAAAATCGATGCGTCTTTTCCTCTTTTCGAGACTTTTCGAGATAGGGTATTTATGACAATGTCGAAATTATGCTCATTGAACCGTCCAGTGGCTGCGCGAATAGTACTGAGAGTAAGTGTCAAGAACACCCTCTTGGATGAGGCGTCGTTCGAAGCTCGGGCCATGCTTGGCGAAAAGTGACGATGGAAGGACAAGACGGTTGTGCCCTGTAGAGGCCAGCTTGTGGTTCTCAAACCTTTCGAGATAATTATTGTTTTATTCGTCAAGAAACAACGCCAGAACTCCGGGGTATCTCGATGATCCGCAACTTTCCCCTCACAGCTCATGCAACAACCAGATAAGGCTCGGTCGATGTTTGCACATGAAGACAAGGGGGAACGTGAGGAATCATCTTATGTAGACCTCGATAGTCTCCATGTCTCCAACATCTGCTTCCTCGACCGTCATGCTCTCCTCCAGCTCGTCGCCGTCGAACATGAGCGTGATGGGGGCATCCAGCGCCAGCCCGCGCATCTTGCGGAAGAGCTCCATGATGGTCCCGATCGTGGTGGACGGTCGCACCGAAGTCTTGAGCGGCTCTTCGGTCTTGGTCTTGAGCAGCACCCTGATCTTCTGCTCCTCCGGCTCGGCCTCAGCCGCGTCGTCCTCGCCGGCGCTCCCCTCGTCTTCCGAGTATTCGCCGAGATCGTGCCGCCGTTGCCTGTCCACCTGCTTCTGGTGCTCCTCCCACAGGTCCGGCGTCCACATCTCCATGTGGACCTGCGTCCACTCGTCGTTGAAGCCCTCCCGGCCACCGGTAGCCTTGCGTAACTCGCCAGGGAGGTCGAGGCTGTTGAGCGTCGTAAAGTCGTAGAGCCTGTGCCCGCGCCAGGTGAGGAAGACCTTTTCCAGCTCGGCTTGGGGCAGGTCCACGCGGCCTTGTTGAACCTGGATCCAAGCTGTTCGCAGCACCTTGAGCTGCTTGGATAGAGTAAAGCGGAACTGTTTGCAACTAGCTCCGGGGATATTGGTTGTGACGGCAACATCGAGAATCTGTGTCCCCGCCTGCTCCTCCTCTCTAGCCTTCTGTCGCTCCTTGGCTTGCAAGAGATATTGCTCCATTTCGTCGTCCTCTTCATCGTCCAGGCCGGGCGGGTTCTTTTCCGTGAAGACGTCATCGTCGTCGTCAACTACGAGACAAGATTCCGACTCCGAGGTCTGGCGACGCACATTACGGATGGGGGAAGCATCGTAGATGTCGTCGTCGTCGCCTCCACCCTCGTTGTCGTCTTGATCGTCGTCGCTATCGTCGATGGAGATGATGGGTTTCGGGGGGAGGGGCTCCTGTTTTCGTGGTGTTCGTGATGCAGCAGCGCGGGTCATCCGCTTCGACGGCGTCTCGTCGCCGCGCTGCTTAGATGGGGACGATTTTGTTTTGGAATTGGGAGAGTCATCGCTCGTTCGCGATCGCTTTGACGGCGGGGTATTGTCGTGATACCTGTCGTGCGGTGGTGGTTAGCATCGTGGTGAACTGTCGCAAGAAACCAAGGGGGGTAAGGTGTACCAGGCGTCCTCGTGGCTGTCCCTCTCGGCTTGCTTGCGCTTGTTGCGCCGCCTCTCCTCGGCTTCCTGTTCTGACCGCGGCCAGAATTCCTTTGAGCGTTGGAAGAGATCGAGGCCGTCATCCTCGTCGTCGCTCTTGGGCGCCGGCTTTTCATTGGTCTTTGACCGCAACGCAGTCAGCTTGAAGGGAAGCTTGCGTTTCGGCTTTTCTGCATCCGCCATGTTTTGCCTCGTGTCTTTTTTTTTCTTCGCTTTTCGTTCGTGATCACTGCCGTAGTTAGGGTGTAGTGCAATGCGCTGCGCTACAATGCGACACGGGCGACAGGGATCTTAAAGGGAAGACGCGAGTGAAAGTTCGACGGTGGAGAAAAGCAGGCAACGACCTGGACTGAGTTTAGAGGCGGATGTCGAGCTGGAAGTAAGACGGTAAGGCCGGAAGCTACACCGAAAAAAACAAGGCGGCAGGTGCAAGCATCACAGCTATGCGACGGGGGGAAGGCGTGCAGCGCATATTTAGTTGGGGGCGCGCTGCTTTGTGTTTCCGTGGTGAGAGGGAGAATAAATTGCTTGCTGAACCCCACCAACTGGCAACAGAATCTCCTGCACGCTTCGAAGCGTGGGGTGTGCGGCGGCCGGGTACAGTGCGAACCAGCCCTGGGCCCGTGCTCATCAGGCGCTTGCGCAGGGAGGTGCTAACAGCCGGAAAAGGCCGGTACCTTGCCTGCTATTGGAATCCATATGGACCTATTCGTTTCACCACAGCTGTCAGACTTATCGGCGCCAGCTGTCAACAATCTCGTCCAACGTCAACGACGCAGAGCAGAGCGACCGCAATCCCGCAGCAGCCAGCCTCACTCATAGCTCGCCCACCACCGTTGAGACCCCTACTCAACCGTATCAACCTGAACTACCGTATCCAAACCCGCTTCATACACAGAAACTACTCACCATGGAGAACGGCAACATCAGCCAGGGCGAGGGCAAGGACCCTTCCAGCTTCCTCAGCGACATCATCGGCAACCCCGTCACGGTGAAGCTCAACTCGGGCGTCGTCTACAAGGGTGAGCGGCTCTCTTTTTCTCTCTTATGACAGCACGCAGCATGGAGATTAAGTCTTTTGATTTCGGCTGGCTGACACCAAAGGCAGGTGAGCTGCAGTCCGTTGACGGCTACATGAACATTGCGCTGGAGAAGACGGAAGAGTATGTCAACGGCGTCAAGAGGCGGGCATACGGCGATGCGTTTGTGAGAGGAAACAACGGTGAGTCGCTTTTACTCAACATGGTTAAAACTTTCAGATCTAACGTCTCTCTAAAGTTATGTACATCTCCGCGGACTCGTGAGGTGCGGGCGGGACCTTGATGATTGCTCGTGCAACGGACTCTGGGCAAAGGCGTCTATAATGACACTCATGAGAGGCGCTTACCATGCGACAAATCTAGCAAACATGAATATACCCTCCAAAACAACGCAACACCGTCAGGTTACCGATCGTGAGCTCTCACCTCACAGCCTCGAGGTCCACGCGAAATATGTGACCCCGTGCAGTGCGACCTCTCCCTTTTCGTTTTTCTCCACCGTCTCACCGCTCAGGATCTTATCGAAGCTGTCCTTGAACGCCGTGGCCTGCTCGCCCTGAAGCACGGCCACCTGGCTGAGCGTGCGCAGCCGGTTCCAGAGCGCCTCGGGCGTGAGCCACACGACGAACGGCACCCGCTCCTCGCCGACGGGCACGCTGAACAGGGGCATCTTGCGTCCGCCCTCAAGAACCACTTCTGCGACGGCCCTGAGCGGGTTCGAGTCCAGCTGACGATCAAACACGTCCTTGAACACGAAGTCGCGGAATCGGGGCTGGCCGTCGGAGCCGAGGCTGAAGACGAGCTCGTTGAGAGACTGCTCCCAGGGCGTGCTGGCCTTCCAATGTTGCGGCTTGTTGTCTAGAAATCGTGTCAGTCTTGCTTGGGATACTCCCAGTCGTGATACGCGGCGACAAACAGTCTTCAATGTTCCAGATCATGCCCAGGACCGCGGTTGGCCTCAGGACTCGGTGAATCTCCTTGAGGGCGTCCTCGTTGGCGAACCTGTGTCCTTAGTTTCTGTTGCCAGATGCTGCGTCATTATGCCGGATTCTGCTCACCAGTGAAATGCCTTGAGAGCGGAGAAGTCAGTCATCGTAACGATCTCGAGGACAAGTCTACGTCCGCGCGAACAGGGTCTCCCGAGGACATCGGGCAGTACTTACTTGGCCGACAACGCACGCATCACCCCACTCCTCCTCGAGCGGCACCTTGGCCGCGAAACCGTCCAGGACTTTCGTGTCCTTCAAAGCCTTCCTCTCCAACTCTGCGCGCATCTCCCGGTGGGGCTCTACGGCCACAATGTCGAACCCTTCATGGCGCGCCGCCAGCACCTCGGTCAACTTGCCCGTGCCCGCCGCGAGGTCGAGAACCCTGGCGTGCGGGACATCGGCGATCCTGAGGTGCGAGAGGAATTTCTGCATCGCCTCGGGAGGGTACGACGGCCGGTAGGCGTCGTACGAGGCGGCGTCCGCAAACCCCTTGGTGCCGGGGTGCAGTTCTGTGGGAGCCATGTCGAAGGTGACGTCGTATCTTTGCCGTACAATCAAGGCGTAGTTTTTGTTTTGTTTACGAGCTTTCGCTTCGAGAATTACGTGTATGTGAGTATGTATGTACGTGTAGGTATTTGCGACTTGTGAGATTAGACCCTCGTGAGGCGGCGGAGACCGAGATGCTGCATGCGGGCAAAAGCCGAGGTCTGTAGATGCGATGAGCGGTATTTCACGGAAAAGGCGAAAATGGAGGTATCCATGGATAGGTGTCTATCGATGTCCATTCCCGGTTGGCCAAGCCCAACTCCTCGCACGTCATATCCTTTTGCGCCACTCTTGTTCCCAACGGTAATAAGGCAGGCGGAGAGGAGGGAGGGAGGGGCAAAGCATGGATGGAAGCAGAGACCCAGTTTCGCATATCCGGCGCCGGTGCCGAAGTCGCCGGACACTACGCCGAACTCCGGAGAAGAGAGCGCGCGAGGGGAGATAGGGCGTCGCTGGGGCTCGCAGCAAATCACTAACAATATGCAACCGGCAAGTTCCAATGGTTTGGTAACCCTCCTGCCGAAAAACGCCCCAAGCTTTGGCTACACTACATCCGAGCTCCTTCCTCTTTCGCGTGTAAGTGGCGCTGATGGTGAACATGCCATGGCGGAGCGAACCAATGTTCGAAATGTTTTTCTTTATTCTTCTATGTTAATCTGAATTGTTCTTAAGGATAGTCCGCCCCTCTTTCGTTCCCAAGGGCACTATAATGTGGGATTCCTATCTGTGTCCCAGGTTTCCGTTATCCTTCCTCCCAGTGTTCGTCCCTTTTCGCAATCCTATTCCATTCCGCCATAAAGGGTCTTCTTCAGAAGACACGACCTTGCCAAACTCTTGCAAGGCCCTTCCTGTCGCCCATTTGGGCTTTTGCTAATGATACATATTTGATATTAGACATCAAGAGAAAGGTAAAACGCGGAAGAAAAAAAATAAAACTCAAAAGTGAGAAGAGCAAACTCGCTTAGCCAATCCATGCAATTCCCCGATTTACAATCCTTCGCAGTCGAGCGGCCTCGCCGGCTCGGTTCAACTGCTGCTTCCACTCGCGCTGCTGCCGTCGCTGGCGTGGCGATGACTGGGGATGTACTCGTCGGCTGCGAATGACACATGCTGCTGCTGGGCCTGTTGAGAAGGTAGCAGAGCATGATCGGCTCCAGGGCCGTTGTTGACAGGCGAGCGCGAGGGGGTTGCAAACGGATCGCCGAATTCGCCGGCGGGGGACTGCCCAGGAGAGCCTTGGGGGACGGAAGAGTAGCCCTTCTTCCCGTTGCCAGTGTACGTTCGGACCCCGCCCGCCTTGGGGCCAGCGGGACTTCCGGTGCCTCGGGCGTTGTTCAAGTGACGATTGACCGGAGGAGGCCGAATAGGCACCCTGACATGGATCCCGTACGTCTCGGACGAGGACTGGGAGATGCGGTCAGTCGGCCCATAAGATTGAGACATGCGGTCGGTCGGGCCGTAAATTTGGGAGTTGCGGTCATGCGGCCCGTAGGACGATTCACGACGATGAGTATGAGTAGGGCCGTAATCATCCATGTCAGCCGGTGCACTACCGCCACGGGGCTGGTATGTCGAGGAAGTGGCATTCGCCATGGTTTCACCTTCAAGGCGCCTGAGAGCATCGGCCTGGCTGGTGATGCGATTGTTCGAAGAGATGGACTTGGGGCGGTACGTCTGAGGGCCATAGTCGCCGCGAGATGACGCCGGGGAGCTGAAAGGGTCGGAGTTTGTCGAAGAAGGGGAAACCGGTCCCTGGGCGACATACTTGCCCTTACCCTTGGCTGAGTTGGGAGGAGAAGGGTCGGTAGCAGGTGTATTAGGGCGAGATATCCAGATGCCGTCAACCTCGATGCCAGACTGGATCGCTCGAACACCGAAGGGAATCTCGGATTGCTTTCGCGGGGCAGGCAGACCGGTCGACTCTATCTCAGCGACGTGAGCTCGTTTTTCGGCGTCAATGATCTCGAGCTTCGCGATGTATCGATTTGTCCACCATAACTTGATGAATCCGATGACGAAGACGACGGCAATGGCGCATGCGAGGATCTGTGGGAGGAAAAGTTAGAGGGGCGACGACGGGCGTTGGCGGAGTCAAGAAGACTTACGAAGGTCATCTGTTGCCACAGCTCCCAGTCGACAAAAAACCTTTTGGCCATCGCGAAGTCTGTTGCTGAATTAAATCGAAATGATTTCTCTTTTTGTTTTTGTCGAGGTCGAGGGAGCTTAGGCTGGCGTCAAGCAGGTGCGAAAGGCGGATGAGATCGGACGAAAGGCGGTCGTGGTGAATGGGTACGGAGCGCTGCTCCGCTTTCTTGAACTGAGGAAGGAAGCGAAGAGAATAATAACGAAAAGACCATCGACTGAAGTCGGTCGTTCCCTAGCTGTGACGTTCCTCTCTTGCTACAGCTGTACGGTTTTGGTTTGGTTCTGATCGAATGCGGCGAGCGGTGTAAGTGGCGAGGTATCAACACAACCCAGCAGATTCAGTACCACACTGGATCGAAGCTCCTAAAACAGTACAAGCCGGTTCGGAAGGCAGCTGCTGAAGAATGAACGTCCAGGGCAGGCAGGCAGTCGAACCAACCCCAAACCAAACCAATGCGACGTTATCGAGTATTATTAGTCAAACAAACTGAGAAGTGAAGTAACCTCGTATTCGCAAGACAACGGTAGGCCAGAGCATGCCAGAAAGTCTTTGGGGGTCAAAAGGAGGAAACAAGATTCCGGATGGGATGGAAACTAGGTGGTGTGAATGGTCAGACGGATGGCGGCAGGTTTTGTACGAAACAGAGCTGGCGGATACAAGCAGTATACAACTCATCACGTCTCTCCCACCCGTCCATGACGGGCAACCGCCTGGACGTCTAGACCTGCACTTGTTGAAGGAACACTGGGCTGGGACTAGACTGACGGCACCCGCAAACCAGCGTCCGTCTCGGGGCGGGGGCGTGTCGACAGTGGCTGGTCGACCGCTGTCGTCCAAGTGGAGATGAGAGGATTCCGCTGTGTGGACGAGACGGGTGAACAAGGGCGCCAACTGAGGACGTGCGAGAACGGGTACGACCAAAATCGACGAATCCTCCTCCGAACCGAAGAGGAAGGACTGAAGTCGGATGTGGTAGCATCGAGGTTGCCCAGCAGTTCGCGGTTTCTGAGCGCTGCTCCCGTACCTATGACTACTGCGGAATGGAGGTCTGGATCATCCCTGCTCTTCCTTCCATCAAGATCCCCCGTGTTGGGGATCGAAACAAGACGCTATTCCCGTTTGCGAGGAGCCCACGGCGTCTTCATCAGGCTCTCCCACCCGGTCAACGCCCTTAAGCGGTGTCATGGCCATGTTGGAATGTTCCGGTCTCACTCGAGCGCGGAGGGACGCTCGCTACAGAATCGAGGTGCGAATCGAATGCGTGGTGTGACGCCAGTGCAGAAGAGCTGGACGAGGTTGTGACTGAGTGACTGAGGAGCCCAAGACATGATTCCACCACGGAACGGGTCTCAAAAGGCTGTTTGCGGAATGCAAGGTACGGGACGGGTAGACTTAGCTCAGTTGGTTAGCGTCGCAGGAAGCACGGAAGGCAAGCCACACCTGATCTTCAGACTAGGATGTGAGGGAACCTGGAGAAGCCGGGCGGCAGAGGGACATGGAGAGAACATATGCACGTTTCCGGCCAGAGTCAAGCCACTCCCTGCCACATTCTCGTCTTGCTTATGCGGTTCGCTGACTGCCACGGCTCTGTGCGTCGTGTCTTGACGTGAACGTGGTCCATTCTGACCCTCTCGTGACACTTCACATTCCCGAGATTTAGGTGAGCTTATCGCCTTTAAGCGTGACTTGACGGGACGCAATTTCCATAGGCGCCCTCTGCGGACGCCTCGCCCGCCGTGCTGTCTTATCGTGTCCCATCTGGATCTTGCGCGCACAATATTGACTACGGCCGGCAATTAATCCGCTGACTGGATGATTCAACACAGAAACGGGTCAACGCGATGCACAGCCTCTTGAGCCGCTTCGGTCTCGCTGTACCCCTGGAGATCTCACTTTCGTGATCGCCCCACGTCTTACTCCCGC
This sequence comes from Colletotrichum plurivorum, assembly GCA_014235945.1. Taxonomy (NCBI): domain Eukaryota; kingdom Fungi; phylum Ascomycota; class Sordariomycetes; order Glomerellales; family Glomerellaceae; genus Colletotrichum; species Colletotrichum plurivorum. Next base: position 196,941 of record WIGO01000010.1, on the reverse strand, counting down.
ATACTGCAGCATGCGGAAATGCGTGTGCTGTACATAGGCAGCATCGCATTGAGGGCGGATCCTTGGTGGCATCGACCTGAAAACAACGAATCGTCTTGGCAAGCGATGGGCAGTGTATGTACGATCGAGTGCGACTCTAGCGGCGAGTGGGATTGTTTGAGCATCAGTCTGCTTGCGACGGCCGTTGGCAGTCTACTGCGGTTCGCTCGGGCACTCGGCGGTCGATCATCTTCATATGCTTCTTTTCTTAGCGGTTCGGGCACCGTAGCGCCGGCCTGGCGCACCATCGTGCAGTCCCATGGCGATGGCTGGCGAGAACAGACATCGCCTCGTTACCATAGTGAGGTGTTGACTCGAACCATGCGGCTTGTAAAGGCGCATGGCTCGTCCCTCTCTCGGACAATTGGAAATTGCTTCCGTCTGAGCATCGCGCAACTTTTGCTGAGCGTACATCGTAGTGGGGTTAACGGATGCTTGGCAGTTCTTCGGTTGCTCTTTCCCATACAGACCCTGATCTAGCAACTGCGTCTGTAGGTGAGCATATTCCAAATTTTGACATTGGTTAAATGGTACCGACTTCAATATGTCTCGCCGATACTTGGATGTGTCAACAGCCGGGCCCCGTCTCAAACGAAATCCGAAATGGACTTTGCGAGCTCGGCCCAAGATTCCATTCGTGATATCTGAAGATCAATCATATCCAGCGTATCGAAGACTTTGTTACATGGCAGCATGGCAATTCTACTTACTCGGCCTGGGAACGAATTAGCATGATATCTCCGAGTTACATCTCGGGGTACGCTTCAGATTGATATGGCGCACGCGTCTTGGTTATTCTGACAGATGGAGAGGCCGCCATCAGATCGGGAGCCACTGACGGCGATGCTGGTGATCATGGCGAGCGTACCGTATCGATTTCAACAAAAGACAAAGAGGTGTGTACGCAAGCGCGTGGCCTACGAGCAACTCTGCAGCACCAGGCCCCGACGTTTGGAAAGCGCCTGCACAAGTAGCTCGGGGCGAAGTCTGGTGATCGACCCAAGACAAAGACAACTTCGAACCGACGACGGTAGATCTGTCCAGATGCGGTGTTTGATGGCGAGTGTTTTGCAGCAGGAGCTCTCGGCTGACGAGGACGAGGGCGACCATCCGGAAGATGGCACAAACTACAGCGACGGTCCCACTTGACCATCGCGACATCACAACGATGGCGTAGTGCTTTTCCATGCCCAAAAGACGGCCATCGCCATCGCCGTCGCCGAGTGAAGATATGTGGCATCACTGACGTCTACATAGTAGACCAAGAGATGCCAGGGCGTCCGCTGTCAAGGGCGGGGGTGCGGCCCCGCCGTAGCTCCGCGAAGCTATAGCTTCGAAGCCCTCATTAGGTAGCCGGCCAGCCGTGCTAGGAGAGAGCTCTCTTTCGCGATGACCCGATCAGGCGGGTGTTGAGTCATTCTGTGAACGTCTGCCAGCTCAAGGGGTGCCAGACGCTATTGTACCATGAAAGTGGCCATGTTCTTTTGCGGGCGAGCTCGGTCAAGCTTTCTCCCCGCTGGCGTGTCTAAGCCATAGCAGCGTCGTCGAAGTTGGGTGAGGGCATTCGCCGACGAGGGCGCAACACGCGGCGCTCTAAGCAAACCGCGTTTTGATCGGGCGAGCCAGCTGAGATCGTTTCTTCCGCATGCGTCTCGTGGCGCAGTACGCAGGGTGAGAGCAGCGACGGTCCTATGTCTCGCCGAGACCCAGCAACCTGGTTAAGAAGGCTCGGTTTTCCTGCGAGGAGCTGAGAGGCCTTGTATGACCAAACGCATGGATGAGCGTCTTCTTCCCCCAATCAGTGTTCCCGCCGCCAAAGCTTGCATGGTGGTCACGGAGCGACTCGGCGAGCCGCATCGACGTTCCCCCGAAACTCTCGTCGCGTGAAGTCGGGATGCTGCCCGGTCCGAATGCGTCGGCGAGTGCCCTCGGTTCCGGGCATGCGGTAGATGCTGGTTTCTGTCCGTCGGCGGAAGAGGTTTCCCATCTACATGTGTAGTCAGCAGGTGGATGAAAGCGTCATCCATCTCATAGGCGCGGTGTAATAGCAGAAAGCTCCGATGCGGTCTATCAGGGACGGCCGGCCGGACTTGATGCAGGTCCGCGGCGGTTCTAGGGTGGAAGAAGGAAAAATCGGCACGCCGATCGTGCAAAATCCTCCCCAACCAGGTGCCGAGGCATCCGAGATACGTCGCTCCAGAACTGTAGGTTGAGATTTTCGCACAGTCGAGTTCCTCGTGAGTTGCTGCAAACCCTACAGTGCTAATTTAAGGCTGGGCGAGTGGGTGTGCAGGGCTCAGGGCTTGAGTCGAAAGCCGAGACTTGTGACCCATCACAGAGTGCCAGCTCGCGCCCAGAATCGCATGCAATGGCAGTCTCGGCCTCTCCCAATTAACCGCCGGAGCCAGGATAATCAGGGCAGCGCGCTGGACCTGGCGCTGGGGATGACGGTAAGCGTCACCCCATGTTGCGTGCGGGAGGGTTTCCTAGCTCAGGATCAGTGGGCAGGGAAAAAATGGGACAAACACATGTCATTGTGCTTTGCCGACCCTGGCACCCTTGCTCCGCCAAAGCTTTACTTCATAGGTTCGGTGTGCCCGGGCCGTCGTCGAGCAAACGTTGGCGGGAGTCGGACGTCTCTTCAAGTTTTGCATCTCGGGGCGCCGTGGTGTCGTCGGGTGGAGCGCCGATCGAAGGAAACGTCGTCAAGTCGTCAACATGCTGGCTGTGTCGGCGAGGTGATGGTAGGTGATCAGCGAACTTCACGGGCAGCCCGGCTCTCGGACAAATCGAAGGCCCCTGGAGCTGGAGGTTGGGTAGGTCTAGGGACATGTCTAGTGGCACACAACACGCCCACTCCGCGTCTGCCCTGAAGATTAGTGTATACATGGCCCAGGGTGGTGCCGTTACCTCATGATCCGTTGGGTAGATTGGTGCTGCTGCAGGAGGTCATTCGTCACAGGTCTCGGCTTCCCTTCCCTCCCATACGTTGCTGCTGAGAGTGGATAATGGATAGAAAGATGGATGGTTCAGGTAGAGCAAGGTACAGAGGTAGATTGGCAGGTAATCAGGTAATCAGGTAGTGAAGTACCTTCTGTGGTAAACAGGTTGGCAGGTAGGTTATGGTCGATACCTACCAGCAGAGAATGAGACGATGGAGAGAGAGATGGGAAAGCACCACCCAAAAACCTGCAGATTCGACCGCCCGATGATATTGAACTGCCCCTCCTCCAGTTCCGTCCCCCCTCGCATCATTGTCACTTCTACTTCTCATCCTCCGTCCATCCTCGACTCAACTTCCCCCTACGACTGCATCCATCAATCTGCGATTGCGCCTCTTCTCGTCAACTCGTCGCCGTCGCCCTGCCACCTGCGCCTTCTGTATCTTCCACCGCCCGCCTGCACATCCATCCATCATCCCGTCTACGCCAATCCCGTCCCCGCGTTGTCGAGGGACCAAGCCACCGTCTGACTGTGAACCACCTCCACATCCATAGTAAGACGGGAGACCCTGGAACGGGCAAGTTGCAACGAGCCAAGGGGAGCAACCTCAACCAACCATACGTGAGACCTCAACACCGAGACGGTTAAGATTGCCTTAAAGCTACGGATACCTCATCGCCGTCCCGTCTACTATCCATCCCACCCCGCCCCTCCGGATCCACCGATCGAGTTCTTTGTCAACGGTCCAAGCATCACCCTCGAAACTCGGACGCGGCTCCAAACACCTCCGTCAATTTTTCCTCTTCAACTCTGAAGCCGATCCTGTGTCTTCAACCGGTTCCAGGCCTTCGAGATACTGTCTGGAATTCGAAATCACTCCCTGTTCAAAGTCTTTCCGGCACTCCCGCCATCCACCCTCCGCGCTTCCACCATGCCCTCCATCCGCAATCCCTTTGCTCGCCGTCCGGGCGCAACAACCCTATCTCAAGACGAAAGTGCACAGTCAAACGGACAGGTCCCGTCGCATCCCGGGTTTGAAAAGCAGGATACCGTTGGTTCCAAGGCATCATCCTCGCTGAGCGTGAGAACCACCAAGAGCCAGGACAATGGCGAATACAAGATGAGCGGTAGGCCCACCCGCCCGTACCGCCGTTTGGTGTGCATCACAAGAGCAATTGACTGACCTTGAGATTCCGCGCAGTCGTGAACGATAGCGGAGTCTATCTCCCCGTAAGTGTCTCCTCCAAACTCTTCCATCGCCTGTGAGACACCGCTAATGCGCTCGCGCAGCCATCTCCGACTGAAGAAAAGGGCCTGTGGCCGCGCAAGTACCTCGGCTCGGGTCGTAACTCGACAGACACTCGCACCGATAGCGGCGAGATTGAGCACTTCTCCATCTCTCGCGAGTCTTTCGATTCGTACAGACGTTCATTTGTACGGCGACTTTTCCTTTGACTCTCGGCCCCCATATGGCACCACCGCTAACACACCACTTACTTTTTCCTGCAGGATATCTCAGCACGGTCCCCCATACCCAACACCGATCTCCCACCTCGCCAGAGTCTCGATTCCGCTCGATTCCCGCGACTGCCCCGTTCTGCCATTGACAGGCGATCCGATCGCGACCTACCCACCGCCGACGAAGGCTTCGAGGAGGTCGGCCTAGACGACCATAAGCATCAGCCCAAGAGCAAGCGCGGCCTGTTCTCGCGCTTCGGTGACTCGGACCACAAGGAGCCGAGCGCCAACTCTCCCAACTCGAGCGTCACGCGCTTCTTGACGGGAAGGAAGCGCGGACAGAGCGGCGGTCAGGAGCTGGGCACCATTGAGCGGCCCAAGTCGGCAGCGTCCGTGGAGACGCATGAGGTTCGCTGATCTTGTACGGCGCTGCTTTTCCCAAATTGTACATACGACATATTACCAGCGGGAGCTTCAGACGGCGCAATGTTTTGGCGTTCTTGGCTGGGCTAGGGCCCGAAATCCGGGGCGCATTCTCTACAATATGGTTAGAGTTGGCCGGCCTGCATGCCCGCCGGGCTGAGCCGTGTTATGCATATACGAACGGCGGAAATCCGGTTGGCAGACAGAGCTTCGTGGGACTTGTTGTCTCGTGGATGAGCTCTTAATGATAATGATAACAGTTGCGACTGTAAACTGTTTTTTTTTTTTTCCGAGGTGCGCCATCTGTGGCAGATGAGGCGAGCCCCAAATCGTTGGCGAATCGGACTGAGATGATCACATCAACAAGCTTACCCTACAGGTAACGGGGGGACTGGGATCCGAGAACCGGAGATGTAGCGGATATGCCTAGGCCAATTTGTTATTTCTTTTTCTCGATCCTTTTGGCGTGTGCTATTTGTTGGATGATTGACGTGATCCCGCAAAGATCCAGTTGCAACCAGTCAGTCATGCACTTGTCGCACCAGGACCCATATTCGGGGTTTGTTCACAGTTCGAGACCCCGCCTGCTGGACCCCTGCTGAATGGAGGGGCAGAGCAGAGGGGTTCACTCCGCGCCCTTCGGTCTATCAACGGCATCCATGTTGGTGACTCTTCTGCATAATAGTCGGAGATCAAAAGCTCCTACCATCTCCTCACAAGTAGATCAGAGCCATCTTCACCGATTGACAACTTGCCTACGCTGCACTAGGTACCATACGTGCGATCAACCAACCCCGCAAAACACCATTCCGAACGAGAAAGTCAACGACTCCGCCGCAGCAAGTCTAACATGGCCCCCGCCAACGGCGCAGCAACTCCGGCCTCCGGCCCCGGCTCGGAAGCGGCGGATGCCCTTCACAAGCTGTCGCTCGCCACACGCACCGTCCACGCTGACGACGGAATCAGCGCTCACCGCGCCATCGCGCCGGCGATCCACGTTTCGACAACGTTCAGGTATCACTCCAACCCGGATGACCTGCGTGCCGGAGACAACACCGACGTATGGCCCTCACTCACCCCGTGAAGGATGCTCGAGTGAGAGGCGGCTAACAGCTAACAGCCCAACGCCCCGGGCGAGAACCATGTCTACTCCCGGTATTCGACCCCTAACACCACCCGCTTCGAGGCCGTCCTCTCGTCTGTCCTCGGCGCGCCCTCCCTGACGTACTCGTCGGGCCTGTCCGCCTTCCATGCCATGCTGGTCTACCTGAACCCGAAGCGCATCGCCATCGGCGACGGCTACCACGGCTGCCACGGCGTCATCCGCATCCTGACCAAGCTCAACGGGCTCAAGAAGCTCGAGCTCGACGAGGCCTCCCTGGACCAGCTCGAGGCCGGCGACGTGCTGCACATCGAGACGCCCCTCAACCCCACGGGCGAGGCGCGCAACCTGGCCTACTACGCCGAGCGCGCCCACCGCGTCGGCGCGTATCTCACCGTCGACGCCACCTTTGCCCCGCCGCCGCTGCAGAACCCCTTCGACTTCGGCGCCGACGTCGTCATGCACTCCGGCACCAAGTACTTCGGCGGCCACTCGGACATGCTGTGCGGCGTCTTGTCCATCAACCCGGCCCACGCCGAGAAGTGGCTTCCCGGCATCATCGAGGAGCGCTGCTACATCGGCAGCGTGATGGGAGGGCTGGAGGGCTGGCTGGGCGTGCGGTCGATGCGCACGCTGGAGCTGCGCGTCAAGAGGCAGAGCGAGTCCGCGACGAGCCTCGTCCGCTGGCTCGACGAGGAGATCCGAACGAACCCGACGGGCGCGGTGGGCAGCCTCGTCGACAAGGTCGTCCACGCCAGTCTGCAGAAGGACGAGTGGGTGACGAAGCAGATGCCCGGCGGTTTCGGTCCCGTGTTTGCGCTCTGGCTGAAGGACTCCGACGACGCCAAGCGCCTGCCGAGCAAGATGGAGCTGTTCCACCACGCGACCTCGCTCGGCGGAGTCGAGAGCCTGATCGAGTGGCGCGCCATGAGCGATCCTACCTGCGACAAGCAGCTGCTTCGCGTCAGCATCGGTGTCGAGGGCTGGGAGGACCTGAGGGATGATCTGGTTCAGGGGCTCAAGAAGCTGGTCGAGGAAAAGAAGAGGCGGGCTTGAGGAGCTTTGTTTTTGATTCCGGTATCCATAGACATTAGAGCCCCACGTCAACGTTGATAGAGACAGCGGAGTGATCAGGAGAGGTAGGCACCATTACATCACCAAAAGCTGTTACCAATGCCACTCCTTCTCTGTCAAAATCTTGCCTCTTTGAGTGGTCCTCATTGCTGCACTGGTCTCCAACTCTCCAATACTGTACTTGTCCCTACTACTGCTGCAATTGTCTCCATTACTGAAATTTCCTCCATTACTGCATGACTGTTGTCCTCTGTCCGTCACTCTTGCGGTTCTCTGTCCGTCATCGTCCTCATATCGCTTCCCTTACAAGGTGATGTCTAGGGAGCCATCGTCGTTCAGGCAGCCCGCCAGCTGGTACCGCGTTGACTCGTATCTGGGCCCAGGGGTCAGGTACTGCACAAAAGTCTCTCTGAGAAAGGGAGGACTTACGTGAACTGGATCGAGCCGGTGACCATGCACCGGCTCGCATCGCAGTATCTCTGTACCGTCTGCCGTCCCCCCTCACCCGCCGCCTCCGCCAGCACGCGAGCGGCGGCCTCAAACGAGGCGACGGAGACGGAGACTTCGGCGATGAGGGCGTCTACCGCTTGCTGCGGCGACTTTCCCTCCTCTGCCATGAGGATGGGGACGGCACTGACGATGCTCTCGGCAGCACTGTCGTCCCTGGGCTTCAATTCTTGTGTCAGCAAAGACCGTATGCCAGAGTCGGCATGTGAAGAATAGACGGAGACGCGGAGGAGAAATGGGTTGCCTCCAGGATGGCGGAGCTTGGATCCCGAAGGGCCATACGCACGCCGTATATCGCTTCCAATCCGGAAAAATATCGTACAGCTCTTAGACAGCAATGACTGCTTGTCTCTCTTGGGGGTTTGATAGGTTTTCTTGGATGCAAGGCGCCGGTAGATATTGCAACAGAGGCCGAGTTGGATGTTGGAAAGGTGGAAGGTTGGATGTAGCGAGGGGAGAATAAGGGAAGGAGAGAAATGATGGGCAGCGGCAGGAAGGGGGGAACGAGCGGGAGAAAACTTACTATCTCTTTCTTGAGCGAGAGAATGTCATTGGTACTGCTAAGTCAGCGATTTTTTCCGACTCGACTCTTCGCACAGAAGAGGTAGATACCATCAACAGCTTTTTTGTTTGCTGTTGCTGGCCCCCAATCCCAAAATCTTCCCACTTATGACTTACATCCAGATAGCTCGGCTTGTCTCTGCCCCTATCGTCTGGATCTCGTCCATGTAACGAATGTTTTCTGGGAGATTCTCACCGAGACCGAACCTGACGGGCGTTAACAAGTGACAGTGCAGGCCAGGGGTGGATACCTACTCAATGAGGGCGCAGAGGAGCCAAACACCAGCAGTTCCGTCGCGTATCTCCCTGTATGAACCCATATCGGGTAGTGTGCCCTGCAGTCGGAGGCTCTGCTCCTTGTCACAGTTCTCAATGTAGTGCTGCATCTGTGCCATGAAGAACTGTCTTTGTTCTGCATCTGTTAGCCAGGGTGCTCTTGTTTGCAACAATGGAGCACTTACCCAATGAGTATGCTTTCTGCAGCTCGCAGCCAATGAGCTTTAGCTCGGCGTTGACGTTGTCACACTTGACACCAGAGCCCCCTGACAGACCTAAAGCCTCCTTGGTAACTTGGATGGTGTTAATGCGGTAGGCCTTGGCCTTTGAGAGGTCACTGCTTAAGCTGCTGATGCCCTGTTGATCGAGAGCATCGTCCCAGCAAAATAGCCAGGTGATAAAGAGAGACAGAGTCTTGACCTGATTCCAGTCAGGGTGTGGGTAGTACCTGGAGCAAGTCAGTGATATAGAAGTTTTAGGGATTTCGGGGAGAAGTTCATACAAGCTCACGAATCTGGCGTAGTTGGCCTTGTGATACCTCTGTCGGAGTATAGAATTGTTCACCATCCTACCCCAGTGAATCTTGTTCAGCAAGTAAATTCCCACTGTTTCCACCTCGCTGGGACAGCTCACCGATCAAAGGCACCCCTGACAACAGGGGAGAGCCGCTCATAGTGAATGTTACTTTGCACTGGCCAGTTCTTGAGGATCTCTCGAAGGTCAGGAACATGGATGATCTGTCCTCTAAGAGATCTGGTCATGCCCTGGGCATTGTGAGGTAGGGATCCCATTGTGTCTGTGTGAAAACAATGCGCGGTTGGATGTTTGCAGAAGGGGGTAGAGAACCAAGACGTGTTTGCAGAAAGAGAAGAAGGACCAACACGGAAGGTGTGTTGGTTTCGTCAGCTTGGCGATTCTGCACTTGTTCGCTTACCCAAGGCCAGGGTAATGATCCTGATCCAATCCCTCGACCTGATTAGGTTGTAAGATGCTGCGTACTTGCCTTCCGGTGTCGACGTCAGGTGGGTTTAAAAATAAAAGCACGGCCTCAGCCAAGTTTGGTTGTGGTGTGGATGGGTGGGAGGATCGAGAAAATATATCAGGAAGGTACGGCCACCCAGTGATAATAAGCTGCCTCGTCCGAACCCTCCTCAACGAGCTGCCCCTGACCTTTATAGTCTACCTCAACTCTCCTCCTGGCAACCAAGCCCAAAGGACCAACTAAGTTGGTCTGGCGGTATACCGCTCTGGTTCGTTAGTATGAACTTGGTATGAAATAAAGGTCCTTACCTGGGTTTCGTAGGGCTGGGATTCAAGTCCCAGCCCGAGCTTTCGTCTCTCGTTTTTTCCCCCTTACTGCTTGCTACTTTCCATTTTCTCATCAACTCAACCAAGTTCATTCAGGTTGGCAGGTTGGGTGGATGCTCATACATGTTGTATTTCCAACAATTTCCAATTTTCAGGAGGCGAATTCTCGATGTGTATCTTTATTTTATCTGTTCCTCCGTTGTTTTGACTCGTCAGGCAACCGGATCACACACCCTTGACCGGTGTTGACAACCGTCTCCTACAACAGACCTCCTTCACAACCCGGTGGTCAAGGGGGGGCGGGGAGCTGGAACTCGAGTTTTCCCCCCACGCCGTCTCCTGACCTGGGCAGAGAGTGGTCAGAAGGAAATGATAAATAGAAACCGAACGATATGATGATACAAGTCACTGCCCGAGGACTGCGAGAAAAAGAATGAGTTCTGATACAGCAAGAGCTCTGATCACTATGAAGACAACCAAGAAAGGTCAACCAACCTACTACTCCCGAAATAGAGAATCCTCGCCAATCGGCTAATCATCGTTTGGAATTGCCTCCCGTACACCTGCGGAGTCGTGCTGCGGAGCGAAGGCGGGCATCTGTTTGAGGAGCAGCATGTGCGTTGGTGGTGATCATAAATCACGGGACGCAAACAACCGGAAAAACGGGTCTTCACCTGTATAGGCCACCATGCAAGAAGACTAGGCATATCCTGAATGAATTTTCTCTACTATAATAGTCACCCTAATCCCGTCTTCCAGGGATACACGGCTACCTACGTCGTCTCACGAACAGGCATTTCAGAAGTTGAGATCCGAGGGCATCGCTGCCCACACTAACCGGATTCGCTTCCGGTATTCCTCCGGGCGAGTACGCACAAGTCGCCGCCCCTCTCATGCCTGCTGCCGCGCAGAGACCTGCCTAGCCTCCTCGGCGATCGTGGGTCATAGATCTCCCTGCTGCCTCTGCCCAGCGTTTCACCAAGCGACGTTGTAGCTCGGTAGGACAAACGTCCATGTTTTTCATCTCAACGGCTGTGAAAGGCCCGCGGCTCGCTATGCCTCATCAGCGCTCAGTAGGCGGTATGTAACCATCGATCATGCTGCAGCCCGCGAGCTTATGCGGGAGGCGTGGAGTGGAGTCTGTGCCTTTCGGCCGCGTGTTTCCGCAAGCAACGTGGTGCTGCATTTCAGTTTGGGTTGCAACGAGGTGCCTCGATGTGTTTTCGGTGAGCCCAGCTCATACCACAGACATATCGACGCTTTCGGTGGCACCTCCGAGTACCCATATACCGGGGAAGCCTGAAAAGGGGCAGACCTCGAGTTTTTGAATGAATTTCTTGCAGAATAACGTGTTATCGTTCGGTGCTCATCTGTCCGTGTCAACCTCCTTCAACAACTCCGTGAGATTCAGTATTCTGTAGCCCCTCCGCCTCAGTTCCGGCAAGACCTTCCGAAGCATCGGTATGGTCCAGCTACGTCGGTCGTGACAGATAATGATGGCGCCCGGGCGGGCCATGCTCAAGATGTGGTTGGCGTTGAGCCGCCAAGAGCTGATCTGGGCGTCGTGCGGGTACACGCTGCCCAGGACCATTCTGTACCCCAGCTTGTCAATCAGTATCCGCATCTTGTTGCTGAAGAAGCCGGAACCCGGCCGGAAGTAGTTGGCCACCATGGGAATGTCCTCGTATTCGTAGATGTTCTTGATCTTCCGCCTGACTTCCAGTATTTCCTGCTCCAGCTGATGCTGGGGAAGGGAGCGCGAGGCCTCGTCGTGCATGGCGTGGTTCCCGAGCTCGCTTCCGGCCTTGATGATATCGCCCATTTCGTCCTCGCGGCCACTCATCTGGGCGCCGATCAAGAAGAAGGTCGCGTGGGCGTCATTCTCCTTGAGGATCTTGATGATCTCGGGTGTGTGCTGCGACGGGGCGTCATCGATGGTGAGGCCGATGATCTTTTCGTTCGTCGTGACCTGCCACAGGACGTCGGGCCACTTTCGGGCGAAGTGATTGATGAGGAAGGCCGGCGGCTTGTAGATGGCGTAGAAAGGGACGACCAAGAGGACGGCCAGAGCGAGAAGGGAGAGCAAGGTGGCCATTCGGTTTCGGCGGGCCCGCCTGCGAAACTTGGTCGGGAATCTGAAGAGCGATATGCGTGCCATTGGCCGTCCCATTCACCTCCCACGACGTTGATGGAAGAGCGAGGAGGTCAGCATTGTTGGGGTTCAGTCAGATGCTCGTGAGTGAAACGAAACGACGCTGCTCGCGCATAGCTCCATTGCGGAAACTGCAGGGGTCGGTCCCGTCGGGGTCGCGTTCCAGGGCCTGGGATTGTGGCTAGGGTCCGTGTGGAGCGGGCATCTGGAGTGACTGTGGCTGGAACCAATCACAGTCACAATTGCGACCCACCTACTCCCCATCCTTACGTTCAAATCCCCCTCGTCCATTCGACCACTCATGGCGTCCGGATAGACCGTTCACCTAGCTTCCAAGTTGACCAAGAACCAAAGTTCTTTAAACACAGTAAGGTTCTCACGGCCAGCCAGCCACATCGAATCTTACGTTCCTGCGAAACTAAACTGACCCGCCGTACAGCTGATCTTACTGGTCGATTAAGTTGATGCCTCTGATTTTATTGGGCCGTTGTGACCCTCTTTCGCCAGCTCCAGGCTGCCTCATTGCAACCCCGGCATCATCACTCAATCGGTAGGTAGCTGTCAGACTGAGCCGGTGATGGAACCCCACGTAGGTAGGTAGCGTATCGAAAACTGCGAATTCCCGGAACATGTTCAGAGGCTGTCATCTAACCTAAGCCGGAGTACTCAATTGTAAGCAAAGCCTCCAGGTCTCGTCGCCTTCGGAAATAAATCGTGTCAGATATCATTGTGTGCTTCGCGCCAACGGCGCATTTGACCAGCGCCCACCCAGCTTCGACGGATTTACTGTCAACAGAGTCTGAAACCCGAGTCACAGATAGGCCTCCGATGCGCAGCATCGTGATACTCAGGTGGGCTGTGAAGAAGGGAGTCCTGCTTCTTCGGCATCGGCGAAAAGGATCTGGCACCAGTCCCTTTTTGTCTCATGGACCAGCGAATGTCGTTGCCTATGGAGAGATGGCTCCCCCATCCACGCATCAGTCCACATTAGATACATTTCGGCACGGTGGCCGAACTGAGGATGGGATGGAGTGGTTTCCCTGCAACTGCTTACGGCTTACTGCCACCCAAACATCTGGAATGGTAATCGGCCAGCTCCGGGCCCTCCCAAGGCTTCGTTCATCCTGAGATGCCCCTGAAGCGCCGGCTGGTGTCATCGGCTACCCCATCACGTTGTCTGCCCATGACCTAATAGGGGGGCTGCTTTTCCTTCTGCGGACTGGTTACCTGGTCTCGTAAGACTACCAGTCTCACGGGCGGTAGGGTTCCCCATCCACGCGTCCAGCCCTATCGTTGTCTCGTCGGAGCCCCCTAGCATCTTGGAAGGGCTGAAGAGGGACCCATCCTGTCAAATCCTTCATCATACCTCAGTGATGCATCTGGAGAGGCGCCAACCTTCCACCGTTCCATCTGAGCCACGCAGACTGGTGGTCGAGCTTGTTTGGAATCTTGTTCTTTTGGAATCTTCCGGGACGTAGCAGCTCTCGTGGGGCTCGATTAGGCCTCCAGTCTCACAGCACGCAGAAGTCCCTTGTCTCAGAAGGATCACTCCCACCGAGTACGCGGGTTTGTCTGGCGATGAAGCTATATAGTGAGGTTTGGCCCGTGCCTCGAGTTCGAAGTTGAAATTGATAATCATGAGCTACTCTATTTGATCAAAAGACTACAAAGTTCACGAACTCTGAGTGATCCCCAGATGAGCACCGACGTGAACGGCTTCATCGACCGGGTCCGAAAGAGCAAGACCCACGAGATACACCTCAACAGCCAGCCAACTGAGCGTCCCGTCAACACAAGGTCGCTGTCAGACCACATCTTGCACGCGGGTAACCGCAGTTCTTCGGATTCTCCGCGGCAGTCGACGAGCCCGACCAAAGACCCCATTCTCGCCGAAGAGGCTGTTAAGGCTTGGTTGGAGGAGCAGCAGGACGATAAGTCGGCAAAGGAAGGCGTCGTGCGGGCGGTCAACATGCCCGAGCTGAAGTCCACGTCAACCTCGACGCACTCCTCGCACACCGAGAGCCCAAAGACCCCCGATGCATCGAGCGATGTGGGCTCGGGACGATCGCAGCAGGCGTCTGATTTACCCAATGCCCTTCGCGGCACTGGAGCCTTTGCGGAAGATGCAAATATGGCCCCAACTAGGAAGAAAAGAAAAAAGCCGTGAGTTACCCAGCGTGTTCTGGGCCTCCCAGACGCTCGCTGACTTGAACTTCTAGAGCGATGTTGAAACACAAGCCGCTGATAGGCTGGGATCGCTTATGGTTGTGACGTGGTTGGGGGCGCTTCACATTACACGAACGCATAATGATATTACGGGTTACGTATGAAGATACGGTTACTATGAGCCGCAGCTGCAGGAAGGCCCGATGGGAGTGAGTGAGCTGGATTTACTCAGGCTTCCGTCGAGAGCTGTATATAACGGGATAGGGACAAAAAACAATCTCTTAAACCCGGCTACTACATATTTTGCGCAGTACGTTTTCGGGTTCGTCAGCGGCCGGGTGAGACAGCGGCTTCCGTTTCCGAGTGACCCGCCCCGAGGAGTCCGAGTCTCGGCGTCCGGCGTGGCCCGTGGGGGCCCGAAACACCGGCCCCGAACTCTGCACTTTCTAACGACGTGGGATGTTCCATGCAAATGCATGGATTCCTAGAGGAGGAATTAAACAAGCACCATTTTGGAAGTCTCGCCATAGGGGCAGCATCGCCGCCGCTTTGCTGGCATCCCCGGTACGCCATCACCAGGATATGTGCAACTGGAAGATGCGATGAACTCAAGGTCAGAGTTGCCATTACCAATTTATTTTCCCAACAACGTCAATGGTGGTGGCAAACACACTCTTTTCAACGCATTTCAAGCCACATTCTCAGCGTCTGCTCTGCACTGGCGTACATTCTAGAAATCCACGGAAAATATGCGAGAAATATGCTTGCGTTCGCGGGTTATGCGATGACCCTGTCGAATTGCAGTGCTTATGCGGTTCACAAACATCCATTTCCCACGTCAGTTGCTCGGGCATGAATGACGACTACCTCCCTAATCACCAGACAAGTGGAGATTTCAAAAATAAAATAAAATACATCCCATCCTACGATCAAACACCCGCCTCGCGGCGATCTGCGGTCCTCCCTCTCGCTTGTCGCCCTGTATCATCATGCGGGTGGGCGGGACACCACCCCAAAACCCCGGTTGACGATCAAACAAAAAAACACAAGCTGCGGACATCCCCATACGGCAGCGCCGCTTGTTTTGTGGCGGGCGGTCTGCGGACCACGCAGCCACGGTCGTGACGCGCCTCCTCGTTGCTTGAATCTCACTCCCATGCGAGGTCCCTTCTACAGGCATCCTTTTGATGAGCTTAACAAAGCGTTGCCAGGGGTGGCGTCGCAAGCGGAGGGCGGGATAAAAAATAAAGGAAGGCGAGATCCGATTACACTTACGCTTACACTAGAGTATGAATGTCACCCTCACTCGGCAACCGTATATCCACTTTCTCATGTAAATGAACCCAATGACATAGTAGTAGTACGTAGTACCATATTCCACTTTGGTGTCTTCCCTACAGGATTTCTGTTGCTTATTCTGCTGTACGCATGCAGCCTGTTCTTTTTGCAAGGCGAAATCCCTCCAAAAGGTCATATGATACAACGGAACTTGGTGCAAGAGGTGAAAAATGACCGCCAATCGCTGCCATCTGCCGGTCCCGAGTAGCCGTCACATGGGCCGACGTTGCAGTCGTCAATCGCGGGACTAAGTGCCCCGGCAGATGTATTCAGCCAGATGCATCGCGCTTGCCCGCCCAGCGATCAGCCCGTGGCCTTCAGTGCGCCGGAAACGGGAGTTATCCCTCCGCGTCTTCAAACCCCTCCCTTCCTCCGCCTCCAATCACCTCAAGCCGCTAGACGGATCTTCAGTAGTTGACGTTGTCGTCCATGAAGCCCAGAGAGAGGGATAGAGAGAGAGAGTGCCAGAAAGAGAGGAAGAGACCTCATGCTCGCGCCCGCAATCAATCCCCGACGAGCGCTGATCTATTGCCCCCTTCGGGACGGGTCCCGGCAACACTTGACACAACCATCTTCAGCCTCCCCCACACCCACGATCACCACCCTTGGACACAATCCAACCATGCCGTGTGCCGTAGCAATCGAGAAGGCCACAAGAACCCGACGAGCCGAAAGGCCAGCGGGAAAGTCGAGCATTGCATTTAGTCGGCAAGCCGATCTGAGGCTGGTCCATCCCCATCTTCTCGGCACTAAAGCAGAGCCTCGGCGGCGGTGTCTCCGGTAACACGGTCCAGGCCGTGGGAGCTGAACCAGGCCGCGGCTGCCTTTCTGCTCGTCCTCCCCCGAATTAATCTTGTTCTCTCTCTCTCGCCGGGGCTGACCGGCCGTGCGCTGCATTCACACCGTTTTCTTACCAGTCTGTGGGCTTACGCCGTGCTACTGTACCTAGGGAAAAACAACGTCAGCTGTGTTCGCCTGCCTTGGGATGATCGGACGAAACATAGCTCCTTATTTTGAGTGTTGGACAGCTGCACAGCACAGGTGAACTCAATGCGTTGGCGAACTCTGGGTCAACAGACACGGACCAACTTCAAACAACACCGCGAGCATGATTTGAATCGAGGAAAAACAGCACACGTGTAAACAAATGAGATTTTTTGCTCTAGTTATCAATAAGCAGTAGTGTTTTGAGCCGCCTTCCGTGGTAGGCGCTCGGGGGAATATCCACGTCATTCAAAAGGTATATACACAGAAACGCCAATTATGCCGTATGTAGTGGGAGTGAGGTGACCAAAGAAAGCATTTCCTCCCTTCCGCGAAATGACCGCTCCAAATAGGGTCCCTTTGGGCCACCAAGAGTCCGTTTCTTTTTGTTCATCAATCTTCCCGTAGGGGCCGCCGTCCGTTTTGCTCTTTCAATTATGTACAACGAATAAGGCAAAGAAAGCTGCGCGGAGATCAAGGATCAGATCCACGCGGCAGCCATCGGCCGTTGACCTGCGTGATTTTGGCTGCGATTTTGACTCGGGTTGTCCAGAAAGATGCTTGTGAACAGACTCTGGACCTCAGCGAGGTAGTCCTCTGCAGCAAACTTGCAGAGACCCTCGGCCTTTAGGGCCCGCTCCTCCTCGTCCATGACGCGGTCCTTGATGCCAAACTCCTCCGCAATCTCAGTGACCTGCGCAAGCTCGCGTCCGAAGGGATGCGACTCGGCGGGTCTCTCCTGTCTCGGCTGCTGGTGGTGCTGGAATGCGGGACTCGGCATCGGCGGTACAGCCTTGGGCGCGGGGGCGACTGAGTTGTGAGACATGGTGGAGGCGGCACTGGAGGCCGAAGACGCCCGAGAGGAGAAGGTCATGCTGGCCTTCGAAGATACCGTCTTCTCGGACATCTTGGAAAGGGTGGAGGCGGAGCGCTGGCGAGCCATGGCGTCGAAAGATGCCTGCTTGGTGTGCGAGGCCGCACGCTTGGGAATCGCGGGAATCTTGGGCACCTCAGGGATCGTGGCCGGGTTGATGGCATGGTTCGGGGCCACAAAATAGCAGGACAAGTGATTCGGCTCGGGAGAGGCGGAGCGTTCGTGGGGGGCAACGTCGGGGCTGGTCGGGGGCGAAGAGACAGCCGTGTTGGCGCCTTCCGAATCCTCCTCGGACGAGTTGGTCGACGAGTTGCTGGATGTTCGGGGTCGGATATCGGGAGCGTTGTAGGAGAGCATGTTGGTGGTGTGAACAAGCTCCATGGGCGCGGAGATCTTGTGCCTGACCTGGGGAGCCCTCGTGGTCTTGCTGCGCGAGATGAAGTTGTTACTGTTGCCGCGCTCCTTCCCGCGGGCGGCATCAGAGAGATCGATGCTCTGCTTGACCCGGCGGGTGGTGAAAGCTCTTGAGAGAGACGACATTTTGGCGATTTGGAATGAACCAAAAATGTTGCGAGGCCTTGGTTCGGATCTTGAAGAGTTGTTGAAGGCAAGAGCGACAAGATGGGCCTGCTCTGGGATAAGTAGGTAAGCCTGCGTTGAGTTGTCGCGGGACACAAGCGCCTGATCCGGTGGTGAGGGCTTGGGGTGCAACGGTTTGACTGCGAAGAGGGTGATAGAGTGTCGGGTGCTGCACTTATGATTGGGCCGGTGACCTTTATTGGCAGGTGCGGTGGATCTGCTGCTGCACGACAGTTGTAGCGAGGCAGGCAGGAAGTGACTTTCGGTTGAGGAAGGACAACCCGGAACTCTCTATCAGTGAGAGGGTCTTTCGAGTCAAATATGAATGCGTGAGTGAATGAGGGTGGGTGTGTGGTTTTGATCGGAGGGAACGGGCGATCAAGTGACGGTGATGGAGTAGGTATCCTGCGCTGGTAGCGTTGGGTAATGTTTTGTGTGATCAGACACAAACGGTGAGGAGTCCAGTCCCTGATGCTCGGCGTCGATCCGGTTGAGGTTTGAGTAGGTGGTGAATGAGTGTCTGAGAGCAAAGAGAGTGTCTGTCCCTGTGACTCGGTGCGCGAGCCGGTGTAATGACTGTGGGTGGTGCAGGTAAACCGAAGTTGAGATGACGGGCGTCGTTCGGGTGTAATGACACGACGGCTACAGTTCCGCGAATAGGTAGCCAGCTGGGAAGAGACGTTCAACGTGTCGAGCGTAAGAGCAAGGAAGAGTCAACAATGTGAGCCGTTTTGGCCGTATCCGTTATGTTCCTTTGATTTTTCTTCTGGATTGGGATTGGGAGGGAAAATGTTCGAGCCCGCGACAAGTCGTTTTAATAGATCAATACGGTTAAACGCGCACGAAGAGAAAAGACACACCACAAGGGAGCGACGATGCGTAATGGGAAGAGAAACGAAAGGGAGAGGATCCTTCTTCCTTGACCAACGGCGGTAGGCTGTGGAATAGGTTAAAGAGGGAAGAGAGGAAGGGAGAGAATAGATGCGCATCGACCGGGGCGCGAGGAGGGACAGCCAGAGTAATAATCGAATACTGTGGGTGCACCACGAGGCGGCGATCTAGCTAGGTGTTCTGGGCTTTGGCTTTCTGCCCTCCGCGGGCTGCGTTTTTCGGGTCCCACTCTATCTATTATCTCTCTCTCTCTTTTTTTCCTTCTTCTTTTTCCCACCCCTCCTCGCCTTGTCTGGTCCAAATGGAGCTTCCTTGCTCCTTGACCTGGGGGATGTCGCTCTTTGATTGCCCCATGGCCCATGGCCTGTTGTGGTTGGCCCTGGCCGCTGTTGAGTGCCCTACACCCAAGGCCTGGAGCCAACCGCCGGATGGTGGAGGCTGGCACTTGCCCACTGGCGCCATCCTTGCCGCTTTTCCTTTTGGCTTGCCCCTGGTTCGCGGTGGGTCTTGGCAATCAAAACGGGTATGGTTCCTGAGCTTCACAGTGTGTGTTCGTCGATTGTGGACCGGGGTGGGTCTGGCGTCTGGCCTCTCAGAAGGAGGGTTTCTGACGCTAGAGCCACAGAAGGCGGTCTCTGCACCAATGGCAGCCTGCGTTTCTTGTGCCACCCCTGGTTCCTCCCTTTTCCATCCATTCATTTTGTGCAGTCGGCTTTGGGCTCTCGGGGCAGTTCCTGGGCCGCTCTTCCCCCCTCCATTTCCAGTCACCTCACACTCAACCTCTCCTCCACCCAAACCACTGAGAGAACGTGAGGGCCATGCATCAACCCTGCGCTCCGGGTTCTCCTGAGCTGGCACCGCAGCGTGACGGCCACCTCCCACCCGCCAAGAAACATTTGAAGGCGGCACGACTCGAGGTGGTGGTGGTGTGGGATTGGATTGGCAAGACGGATCGTCCAGTGATGCCAGCCCAAACCACCGTTGACAAGTCCAGCCGCCACCTAGGGGGATGTGGATGCGGATGCGGTGATCTGCCTTCTGGAAGAATGGCCGATATCGTCAGACCAGCCCAACCGAGACCAGTCCGGCGCGTCATTCGCTCCCTTCTGACAAGTCACCAAGCTCGCCACTGACTGCAGAAACGTACGTGCCTCGCCGCGCCGGACGCACATGCGGCGATCGGGCTGCGACCGCCGTGTGTTCCCGGCTGTGTTGCGTCGTTTGGAGAAGGGTCAAGAGTGCGTTGACTTTCTCTCTTGTCACACAAAAGAAAGCAGAGCTCGATCCCCACGAGCGAGCCATCACCGACATTCCCAACCGGGGAAACCTTGCGTGGCCTGCTCGGCGTGTCAGTCTATCAGCAACTCATATCCGAGTCACCCACCGATGCCACCGCGAGGGTAACGCCCAGAGAAGAAACAAACCTCCTTCGACGCTCGTCAGTCGTCATCACTCGGCATTTCGACCAACACTACGGATATTCCGTATACTACTACAATAGCTGATCTGATGGGCCCGGACGGTCCCCGACCTGTCCGGCGACTCGCAAAGCGCAGAGGCACGCCCTACACTACTCCGTACCCTGGCAGAGATTGTGCGATTCACGATGGGCGAGCCGCGGTCCCGCGGTGAATCGTCAGCTTGCCAGGTTTCTCCGGGAAAGGCACATCCCTGCACAGTGTGATGTGATCCGCCGGGACGGAGAAAGGAGCTGGCTTGGCTCCATTGGTTCCAATGGCGGGTTTCCTACACTACAGTCTACGGATACAGACCACCTGCACTAGGCACCTAGCTAGGTGCGCACTATGTGTTGGACCAGTGACTGGAACGGACGCCATCGAGGCTTTCAAAGACTGAGAAAGGCGCCAGCCGTTCGGGGTGCCCAATGGTGCCTCAACCGGTCGGAGACGGCGGCGTCATTGGTTCTGTGTTCTGTCCTCCGTCTTCACCCGTTGGCAGGCTCCCCTGAAGTTTCAGCGTTTCACACTGCGCCATCCCACCCCGGTGGCGCCGCGTGCCTTGCATGCCTGCGCAAGCGGCGTGAGGACCCTTGTCGACCACGACCGCGACCACGACCACCGCGCTACCAGTCATTGGTTTTGCTGCGAGCTGACTTTGCTCGCTCACAAGACACAACCCCACACTGCCCCGTTTCTCTTGCGCATCTCCCAGGGGCATGGTTGATGGTAGTGTGGAAACCAGCCCATCGCCGTTGATTTTTACTTCCAGGCTGTTTCTTGGTGGCGGCAAACTCCCGAACCTCAGATGTCATGTTGGGCGACGGGGACAGTCTCAACGACGGCATCCGCAACTGCCGTGCGTCGTGCATAGTATCGGTTGAGTTTCCTCTGTGCCGAAGTAGGGCCCGCGAGCTGGCAGATGCTCCAGGAGATGCTCCAGGCACCGAGAGAACAGACCACAGCTAACATGAGCAATGGGCCCTTAGGCGAAATCTGGTATTGGTCCACCAACTCACCCTTTCATCAAGACCGCATGAATCTGTCAGGTTGCTGCCGCTCCCCCCTCCTCGACATGTCAATGCTTGATTAGCGGGCCCTTCGCTCGCTGGAGCAGCTTCAACTGTCTCGTTGTCTCGGTCGTGTCAACTTCGCAGTCATTTAGGGCCGCGCAGTCGTCGTTTCACGTGAATGCTCTAGCCAGCTCGCATACATCATTCTCTGACGAACTGTTCCTCACCGATCCCGTTCCCGGTTTGACAGTAATGTCTGACAGTCTTGGCTTGCTTCCCCGACGAAAATAATGTGGTCGATGCTTATTATCGTTCAGACGACGGCATTTAACTTCGGACGATTTCAGACTAACTCCCGCGCTTGAAAAACAGGTACCTCTTACTCTCCATTCGGCGTGTCTCGTTCGCAACCCGATACCCAAATGCGCCGTCCACCGAAAGTCGCGTCATTTTAATTGCTATTTCCGGCCCGCCACTGCCAAAAAGGGTGTGCTGGCGACATGCTCCTGCGACCTCTGTGGTCAAGCCGCCGGAAGCTCCTCCGCTGTCTCTCGCAAGACTGCATGAACACAGCTTGCAGCTACATCAAGAAGCCTTCGCTTAGTCATTGGCCATTCTAGTCCTCATCCTCATCCATCGAGTCGCCGTCCTTCTCACCATCCTCGTCCTCATCCTCATCCTCATCCTCGCTGGAACTGCTGTCATCTTCCGCGACGCCGACGAGCCTGTCGTCCTCAACGCCCTCAGGCTTCTGGGGGACGCGCTCGGCAAAGGCATGGCGAACGGCGGGGTTGGTGCTCGTGTCCCAGACGTGCATGGTACCACGGCTGCCGGCGACGGCCAGTCTGAAAGCCACCTCGGGATCGGGTGCGAACTGTGTTGAAAAGACCTTGCCCACATCCAAGTTGCGAGAGACGACCATGGACGGGCCGGAAGCCTGAATGTTCCAGAGCTTAACCGTCTTGTCTGTTGATCCAGTGGCCATGAAGCCCGGCACGACAGGGTTGATGTCGAAGGAAGAGACGGATTCGTCGTGAGCCTGCAGCGTCCACACGGCCTTGGTCGCCTCGGGCGTTGATGGGGCGTTGCGGACGTCGTGGAAGTGGATGATGCCATTCTCCGTCGAGACGTAGAAGTAGTTGGGGTCGTGGGGGTCCCACCGGATGTTCTCGACATCGCTTTCGACACCCCATCTCGGTGCCTTGGCATCCGGAGCTCTCATGTCGGCGGCGACGACGGTCCTGTCGTAACTGCCACTCAACAAGACCGTAGACTCGACCGAGTGCCACGCAAGAGAGCAGACCTTGTCGGTATGGTAGGTGTACGACTTGGCGCACTTGGCCGTGTGCAGATCCCAAAGCTTGACCGTCTTGTCAGCCGAGGCGGACGCCAGGAGGTTCCTGTGCTTCCTGTTCGCGGCGAGCGCGAGAACGGCGTCGACATGGTACTCGTCGTTGGCCTTTGCCTTCTTCTTCTTCTTCTTCTTCCTCTCCTCGGAGCCCTCGCCTGCCTGCCCCAAGATGGCGTTGGGGTACATGCAGTCCACCGTATCCAGATCCCAGACCTCGATATCAGGGTCCATGGTGCCGATGGCGACGAAGTTGGCAGTCGAGTCCTTGTCAACGCCGGCCTTTTGCACGGGAATATCGAGCCATTCAACGCAGAGGGGTATCGCGGGCAGCATGATGTCGTGGTGGACGTAAAGATTGTCGGCAGTGTCCTCGTAAACGTAGACTTCGAGGTGGGCCATCTCGTCCTCAACCTTGGCAGCGAGCAGCAGGTTATCGGTTGCGAGGATCTGCAGGTCCTCGCGGTCCTCCTCGTCGTCGTCCTGTCCGCCGTCCAGGGTGATGTACGGGTCCTCCTTGTTCGACTCGTAGTAGGCAAGGGACTTGATGTTGCCGAACATGGCCATGCCCTCGCCCTGGCCGACCTTCTCCTCGTCTTCGTCCTCCTCATCATCGTCGTAGTGCTCCAGGTCGTACTCCTTCAGGTCGGCGTCGTTAATGTCGATTCTGGGTCAAGTCAGCGTCGTAGCCCCCCGAGCGAGACGGGGTAAGGAAGAGCTTTACTTTTCGGCCTTGGCGTTCGGTTCCGATGCAGCATCCTTGGCCGGCGTCGCGGCCTCCTCAGCTCCCTCTTGCGCCTCCTTCAGGTCCTCCTCGGCGTCGTCCAGCTGCAACTTGGCGAGTTCTGCTATGCGCTCGAACTCGGCCTCGTCGAATGTGTACTTGGAGGGGAAGGGTGCCGCAAAGCCGCGAGGCACCCAGGTGGATGTTGTGATCATAGACATCGTGAAGATTGCCCAGCGATCGGGTATATAGGTCGCGAGCGAGTGCGCAAGGGGAGTGTAAATTTACAAAAATTCCCAGACTGGGTATTTACAGTCTGTGGTGGTCGGTCTGCAGGGTAAAACTTCACGCCCCAACTCTGTATGGGGAAAAAAAAAATTCGTGGTGGGGTTTATCTTATCTCTTTATCGATAGAGATAAAATATTTTGGTCTTGCACTTCGTCCCCATATGACCGCCTGGAATGCTCTGATAAAGTCAGGGTTAAAGGAACCATCATCTTTTGCCCCTACAGCTTAAAACAATTGTATTCAACACAATAAGTGCCTCTATTCCAAAGACGAGTGATGACTTGAATGGCCACTGGTGAGATTTCCGAGACTCTATCGGATAGTCAGCGCCTTACTAGACGTCTTACCTTGATGGAGAGGGCTTCAGTGCTGTGACTAGCGATACTATTGATGTGGCGTATGCCGAAATTGTACCATTTGGGAGATTTAGAGGCCTTAAACAGGAGTATTTATACTACGAGCGATAGAATCTATGTTGTTGAAGCATCTTTTCATGGTGTTACTGCTCATGCTCAGTAAGCAGAGCCCCACATTGGGTTTTGGAAGCCGCCGACGCAACGGATCGAGTTGCCTGCAGCGTTACCCCAGGCTCTGTGCTTTGTTTACGTACTCCGACACTTTTTTGGATTCGCGACTTCGATCATACACGCACATATACCACAACCAACCATACCAAGAGCAGAAATTCTATCTGCAAAACAGGCGATAATATGCACGACAACCGTGATGGGTCGGCGCCCACCTTCAAACGTCGAAAGCTCGATGCCGGTCGTTTTCAAGATTCAGGGCGGTCGACGCCGCGCGATTCCCGATCAGCCGCCACACCTCCCCGAGATGTTCCCGCCCCGACTGAAGAAGACTCCAAAGCGCTGGATCGCGACTGGTATATGGGCGACGAGTTCGGCGGACACGTGTTTGGCGACGATTCGCACAACCCTTTCGCCGCGTACTCATCTTGGGAGGCGAACAAGCAGGAAGAGATCAAGGCCGAGAAGATGACAAGCCGGTTCGATGCGCGCAAGGAGCAGAGGCAGCGGGAGAACGATGCCTGGGAGACGAATCGGATGCTGGTTTCGGGAGTGGCGCAGCGTAGAGACATGGGAGCTGACTTTGACGACGAGGAAGCGACGCGCGTGCACCTCCTGGTACACGATCTGCGACCACCGTTCCTCGACGGCCGAACCATCTTCACGAAGCAGTTGGAGCCAGTACCGGCAGTGCGAGACTACCAGAGCGACATGGCCGTATTCAGTCGGAAAGGCAGCAAAGTCGTGAGGGAGGCGCGACAGCAGCGCGAGCGGCAACGGCAAGCGCAGGAGGCTACGAGCATGGCCGGCACAGCGCTTGGAAACCTGATGGGCGTCAAGGAGGACGATGGGGATAGCGCGTTACCGGTTGCATCGGAGGAAGACTCGAAGAAGACTGGCGATAAGGGCGAGGAGCACAACAGCAGCAACAAATTTAGCGACCACATGAAGAAGGATGAAGGCGGCGGCAGCAGCGATTTCAGTCGAAGCAAAACACTGCGTGAGCAGAGGCAGTATCTGCCTGCTTTTGCTGTCCGAGAAGATCTGATGCGCGTCATCCGAGAAAACCAGGTGATCATTGTGGTTGGAGAGACGGGATCCGGAAAGACAACGCAACTGACCCAGTTCTTATGCGAGGATGGGTTTGGGAAGACGGGCATGATTGGCTGCACTCAACCGAGACGTGTTGCTGCGATGAGTGTCGCCAAGCGTGTCGCCGAGGAGATGGAGGTCAAACTGGGCAGCACAGTGGGCTACGCCATCCGTTTCGAGGATTGCACCAGTAAGGATACCGTCATCAAGTATATGACCGATGGTGTCTTGCTCCGAGAGTCGCTCAACGAGCCTGACTTGGACAGGTACTCGTGTGTTATCATGGACGAGGCGCACGAGCGCGCCTTGAACACAGATATCCTGATGGGTCTTTTCAAGAAGATCCTACAAAGACGGAGGGACTTGAAGCTCATTGTCACTTCCGCGACGATGAACGCAAAGCGGTTTTCAGAATTTTACGGCGGAGCTCCCGAATTCACGATTCCCGGGCGAACATTCCCAGTCGATGTCATGTTCCACAGATCGCCGGTCGAGGACTACGTGGACCAGGCAGTGCAACAGGTTCTCGCCATCCACGTATCGATGGATCAAGGAGATATCCTTGTTTTCATGACGGGCCAGGAAGATATCGAGGTCACCTGTGAACTGATCCAACGACGTCTGGACGCCCTCAACGACCCTCCGAAGCTCAGTATTCTCCCAATCTACAGTCAGATGCCAGCCGACTTGCAAGCCAAGATTTTCGACAGGGCGGCGCCAGGCGTCCGCAAGTGCATTGTTGCGACGAATATCGCCGAGACGAGTTTGACAGTCGATGGTATCAAATACGTGGTTGACGCTGGCTACAGCAAGATGAAGGTTTACAACCCGAAAATGGGCATGGATACTCTGCAGATCACCCCTATTTCACAGGCAAATGCTTCGCAGAGGTCAGGACGTGCTGGCAGAACAGGGCCTGGCAAAGCCTTCCGTCTGTTTACGGAGAAGGCGTTCAAGGAGGAGCTTTACCTGCAGACGATCCCAGAAATCCAGCGGACAAACCTCAGCAATACCGTGCTGATGCTCAAGTCGCTCGGCGTCAAAGATCTCCTGGACTTTGACTTTATGGACCCTCCACCACAGGACACTATTACGACGTCCATGTTCGACCTCTGGGCCCTCGGAGCATTGGATAACTTGGGCGAGCTGACGCCGCTTGGTCGAAAGATGAGCGCGTTCCCGATGGACCCGTCGCTGTCGAAGCTACTGATCACGGCTGAAGAGTATGGCTGCAGTGAGGAAATGATCACCATTGTATCCATGCTCTCCGTGCCCAACGTCTTCTACCGGCCAAAGGAACGTCAAGAAGAGGCCGACGCCCAACGCGAAAAGTTCTGGGTGCATGAGTCGGACCACTTGACGTATCTGCAAGTGTACTCGGCCTGGAGGTCCAACGGCTGCTCTGACGGGTGGTGCATCAAGCACTTCCTCCATCCCAAGTCGCTCCGCCGCGCCAAGGAGATCCGCGACCAACTGTTGGACATCATGAAGATGCAGAAGATGGAGATGATCAGTTGTGGCATGGACTGGGACATTATCCGCAAATGCATCTGCAGCGGCTACTACCACCAGGCCGCGAAATACAAGGGCTCCGGGGAGTACATCAACCTCCGCACAAACCTCGGCGTTCAACTGCACCCGACGTCGGCGCTGTACGCGGGCCATCCGCCCGACTACGTTGTCTACCACGAACTCATCCTGACGTCGAAGGTGTACGTGTCGACGGTGACGGCCGTAGACCCGCACTGGCTGGCTGATTTGGGAGGTGTCTTTTACTCGGTCAAAGAGAAGGGGTACTCGGCACGGGACAAACGTATCACTGAGACCGAGTTCAACCGCAAGATGGAAATTGAGGCCAAGATGGCGGAGGACAAAAAGAGAGAGGAGGCAAGGATCGAAGCTGAAGCGGAGAGGTCGTCAAAGAAGAAGACCAGCGGTGCTCCGGCTGGGAACGGGAAGAAGATTGTTACACATGGAGCGGTTAGGAAGCCCGTTATTAAGCGAAGGGGCAGAGGCGTTTAGGATATAGGTACTTTGTATAATTGCCTGTCTAGGATCATGCGGGAGGAGCAGAACGCCCGGTGGACCAAAAGAATACATCGAAATGAGTGCTCAAGACGGTTCTCCTCGCAGCATTGGTTTGAATCGCCATATTTTGACCCCTTTCTCAGATTGACCCCGGAAACGAAGGGGCTATCGCCGTACCAAAAAGTCCTTCTCTCCATCGACCAGTTCCCTATCCTCATGATCCAGCCTGACGACCTTGGCGGATCTCGGTCCCTGATCGATATCCTTGAGAAGCTTCTGCAACGCATCCTCGTCGCCTTGCGCCTCACCTTCGACCTAAACCCCATACGTGTTAGCCGGCCACCCGCACTGCGTGTAGTAAGACCATGCAGTCATTTCATCGAGGTAGCCCGGACGAATGGTTTTGCACATACCTTATTGTTGTCCGTGTTTCTGCACCATCCCGTAAGCCCATACTCCGTGGCGCGCTTCTGCGTGAAGTAACTGACCCACAAGCATTCAGGTCAGCATTCAACAATTCCTATCGACCAATTCAATCAAACGACTACAAGGCCGGCGGAAAAGCGCAAGAGAAAGGGCGCATATCACGAACCGGAATCCGACACCTGCGTGTGACGTCAGCGACGAAGAGCTTTATCGCTGTCTTATCTCCAGCACCCATGAAAGCTTCGGAGCTCATGTGGAGGAGCGGGAGGGGTCGCAGACGTACCTTGCACTACGCCACCGTGGGCCAGAAAGTAAATCTCAGGAGCAAAGTCAGCATGTTGACGGCTGTGCGAGAATTTGGGAAGCTCACTCTCTTCGCCATGGTAGTTTTTCCCTCTTCGAACAGTCGCTGTATTCAAGTGGGTTGCTTGCCAGTCTTGTTGGTGAAGTAGAAAGGTTTGGGGAGGTAGGTCAAAAGTAGCTCGGAGCTCTCGCGAGCTTCGATAACATTGAAATGCTGCTAGGTGGGGCTTGTCTCACGTACCGATGACATGCAGAGACCTAGGTACACTGGTCACCTATTCGATGCCAGCTAAGTATTCCTAGAAGAACAGTCTGCCCGCGTCAGTTATGGCCACTACTTTTACTACACTACTGTCGCTATCGTGACTATCGTCGCTATCGTTTGCCGCTGACATCCGTATTTACCTACCTAGTTATTATGCATCGCCGTTGTTGCTGTAGTATAGTATCGCTATCGTTACTCCCATCGCCGTTGTCCGTTGCAGCGCCGGTGCTTCTTATCGATAGGCTAAACCTCGGATGCGCAGGGACTTGGCGAACACCCCCCTTTCTTCCTTCCTGAACATTGTTCGTTGTCCATCCTGCCATGATCATATAACCACAGAAAAAGCAACTGACGCCCTGACAAGCATCTATCACTCGAGCCGCGCAAAGCATTCGACAACGCGCAGTTATGGACCATCCGGCAGAAACAGCCCCGGTAGCCGAACCCCCAATTGTCTTTCGCGCATACAAGAAGCGCAAAGCAGGCCTGCGACAACGCGCCGCATCCCCCGACGAAGCCGCGGCCGACGCTCCGACATCGATAAATACGATCCCAGACCCCTCGAGCAGAGCCGCCGACCCGCTAGAACCAGAATTTAATCCCAACGCTCGCGATGCCGACGGCCAGGATGAGACCGATGCAGGGCGCTCCGCCGTCCGCCACCGCGCGCGCAAGCGCTTCAACGGCGTGGGCTTCTCGGCTTCCCGCGCGACACCCGGCAGCGATTCGCAGTCTACCACCGATCCCTCTTCATCGCGTGCGCTCGCGCTCTTCGAGCAGGCGCCCGACGACGATCCGCTGATCGCGAAACGTTTCGCCCCGCAGACCGGCACGGCAACCACAATAGTCAACAAACACATGTATGTCGCCCCTCCCGTCCCTGCCTCTCCCCCTCCATTGGACCCTCGTGTCGCAAAAATATACCACCGCACCGTCTTTGTTTCTGGCCAGGGACTGATCAAGCAAGGATGGAATACATAGAATCCCACCTCTCTAACCGCAAATCTCCCGCTGCGGAGCCAACAAACGCAACGCCACAAGCCGCCGGCTCGAGTTCCTCGGCACCACCATCTGGAGAGCCAACGGCAGGAGCAGCATCATCATCGGCAGCCGTCGCCGCTCCAGAAAACGGCCCTAAGAACCACCCGATCCTGCAGGGAAAGCTCATGGAGGTTGACCTCGGCGACGAAGCCCGAGCTCGCAACCAGGCTTTGACTGAAAGGGCCGCGCGACGTATGCTGGGCGAGCCTGTGCCTGAAGAAGAGAACGAAGGGGGCCGTAGGGCCAAGAAGCCGCGCCTCGGACGGGACGGCAAGCCCTGGAGACCTCGCAATCGTCGTGGGAGCGATGACATCAAGCGGGACCAGCTCGTGGAAGAGTTCTTGCGCGAGAACCGACGTGAGCATACCCCTTCTATTCACCACCTCCGGAGTACAGGCACTGACAGTATGTTTCAGTTGACGTGTACGATGTACCGGCCACGCAACAGCCCCAATACGAGGGTGACGGTGATGCCGATGACCGCATCGCCGAAGAATTCCGGCGGGAGTTCATGGATGCCATGGTGCAGCGCCAGCAGAAAAAGAAGACAGCGGCACCGCCGGCCCGTGCTGGAGCCCGTAAAGCCGACGACGACGTGCTTAAGGGGCCCAAACTGGGAGGTAGCAGGAACTCGAGGGCCGCCATGCGCGATTTGCTGCTCAAGAAGGAGAAAGAGTCCAAGAAGTGACAGACGCACGACTCGGGGCCGATTGAGGCAGTTGATTGATACCCACAGTAACGACAAAGTAACTGAATGATTGAATTCCGTAATTGGCATCTATACACCAATAGAAACTATCCTAAAACATATTGCCCATATCCGAATACTTGTATGATAGAAAAGGTCATGACGACGTACAAGTCAACCGTGGTTCCCATACCGTTTTGTTCCGCAAGAATTGAGAGAATGAAACGAAAAAAAAAAGCAGCCGCTCCCAACCCAAAAGACTGTCATCAGTACCCTAGTCCTTGATAACGTAAAGAATGTGTGGCACCGGCTCGTGAAAAGCTCTGTCTCTCTAAGCTCTCGCGACTTGCAACGCCGGGGTATTAATGCGGTTCATCCTCGATGCTGTGTATGCCACTGTTTCCCAAGACGCCAATGTGTGATTTCAGATGCAGAAATGAGACCTCCGATCCAAAGGATGTGACTGATGCAAATTGGTCCTCCAACAAGAGGCGCATTCATCGAATGTCAAGCTGGAATGGCTTGAATCGGCCACCGATCGTCGCACAGCGTGGGCATTTGCGCCGAGCACCCTGCTCTGCCATAAGGACATCGACGCAAGCCTGGCACAGGCCGCAAATGCATTCTGTGCAGGCGTACGAGTCCTTTAGCAACGAGACGCTCTGACAGGCTGCACAGTAGATTTGAGTGTTTTGCGAGGAATAGCTCGGTGACGAGTCTGACAAGCCTCGCGACTCAATATGAAAGTTCTCCCCGCTTTCACCACTCTCAACCGACGGGAATGGGTCAATGGTGTCCTGGTTGTAGGATGGTGGGGTTAAGGCTTGCTGCAGCGGCGAGGCCTGGTAGCTCCCTCCGGCTGCTGCTATCTGGAATCCATGATGCTGGAATGGGGGCAGTGAAGCTCTGTGAATGGAAACCGGCGATTGAGGTACCTTGGCGATGTTAGCTTTTGTCCGACCGGGCGACGTGATATCCATCTTACGGGAGTTCTGTCCTCATCGATGTCGCCTGCAGCCGAGGCGGCCTGGTCAGCGGCATCGATGAGATCTTCCCATCTTTTCCCATAGTCTGCAGAAGGTTCAGCCGATAACGCCTTACGGTCATTATTACCTGGTCTAAGCCGTTCATCGTTCTGGATGCGCCGTAACCAATCGGCAGCCGAGCCACGAGATTTCTGCTTCTTGTGGTGTGCCTCCCTGCCTCTCTTGGTGACCGACTGCTTCCTGGGGCGAGTAGGTCCAACGGGGCGCTGAATAGGTGGCAGTGTAGAGGAACGTCCCGGTGGCGAATTCGCAAGAATGGACGGTAATATGTCCCGTGGTCTACTAGAGTTCATTGCTGGAAAAGGCTCGCTGGTAATGTCGTTATTTGCCAAGTGGATGGGAGGTAGTTCGATTGAGGTCCTGGGTATTCGCCGGCCTTCGGTATCAGAATGCCAGTCCTAGTAGATCAGAATCGTTCAGCGCTGCTCAGACGCCTGTAAGTGATTGTGGGGAGATTTCTCGACTCACCAACTCCGATTCCCACTCGGGCTCGACCTTGTGGCCGTGCAGTTGAGCCAATGCAGCCGCAGCACTGGCAGCTGGAAGTAAGGAGCCCACGGCATGATCTTCCAGGGTTCGTGGTGTGCCAGGATTACTGTTGTCGTACATGTGTCGGTCATGATTGAAGCCTTGAAGATGGTCAATCTTTGGTGGGAAGCCCTGGATTGAAAGGGACGAACCCTGAGGGACGGAAGTCGAGTTTGGCTGCAGGGGCGGGCGTTCGGAAGGCGGGGTGTTAATCATGAGCAGGAAGCTCTCTTCGGTCGCTGGAAGCTTGGAAATGTAGTGTTCTGGGTGTGCTCTACGGATGTGTTCCTGCATCGATCGATAACGTTTTTCCTGCGACGCAGATTCACTGTTAAAAAAGAGCTCCATGTCTCTGGTCCGGTCGGGGCGTAATCAGAGCTATGCGCTACGTTCACAAGAGCAGACGGCCCAAAGGCGCAACGGTCGGCGCCACGGTTGGATGTGAGATTCCTGCAGGTAGAGACTTACACCGATGCATCGCTTGCGACAACTGGAGCCGTCTTGATTTCGAAGCGGACACACGACTTCATTGTTGGAGTCGGTGATTGAGAAAGAGGACGTTAAAGAAGATCTGGGAGGCATCTTGACCCCACCATGCGCGCGAGGGCTGGTATCGATACTGAGCGGGGTGAGGTGCGATAAGTGCGGGCGTAGTGTATCGCGAAGCGAGGCCAATTGAATGCGACTTGGTTTGGTGAAGCTTGAGCATTTGGCGAGGCGAAGAATGCTGCGATGTTCTGTCAACAAGAGTTGGAGCTCTGGAAGCTCTCTCCTCTCTTCGGTGTGTTACAAAGAGTGTTTCGAAGGATAAGGTGTAGTGGAGGGAAGGAGAGACGAAGAGGAAGAGGACGAGAGGAACCTGCTTTTGGGGGGCAGAAGGGAAGTTGACCGAAAGCAGTAAGTAGCGGTAATGGGGAAGGGGTGCGAGGTACGCCGTACGGTACGGGCTAGGGGTGTGGTGTGGCTCGGTCTGGTGGGTATGGGCAGTACCTGAAGTCCTGTACGGGACCTAGCACCCAGCACGATGGCCAGGCCAGCACCAGGAGGACTCTACGGATGGATACCCAGCTGAGTGGTAGGAAGAGGCGAACAAGGTGTGTGAGCAAGGAGGGAGCTTGGATCCAGCAAGCCCCTACCTTGCCGTCCGGGTAGGTAGCCTTGGACCTTCACAACAGGTCGACGAGGTGATCATGGAAAGCGTAGGTAGTAACCGCCGAGGAGCCCAGCTGTATTCTGACCTCAGACTGCACTCACACAACGAGAGAACCCCGGGTCTCTCTCTCTGTGTCCGACGCTCTTTCGTGCCCAGACTGGATGTACCAATGCCTAGGAACGGCGGCGGCTGCTGTCGCTTTTGCTGCTGGATTCAGAGAGACGGGGCGGGAGACAAAAAAGGACAATATCGGCCACGAATAAGGAGACGGGGGCGAGGGGTGCTGGGAACAGGTCGGAGCAAGGAGGTGGTGGGTTGCGGAAGCGATTGAACAGCTGACAAGCCGGCGAGGTAAGTCATCAGTGCTCTTTGCAAGGTTCGGTGTGTGAGGTCAGTCAGGTACCTAGGCAAGTAGGTAGGCTGGTCAGGAAAGTCTGTTTTTTTTTTTTGTGGTTGGCCTGTGGTAGGCGGCATCAATGTCACTGATCGAATCCAGCCGCGACCAACTGACTACCTCGTCGCATCCATTTGTGCTTGGATAGGTCGGGCAGTCGCTGCTCCTTGGTGGGAGCGACTGTGACGTCGTGTAAGTGGCCAAATGGGCATGAAGGTAGGTAGGTACCTCGAAGCGCGACTACTCATCACGATATCAAACCAACCAACATGTCAGCCTCTGGTTTTACTCGCACGACACCCCATGCTCGGTCTGTGGCCAAGTCGCTCCTCCAAAGACAATGGTTTCGACTGGTAAGCAGCCGGGAGACGAGACCGATTGCCGGAGGAACGAGTAGCAAGTTGTTTCCATCGAGTCAGTCGCGCCGACTAGGTCTTTGTTCGACGAGATGTGACACGGCGAAGTAACCGACTTGGCCAAGAATGGCGGGAAATAGTCACCGGCCACTTGGAGAGAAGAGAACCAACCCACGAGAAAACAACTTGGTTCTCCTTTAAGCATCGGCGGCCGACACGGCACGTTGCTCTGCTTCGATGGTTCGGCATCCGTTCCTGACCTTCGCCCAGACCAAAGAGCTTCGTGCTGATTTGGTGGCATCGTCTTCCAATAGAAAGAAGGCAATCCACAAGCTCGGGGTCAGCACTGCGCCGGCACAACGAGCATTTGTTGGCAGACTGGGGGAGTAGTGTAGCGTAGACAGTGGTGTACTGTACCTAAGAAAGGCTCAAGGGAGAAGGGTGGAAAGGGTCGGTAAGTAGGTAGACCCGCCGAAGAGCAACATGGTCATTGGTCCCAGACGATTGACAAGATGAATGACTCGATCGAGGATGGAGTGCGCCTTGTGGTTGATCCAAGGGTTGTAGGAAGCAAGACGACGGCCTGGAGACGGAGACGGGGGACAAGGGAGGGGCGTGTATGTAAAGGTAAAGGATGGCAGCGGAACACAAGCTGGGTGAGGACGGAAGGACTTGGAGGGGGAGCAGCACAAGGAGGGGAAAAGGGGAGGGGTGCGACAAGAAGAAGTGGGCTGCTTTTCTTCTGCTATTCTTTTCGGAGCTTGCGAGTGGTCAAGAGGAAACAGGGCCCCTGCCGCAGTAGAGAGTAGAGAGGGGAGCTCCTGCTCTGGATTTTCTGCCGCTGTTGAGACTTGAGAGCGCCTCCTAGGCCTCCTGGAGAAGCCGCGGAAGAACTGTGATGTAGAGGCGCATCTCTGCAAGACCCGGAAATAAGGCACATGTGATTTCGTTTATCACCTCCATAGTACATACATAGTAGGTAGGTAGGTACGGAAGCTGTGCCATCTGTCCGTGTGCTCAGAAGCTGCTTTTGCTTCGTCCCGGTGCTGCTGCTGCTGCTACTGGACCCCTGAGACAAAGTGACATGCCTTGCTGCGCTCTGGTTGGACCTGGCAATGCCTGCTGCTGGATCCCCGCTGTTCGTCACGTTGACATCCCAGCCGACGGGTAAGGTACACTACCAGATAAGTACGGAGTACACCAAGGTGCGGATAACAGGGCGGGTAGCTATAAGGTACCTTTTAAGGTACCTGGGCATGCAAGCAAGGTAGGGTAGCTTGGAAGCTTTCCATCTCTGCTGCGCGGATGGGGAGGGGGCTGAGGCACACTCTGACTTGCAATGCAGCCTCTCTTGAGTGGTTCCGGTGTCATGTAACAGACGGCATTGTCGCGCGTAGAATAAGGAGACTCAAAGCAAATCTCCGGTGTAAAAGCGACGAACACCAGCTGGCAAGGAGAGGCATGGTCGGAACATGAGTTGGTCGTTGGGCATTGAAGACGAGGTTGCTGCCGTCGGGTCGGCAGCGCACCATGCCATGCAGGGCCCGGAGCAGAGGTGAACCTGGGAGCTCTTGCAGCACCTGCTGTGCTGTCTACAACGTGCTTGCGTGCCTAGGTAGGTAGGTACCTCACCTCACCTTCGGTAGGCAGGTACTTGCCTGCATGGTAGGTGCCCAATGAGGTACCTAGGTAGGTGAGGTAAGGTAGCTGCTGGGGCGCATGTTGCGTCTCTGAAGCAACTCTGAAGTGGGGCCCCCGACGTTGGCGCCGAATCGTCTGTTCCACAGCGGGGATGAGGGCGGGCTTGACGGGGTAGTTGGAGGGGGAGGAGGGCGTGGCCTGCCTGGATCGAAGTGGGTTCACCAGAGCTGCATCAGGGGTGTTTTTCATCTTCACAGTTTTTTTTCTCTCGTTCTCTGAATTTTTTTTTTCTTCTCGTCCTTCGAGGTGCAGGTGTCAGGGGCACCAGGGCTCTTCAGCACGTCAGCCTTGGTAGTGTAGGTAGGTACCTTTTAGCTCCCCTGTCTGCCCAGCTGCTGCGATGCTTGCTCGTGAAGCGAGCGAGAGCAGCGCACCCTGCCTGCCTGCTCGGGTAAGGTACCTCCCGAGTGACCTGCCTTACCTTCCTCATTCCACGTTCTTGTGCGGCGTACCTTCCGCAAGCTCCACCCCCCAAGGTCATGAGCAAGGTAAGATCCGTCAGATACGTACTGAATTTACCAGGGAAGGTCCCCACTTTCAGCAATCGGACCCTCCAGTTCTTCACCTCAAGCCTACACCTCGGCCTATCAGGCTATCACCAGTCGGCAGATTCCTGCGTTGTGCAGCCAAGACTGGAGGGGAGGGTGAAAAAATGACAGCATCGCAACTCCAAAACCATCGATTCAAGATCTCGGATGGGCTCCCGTACACGGGACGACATCGAAGGCTACAACAATTGCTGCTCCGCCCTGTTCTCGCCTGTTAGGCCAGCCTCGTTCGAAATAAGCTAAGTTGCCAGCAACCACCCGAAACCGCGACTTCACATCGAGGCGGCGACGGTCAAAGAATAAAGAGTACTACTGTCCGCAGTCCGAGTCCATCCAGCCCTGTCTGTACGTCGGCACCAGCGTGCTCGCTCTGCTTGAGCATAACCTGCCAGACCACGCCCTCTCGAGAATCGAACGCGTACATCCGGCATCACCGATGAAGCCGAGACGGCAGAACGCCCGAGCGGACATCGACAATAACATTGATTTTCTTTCGACGCTTTCATGCCTTTTCTCTTGTGCCAGTCAAGCATACAGCACACAGCTTGGAGCGAGCGCCCAGTCGGTAGCCATCTACACTAATAAATTTTCTTCGCCACTGGGCCCCCTTGGACCCCTGACTGACTGGTAAAACAGCAAACAGCACTTGCAAATAAAGCGGGTATCTCTAGCTTCGAGGCACTAAAGTGACATCACCCTGTCTACCGAAGGGTAGCTCGGTCCATCCTTTTTGTCCTTTGTTCCTACGGAGAGCTTTATTTTTCTTCGAGTAGAGAAGAGGCAAAAAGGTGGAGGCAGTAATTGGCGTCTGCCCGCTCGGCACCCACAGACTGCCACGAGATTCATCAATGGATTAATGCATAATTAGCCAGCGATGATGTGCAGTGTTCCATAGGCAGACAGCTTCAGTAGCTGGTCGAGGTCCTCGTCTCCGTCTCCTCAACTTTGGATCCTTACGGGATGTGCATCTCTTGCGGCCCACGGAACGTTACACGAACGCCTCCCCCCGTACTTCTGCAGTCGGCACAGAGGGTCCAGGAAGCTGGAGGGTCTCGTCGTCGGTCTCACACATGCCGAAGCTCCTGGAGAAGGGCGATTGAAGGAGCAATACCAGTGGTCAAGTTCTGGCCTCGCCGTTCTGCTATGGGAGGCTCCAGCTGCCGGCACTGTGTAATATCGGCAGCGTATCGCGGTGCGATTACAGTAACAATCAGCGACTGCACCAAGGGTGTGGGGGATAAGCTCCCAGACGCGAGCTCTGGCGCTGATAAGCAGCATCCAACCAGAAGTCAGGGCAGCTCGACGTTAAAGCTCCCCAAAGTGTTCTAGCGCATTTGGATGTTCCGTTGCCACTATTACTCTATGTACAGATGAAGCAATTGAATTCGACTCGACGAACTCTGCGGACGGTTGAGGCGTTTCTCGTAAAGCTGAACACCCCTCTGACGCTCGTCGATGCTGCTTGGACCAATTACACTACTCACCGACTACGATTCATGGGCTCGCGCTACCCTACCCTCTAACCTGAGAGGAACTAAACCGATGATTTGGGCATCGGCACATTCGGTCCACGGCAACCAAACTAGCAACAGGTTTCTCGTTCTTGTCTGGCAAATAGCCAAGGAGACGGAAACACAGGCAAAGACGCCTCGCGCGCTATCACATGCGCTCCCCGTTCTCTAAATAAACCCACTAGGTAGATTGTGGCAACAACCCAATCGTCCACTGCTCTCACTCCTGGCTCCCTGTCACCCGAGACATGGCGGTCAACCAGAATTCTTTTTGCCTCGTCGGTGACTCCGGCTAAGAGAGTCTTCCGCTTCCCTCACCGCACCCGGTGTGTAGGCCAAAGTTCAGGGATGACTGCACTTGAACTGTGTCAGAAAGCATCGGTGATGCTGCTCTGGAGACCAGTGTGCCCTGTCTGTCATCACATCATCTGACACCTACAGTGGTGGACTACTGCTTAGCACTCTGGTAATACGCCCCTAGTCAACTCAGTCCCGACGCCGTGGAAGACGGGATGTCCCCGATAACGTCGGAATTACAAAGTACCATGTTGAACAGGTCAGCATTGAGGTATTTGCCCGTCATTTCGACGACAGATGAACTCCTTGTTGCCACCCATTGCTGTTGCTCAACCCGGAAAACGTCCTGGTCCATGAAAGGAGACTGTTATTTTGTCTTCGACTCTTGCCATCATCAATTTGCTCCACTATGCGCACGCGAATGAAAAACATTCGTGATTCGCTTCCTGCGTGCAAAGTCGTGGTGGGCAGCCTCACTTTCCTAGCTAGAGACATTGATGGCATTAGTTCAGACAGGCGGCCGGACATCATGATTGCTTCTACAGGAGCGCCCGAAATCTTCTAGGGCCGTTGCAGCCGGTTGTCAATCTTGCATGAGTTGTCGGGGGCAGAACGACAGCTTCGCCGTCGCCTTCTGTGCGACTTGACGCTGGCGATCTTGTGTCCTTGGGAAATCCAGTCGATAGGAAAGCGAACATCGGATTTTATCCGCCAACGTTATCCGAGGTGCCGCTTCCCCAATCGAAGGCAACCCATACGCAGCATTCCAAACAAACTTGTCACAACTCCACGATGATCATTCCCCCTACTCCCAAGTTGGCCGCACAGACGTCTGTAATGGGTCTTGAACGTCAACGCTCACGGGAAGGGAAACCAGATTGCAGCGGTTTATCAGCTGACCGTTGCTCCATCTTCGTCCTCTTCGCATACCAGTCTGCAGGCCAGAGTATTAATGCAAGCCCACTCCCCTCGCTCAATAGACGGCCGGCGCGGCTCCGCCTGACTGGTCTGGAGTGATCAGATGGGATGGTCTTTTCAGAATCTGCAAGGGACGCATTCCCCCATGTTTCCAGATCAAGATAGGCACAGCCACCAGGGTTTCAGCCTCCGGGCTGCGACCAGTACCGAACTTGGCACCTCCTCCCGCATACCACTTGCCGACCGTTCACACTGATCCGCCGTCATAGTCTCCAAACCGGCGGACTCTCGGAAGTCTGAGCACCTCGCGTTTACTTGCCACTGGGCCGTTAGTCTGGTCAAAGCCCAGTCATGATGCTCTGAGCGCGTTCTCAGTTCGCGGGCTTGAAGTGCAGATTGGCGTTACAGGGACATCGATCCCACCCAAGCCAAGGAAAAGCTTCCTGAACTCGCCTCGCGTTGCCCTGTATTCGTTCTCCACGTCCGATCATTCACGGCTGGACATCCTCAGAGTTGCGTGCCAGCGCGAGCTTCCCGCCGTCATGGGACATAACTAATTGCTCTTCTGCCGGCCTTTCCAGAGTCGCGTAGCTTGTCTCGGAAGCATACGGTTGCTTTGCAACCTTGGTTGAACAATCGTCTGTCGTCTTCAAAAATCCGTTCGTTCTTGATTTTAAGAGCTGGCATCATGGCCCTGACTGTCAAGCAGCTCAACGCGGATGCCTCTTTCCTTCTGACCTTTGAGCCTATCGTGCCCGAGTCAAAACTCGGAGCTACTCCCAGGCCTTTCAGAATCCTAATGGACCCGTGGATCACAGGGCCGTCTACGATCTTCCACTCCATGCTGTCGACTACGACGCATAAAGAGTCTCCTTGCGTCTGTTCCCTCCAACATCTCCCAGAGCCCGACCTCGTCATCATCAGCCAGCACAAGAGCGACCACTGCAATGAAGCCACCCTCCGGCAGCTGCCCGCCAGCGGGACGAGAACGATGATATTAGCGGAACCGGCCGCGGCCAAGGTGATCAGGAGCTGGAAATACTTCGACAAGAACAAGGTCCACACGATACCACGATGGGAGGACCCTCGAGCAACGGGAAAGCAGACCGTCATCCGAGTCAAGGTGCCTCCGTTCGTTCCTGGCGGAGAACCCGGTGAGGTCTCCGTGGCCTTCATCCCCCAACGACGGGATTTCAAGGGTCTTCATGCCGCTATCGGCATTACCTACCGGCCACCTTCAACACGACCCAGGTTTGTTCACCTATTATCCCCTCCCGAGACGCCAGTTTCGCCCAGTCAGAACGCGACGTCCTCGCACCAGGTTGCCGCGGCATCCCGTAACGAGGCTGCACCGGAACATACCAGCCTGCCCACTCCCCCAGAAACCCCCGGAACGGAGTCTCTTCAACCTGCTATCTCTGCCAAACCCGTCTTGCCGTCGACAGACGCCCGCGACCGCGCTGTTTCTGTCATCTTCTCGCCCCACGGGATATCCTACCACTGCCTTCGGCAGTATGCCCGCACACACCTCGTCGCAGAGGCAGCGCTTCCTCTCACGGCACTGCTGCACTGCTTCGACACCGTCTCGAATCCGTGGTGGCTCGGCGGCAACATCTCAGCAGGAGTACCCGCGGGGCAGGAGACCGCGGCAGCCCTGAGGGCAAGGGCTTGGGTCAGCGCACACGACGGTGTGAAGGACGTCAGAGGTCTGGTGACCAAGCTGCTCAAGACGAGGAAGTACGCCCGCGAGGAGATTGCCCACATCGTCCGCCCGCCCTCCAAAAGCGACAGCCGAGGCAACCGGTTCGATCGGGAGAGAGCCGGCAGTGACGACGGCAACGGCAAGCGCACGGAATTGCTGGTTCTCGGTGTTGGCGAGGAGGTGGCGATGACCAGAGACGGAGTGTGGAACGTTGAGCCCAGGCCTCGGGAGCTGCATCCCGAGAATCCTCCTCGGCATGAAAAGGTGGTCCATGGGAGGGCACGGGGCCGGGAATTACCCCCTATCATCACCAGGCGGTGAGGAAACTGGTCGACAGTTTCAGATGATGCCCAGATGCCACACATCCGGGTTTGCCGTTGTGGTTCAGGATGATTTGTTCTGCGCTTATTTGTGAGCGATAGGGACGCTGTCTCTATTATCTCGTCTTTTCTCCTTGCTTTCTTCTGTCTTTCACGTCACAGGATGGACGATTTGATGTGGATATACCCGCCTTTCGAGGATCAAGCTCGGTTTGGTTGATGATTTTGAGACAAACAGATAGCCCGAAGTCGGCTGGCATACGGAAACAGCAGGGCGGAAGTATCAGGAGTCTGGGAATTCTGCTCTTTCACGCGAA
Source organism: Colletotrichum plurivorum (assembly GCA_014235945.1). Taxonomy (NCBI): domain Eukaryota; kingdom Fungi; phylum Ascomycota; class Sordariomycetes; order Glomerellales; family Glomerellaceae; genus Colletotrichum; species Colletotrichum plurivorum. Next base: position 156,274 of record WIGO01000010.1, on the reverse strand, counting down.
AAAAAAAAGGCACAGTGCTTACCCGGGACGGCAGCATGTATTCTACTTTGGGAAACAGTTGGTACCTCGGAACGGTGGGCGTAACATTTGGCCATGATTTTCTTTTTGCTTGGAGGGACCGTTACCCAAATATTTACTCGCACGGCAAGCCTCGTACGGCCTGTCATAATTATAATAATGTCTTGAATGCTCTTGGAGCTCCAGGTCTGCTGCTGCTACCCTTTGTTATACTGATGGACACTGTTCTACACTGTTCTTACGAACCGTGTCCATGCAGGGGACGGGCGAGGTGCCCACCATCAATCGACGTATTATTTGCTTCTCGATTTCCATGTAGGAGCATAGTCTTTAATTGTTGTTCATGCACTTGGCCCATTTGTCGTGATACGGTGACAGGTTGACGCCGGGTGGCTTTGGTGGCTACCAAATGGGACTCGTACGACCTTCGCATTACCCGAAGCAAAACCTATCGATGATGTGACTAACATAGGACTGAAAGGATAGGAGAGCTTGAGGCATGCTCACTTTTCGAGGCGAGAGCCATCATTGATCGAAAGCAGCATCTACGCATCCAACCTCCCCCCCTTACCACAGGTAGTTATGCCATATACATCTGACAAGCGTAAGTGTGTAGCGGCACCCGGGAGAGCAGGTTGACCAAGGGCGGGTAAGAGTGAATCAAGCTCCAGCTCCAATGCGTTTGTATCTCTCTCTCGGGACGAGAGACGTCGAACCAAGATACGCAACGCATCGGAGCGTTCCCGGCGGTCAAGTTGGGAAAGAAGAGCCTCCAGCAACATAAAAACAAAAGGGCAGCCAGGGACGGATCAAATGGAGTTCCTTGTCTCCCGGTAACTTCAAGGTAAGGGTTCTCGAAGAAGCTCGGGATACTCTCGACGTGCCACCTCCCGGCCGCCAGGAGAGGAGAGGAGATGGCATTTGCTCCAACACCAGCACTGACCGTTATCACGTATAGCAATGACGGCCCGTCCCCGTCCTCTCCTCTTCACCTCTGCCACGGGCCGAAGCCCATCGAAAATTGGTCTGACTTTTTATCATGTCTTGATGGTTCGAATTTAACACTATTGAGACCCCCCCGTTGTGGATGGGTGTTTCCCGCTAGCCGCGTCGTCGACAACCTCAGGGCCCGTCTCTCTCTCCATTACCTACACCCACCCATCCACCCAGGGTATCTAATTTTCCCATGCAATATGATGCCTGATCTCTTTTCGAGATGCACAGTTCCACGTATCCTACCCATCCCCGGCTACACATAGCTCCCCGGGGCTATGCATAATATTCAACCGCTGTACTTCCACAGTTCATGCATGAAACTAGATGCCACCTGCGCACGCTGACATGCCAAAAACAAATGGGGCACTATCCCATGCTGCTTCCCAGCCGTTGCCGGCCGCACGCGCTTACTTGAGCTGCTTCAGAATCTCCGTCAAAAAGTCCTCGAAGCTCAGAGTGATGTAGCCGTCGCGGTCGTCGTCGTACTTCTTGAAAACATCCGTCATGCGCTTGAGCGAGATACAGGCCTGGACAAAGAGATCGAAGGACATGACGCCCTCGCCGCGCTTGTCGTAGGTGCGGAACAGGAGCTCGACGAAACCGGGACTCAGGCGGTAGCGGAAGGCGACCAGGGCGTTGTTGAACTCGGGGAGCGAAATGTTGCCCGAGCGGTCGGCGTCGAAGCGGTCAAAAAGCGTTCGCCACGAGGCGAGGAAGGACCAGAGACCACAGAACTCAGCGAAGCCGATGGTGCCGCTGCGGTCCGAGTCGAACATGCGGATCATCATGCGAACCGTCTGAGGGTCGAAGGCGGTCCAGTCCCCATTCACGAGGGCGGTGGAAAGTTCGCGCTCCGAAAGCTGGCCGGTGCCTGGGGGCGTTCTGGTTAGAGTGAGGCTTTCCTCGAGAAGCTTTGCGCCACGTACCATCCTTATCGACGGCCCTGAAGAGGGGCAGCAACGTGGGGTCGGCGCCGTCGGCGTTCATGTCCGGCGCGGGAGAGGGGGGCGGTCTTGAGTTGGGAGGCGGGCGGTTGTGCATAACCGTCGGACGCGGGCCGCCGGTCGGGGGAGGAGAGGTTGCGCCGTAGATGGCGTTGGGGCTCGGGCGACGATCGTCACGAGGGTCGGGACGGCGGTAGTCGTCGCGAGGCACTGGCGGAGGCGGCTTGCTCTCGTAGCGCGGCTGAGGAGATGGCCTGGGGGCAGGAGCGGCGCCACCCTTCTGCAATGGGACAGTCAGTTTATCTGCGGCTTGGCGATCCACGCAGGGCGACGGCGACGGCGATGGCGATGGGATGAAGACCATCAGCGACCGGCCGGTGGGCGGGTTGGAAGGGCAGCAACATCAACGGAACGTACCTGCTCGGGCTCCGCGAATCTGGGAAGGTGTTAGCATGGCGGGGTAAGTTAAATTGCGATGAGGGGCTCTTGCGAGTCGTGAAACGCACCTGGGAAGCTCGTCGGGGTTGTAAGGTCTGTTGTACGCCATTGCGACTTATGCTTTCTCTGAACCAGCGATTGAAGCGCAAGAAGGAGAGCGATAGAGAAGCTTGGTCGATTGAGGCTCCTGGAGAGGTAGATGAAGTTGCTGAGGTGGGGGCTCGCGGGCCTTGTTGGCGGGCAGCAGGCTGAGGGGAGCCGCGGCAGCTATGTACCTCAGGTCGGGACTTGGCAGAGGCCAAGAGGAGGTCCCAGTGTAGGGGTCTCGACGTCAGGCGGCAGTCGGCACGCTAGGTAGCCAGGTAGGGCTGCTTTGGTTAGGCTGCGCTGCACTTCGCTGCACTTCGCTGCAGTACTGTGGAGGCTGTGAGGGTGCAAATCGGGTCCCGAGCTCAGCGGAATCGGTAGAGTTTCAGCCGCACGCTCAGCACACCGGAGAAGACGGGAGGTAAGTATGAGAAAGCGAGGCTTAGGCTGAGCGTTGGAATTCCGCCGTAACCAAGTGCCGTTACACAAGGCTGTCTTCCTCTCGCTGAAGGCGTAGCGGGAGCACGCGCTGACGGGAACGCGGCACGGCGTAGGGCTTATTTGGCCTCGGACAGGGAACCTAGGTATCAGCACCGGACGTTGGCGGATGGTCTTTTCGTGCCTTGTAGTGGATTTGTAGTGTAATGGAAAGGAGGGCCCAGGATAATGAGATGAACAGGTGATAGTTTAGTATTTTGAAACTGTACGAAAGGTGGAAAAGGTTTCGGGGGGATCCAACTAAAAACAGAAAATATTCCTCCGAGCCAAGGATTCGGTATGGAAAATCAGGAATCCAAGAAGGACATGATCCCGTCCGTAGGTACCGATTCTCTTCCACGCGGCCTTGGCGTACACAGCCCGCACGATATTGTTCATCTCTCCTCCTCCTTCTCGGGGCGCAAGGCGGCCGGGACGGGAAGTGGAAGGGATTTGCCGACGGGATAGACTGGATACTCTGGACACTGGATGAGGGATTCTCAGTGGCTTCGCTTTCGCATCCCCGCCACCGTCCGTCCCGCTGTGGATTCTGGCAACGCGACACCGAAGAATCGGACAAGAGGCAAACGGGGCACCTGTTGCTCGGCGAGTCCGCCTCCTGGGGCTTCCGTCCGTCGGGTGATAACTACGATACCTAGTTAATATTAGGCGGCGGTAGAGAGGCGGAATACGCGGCAAAAACATTCGTATAGGTACGGATACGCTGTACGCTGTAGCGTAGGTAGGCACTTAATCTGTCCGTATCGACTGCACTTTGGCTACACTACGGCTGGTATCCACAAAAGTACCCCCTTATCTAGGTAGGTAGTAATAGTGTAGGAACGGGGACTTTCTTCGTCTCGGGACCGGGTATTGGCACGATGGAGATACAGTCTGCAGATCGTGAGGTAAGAAAGGGGTCCCGAGCACTTTATTTCAGCCTGGAGCCGGTCATTCGGACCCGGCGCAGCTGCGTAGGCATTACTTTACTTTGAGTAGACTTTTACCACACACCCGTCGATGGGACGCTACGGATATCTTGGTGTGTCTTAGTGGCAGCTACGTTTCTCCTGATGCACCTGCGCTCCCTACCACAGCTCGTCCACCGGCCCGGACGGCATGACACTTGTTGCGGTAAAGGTGGTTGTATCCCCGTTTAAGCTTAATTGATCCAGTCAGACAGTCGTCAACACCTGAGATGATCTGTCCAGTTGGCAGTCGTGATTGAACTTCAATCGTCCGAAATTCGTTCACCCACCCATTCTAGGTACTTGTGAGTTGAAGGCTGATCGACTGTCGGTGACATTACCATCTACCTAGTATCCGTATTAGAAAGCACGTCGGACCGTGTAAGCGTGACCCCTCCTCCCAAACACCACCCGTACCACCCTAACACGCTTCGCTCCAGCGTGTCCAGTGTCCTTCTTCCCCCAACCCAAACTGCCCCACAACAAGCCCCGGCCCACGCCCCTCCCCAGAGCGCCGAGCCTCTCGCACGGGACGCCGGCAAGCGGGATTGCGTATGCTTTCCCAGCTTTGCAGCTTCGCACCGCTCGAACTCGCCCAGCCCAACTTTCTCGAACACATCGAACTTTTCTCTCTCGCCTGTTTCTGTCGCTTCTCTTCTTCCTCTCCACGTATGTACACCGATTTTCTCCTCTTGCTGCTCACAACGACCACCCCCCGAGATGCTCCTTCCGTCCATGAGATTCCAGCCCCCGTCCCTTTTCCTAGCCGATCCGCTTGGAAGTTTCTCATAACCTTCCTGGATTCATCTCCTCGTCCTCCCTCTTTTCTTCCTTGCAACCTATTTTGGGCTTTCTGTGCCGAGTGTCCAATATGTGTACGCGCGGCTTGCTGGGGCTCGCAACGCTCCGCCCGGTTCACCGTTGCGGCTTGCCACTTTCGGGTGCTACCAACGGCTGCTCGTGGACGGATATGGATACACCATTTGCTCATCTCGCAGTCGGAGCCTGGCAAGTGCCTGAGATATCCAAGATGGATAGTTGAACTTCTTTTGCCGCTCCCCATGCGTGGTGCAGACAGGCGTCAGCTACAATGGAGTGTGACTGATTTACTTGCAATCTTTTCCTTCGGATTCCGGACCCGGGAATCCCGGTTGCCTCTCGTTCTTGCTCTCGTCTCTCTTTCTCTCTTATTTCTCGTCGTGTTCTACCCCAGTCACCCTTCGGATTCGCAGGAGACACCACATTCCCAAACTGTGACTTAAACATCATCTCACCGTACCCGTCCGTCCCAACAGGCCTCTCGCTCGTCGTATACGATTTCTATCGAACGGAGGACAGTTTTTCTCGCGCCATGGCAGCCGATAAAGACCTTTCTACCAACGGCACCGAGTTCTGGCTGTACGGTTACGGGTGAGTCGATTTCCAGATCAGAGATCTCCCCTCACCCCTGCCCGGCGGCCTCTTCGATCTGCCCGCCCGTCCTCCAGCCCTTCCTCCCGCTCTTCCGCACACGTATCCCCGCCGCAGACCAAGCTCTTCGCACGCAGTCCCTAACGTCACAAACCCGCTTCTCCAGGAGTCTGATATGGAAGCCTCCGCCGCACTTCGGTTAGCCTCACCCGCACCCCCCTCCCTTCTCTCTCTTGCCGTTACCCGAGCTGCCGGCTGATCTGTCTCGGCCACCCCACAGATAGGAGGATCCCTGGTTGGGTGACCGGATATGTCCGACGCTTCTGGCAAGTGAGTCTCTCTCCCTTCCTTCCGTCCTTCCCCAGATGCGCCCCCTCGCTCAGCCCTGCGGCACGCATGGTCATCTTGCGTCCCTAGTGCCCGTTGCCACAATGCTTATTTGCACCTCACTCCTCTTCCTCCCCTGCTCGAACCCCAACCGCATACCCAGCCGTGCTGACCTCTCATATAGGCAAGGTAATGAATGAGTCCCATCCAGGGGAGGCCCTCGTAGCCTCGCCTATCATCGTTGCTTCAAGACAACCTGACCCGTTCTCGTCCCATCAGCCAAGACCACAGAGGAACGCCAGAAGCTCCCGGCCGCGTCGCCACCCTCATCGAGCGCTCTTACTGGGAGCGGCTAACGGACCACCACGACTCCGCCCCTGACCGCGTATGGGGCGTTGCTTACCGCATCAAGTCCGACAAGGTCGCTGAGGTCAAGGACTACCTTGACATCCGCGAGATTAACGGCTACACCATCCACTACGCCCCCTTCTATCCGGCTGACGGTTCCGAGCCGATTCGGACGCTCGTGTACATAGGCACCCCGGACAACGATCAGTTCGTAGGCCCCCAGGATCCCCAGGCCCTTGCGGAGCACATCTACAAGAGCCGCGGTCCGAGTGGACTCAACATCGACTATCTTCTCGAGCTTGAGGAGGCGCTCAACGCGCTGAGCCCGGAGAGCGGTGACGTCCACATCACCGACCTCTCCAACAGGGTCCGGGCCATCATAGCTTCTGGACAGGAGGTTTCTGTCACGGCTTCGGCACCACCTCCGGCGTCTGCAATCAACGGCCACTTCAAACAAGAAACGAGTGTCAAGGAGCAGGAGGAGACTGAAAAGACTTGCTGAGGAGGACATTTGCAGGCACAACTTGCTGCTGGATACATGGCCCTGGTCTCAGGTTCCCCCGCCCCATTGCAATTCATTGCAATTTTTTTTTTTTGGAACCGTCTGTGTCAACCATAACCCTTTTTCTTTTGACAGACGATAGACAACGATGCAGACCAGATCAGCTTGCCACGATAAGCCAATGCGTTGACTTCCACCCGACAATCTCGGCAACCGCCACACGTGTCGCTCAAGCCATGCAACCCGATATTGCCCAGAAGCACCCGAACAAAGGGCATGAGGAAAGATGCGGAAGGCGGAAAACATCACCACAAGCGACAAGAGCCGTGATAGAGCTCGAGAAAAGGCAGAGGTACAGTAAGCGGAAGAAAGAAGAAGAAACTATTCCATTTGTGTGAGAGAGAAGACTAGGCCGTCACCAACCCTTTGACCGCGGGTTGGGGTTTTGTTTTCCAGAGATCCATTGCAACAGAAGAACCGGGTATTGTGTTGCAGCGAAGAACATCATCACCAGTGCTCGATCGAACCAACGGGCGCGCGCACGAACGTCTGTCAGACTCGCAGGAGGTATCGTCGGCAACAACTTTTGGCCGCATGCTCCCGAGTTGCGAATAAAATCGACAGCAAAAGGGCAACGAATCTCCGAAATCTAGCGTGCATTAGTAACCCCGGCCGCCCTGGGACTGCTGAGAGGGGTCCGCGGGGTAGCCGTAGCCCGGAGCCGGGTAGCCGCCATCTGAGGGGGTGCGTCAGCGTCTTGGGTTCGCAGGCCGAAGGGGGGTCCGGTGGCCTCAACTAACCCTGAGGGGGAGCGGCACCGTAGGGTTGCTGCGGGGGATACCCGCGTCCGTACGCCGGCTGCTGGTACATGTTGGGAACGGGGTATCCGCCGGGCTGGCCGCCGTATTGCATGGGAGGCGCGCCATAGCCGCCACGTCCACCACCGAAGCCGCCGCGGAAGCCACCGCCTCGAGGACCGTTGTCAGAAGCCTTGTCAACGCGGATAGTGCGTCCGTCAAACCTAGAACAGCTCGTGTCAGACTGGATGTGCCCCCTCTCAACATTCATTGCGCCGGGACAAGCAGGCAATGGAAAAAAGCAAATTCGCGAAGGCAGCGTACTCGACGTTGTTCATGGCGGCAATGGCCTTCTGGGCATCTCCCTCCTGGGTGTATCGCACGAAGCCGAATCCACGGCTGCGTCCAGTGTCGCGGTCCTTAACAACCACCTTCAAAAATGGGGGAAAAAGCACGTCAGAACTCTCTCTCCCAAAAAAACACACGCATGCTCGCTCAATGCGCTCATCTGCTTCCGTCTCCTGTTTCACGGTCTTGGAGGGACAAATTGTCTCGTGTCCATGGCTACGCCGATCCAAGAGAGCTTCTTCGCGGCGGACGGAGTACCAGAACTTACAGCTTCTTCGACAGCACCGAACTCCTCGAACTTCTGTCTGAGGGTGCCTTCCTCAGTGTGCCATGCAAGGCCGCTGGGCACAGGGTCAGCAACAGCACGTACACACAAGGCACATGTGTGCCGTACGGGAAGGGGGGAGACGCACCCAATAAAGAGCTTGGACATCTTGATGGTGTTGTTGCTTCCGCAGAAATTCGGTTGTCTGTGGTGTGCTGGTCAGAGTCTGGTCGAGAGAAGAGCCCAAGGGAGGCTGCGATGGATAAATGCAAGTGGTTGAGGCGATGCCAAGACGAGGGGTCCGCGTATGGAAGCAGCAGCAGAATCAAGCACTCTTTCTGGGACTTCCCGAGCAGGAGCCAAGTGGACTCCAGAATGCAGGCTGTGCCCAGCAGCGTCACAGAAAGAAGTGGCAGTGTTGGAGATCTTTGTCGGTTGCACGATGGCGCGCGCGTACCGGGAGGTTTGGGGTTCGGGGGGCGCCAAAGCAGAGATGCAAGCCGGGCCAAGACGGGTGTTGTTGCAGGAGAGGAGGCAAAGGTGCAGGCTGTGCCAAACAAAGGAGGACTTGCAGGCGCGTTGGGTCCGGTGTCGCCACTCGATGAACGATGACGATGCGAGAAGCAGTTGCGGTGGGCGAAGTTGCGTTTGTAGGTATGTAGTAGAGAGGATTGGAATAAGGTGGGCTGCTGTTGGCGGGAGGAGAGAGGATGACAGCCGTTGGTTTAGGGCGCTGGGCTTGATGGACGGATTTCTCGAAATAAGGAAAGAGGGGTGGGAGGATGAGAATGCGAGAGGCCACCTTTGAAGGGGAGGAGAAAGGAAATCTTGCTAGCGGGAATTTTTTTCCTCTGAATGGTCGGAAGGAAAGGGCGTTGAGGCAGTGCAAAAAAAATCGGCCACAAGGTACGGTAAGGTTTTGGGTGTATGAGTGGGAGTGGGAGTGGGAGGAGTGAGTGGCCAGGAAGGCGGGGTGGGTTGACAAGCAGGGTGAGGTAGTGTAGGTGAGGTAAGGTGGAAGGCAAGGTATCAGCAGGTAGGGGCAGAACGGGAACTGTGCTGACTGCTCCGTTGTGATTCTGGTTCTACTGCAACTACAAGTACAACCCGCTGCTTGGCGCTGGCTTGATGCTCGCTGGGGCGCTCTTGCCTTCAGCCGCTGCCGCCGCCGTCATCGCCTCAGTGGCACAAGACGGGCAGAGGAAGAGTTTACAAAGCTTGAAGGAGGCAGGCTTAATCGTAGTCGGGAGGGCTAGATCGATCCCGAGTGGGAAACACGAGGTGATGCCGCTGGAAAGAGACGAAGAAGAAAAAAAAAAGCCGAGCGATTGGCAATCTAGAAGGTGAAGAACATGCGAATACAACCAAAGCAATCGCCAAACAAGAAGGAAACTCTGGGCGGGCGGGCTGTGGATGACATGTACTAACCTCGGGAGCTTGGTTCTTTGTTGTGTGCGGGCGAGCTACTGTTTCCTCTCCCGGCTTCTTTTTCTTTGTTGGTTTGTCTAAGAAAACTGCAGTCGATTGCCTGATGGGAAAATCCGAAGAAGGGGAAAGAAGGAATGGCGAGGGGCAGAGTTCGATGCGAGAAGAGCCGGTTTTTGCTTCTGATAAGGTGAGTAGCAAAGTAGGTAGTGATGCTGGAAATTAATACAGGGCGGGGTGAGAAAAAAAAAACGAAAGGGACTGACTGACTGACTGATGGACTGGACGTTTGGCTGTTCAGCAGGGACAGGCGCAGGTCGGACGGACTCGAATAATCGCGCCGCTCGTGGTTTGCCGGTCTTTTGTTCCTTTTTATTTGGCCTTCTCACTCGTCCAGACTGCTACTCTTCAATCTTCCCTGTCCCTCATCTTACCTACTTTATGTGACGGATGGATGGACACGGGTCCGCTACCGTTCGATGGCGGCGGCGGCAAAAAAAAAAAAGGATACCTTAAGCACAAGGTACCAAGAGCAGGGCGAGCATCTCGCCGCCGCCGCCGCTCCTGAGTCTTGCGACTGCATTGCAGCGGCAGTCTGATGCCTCCACTGTCTGCAATACCGGATGAAAATGGTAAGGGGACGACGACGGGACGAGGCAAAGGGGCAAGGAAGGGGAGGGGTCGCCTCGAGACGTGTCGCGGTAAGGGTATGTATGTCAACGTAGGTACCTCGTCTTGCCTGCCTTCACCTGCGGTCTGCGGAGTACCTACCTAATTACCATGTTACCATGTAGGCAGGTACTCGGGGCTCTTCGTCGTTTCCATCCTGCTGCCTGCCAAGCCAAGGTACCTGACTTGGAATCGCACCCGCCTGCTGTCGCCGCCGCAGCGACTACATAGCAATTCGCCGGGGTTTGCTGCGAGCTGCTGCGCGTCTGCTGCTGGTCAGGCACACGGGGAGAGGGCCAAGGCATCTGGAAGATCTGCCCGGGAAGAGGGACCCATGCGAATGGGACATGGGCCGTGGCCGTCTAGGTATCCGTAAACTAACACAAGGGCAGCGTCATGGGGGGGCGAAGAGGGGACCGCCCAAGTCCAAATTCGGCTCTTCTGTACCAGGGAGAAATAGAAATGGCTGCGGACGAGATAATAGCACCCATCAATGTTTCGACCAAAGCCCAGCTATGTGGCAGCACCCCTCCCAAACAAGCATCAAACAGACGAAAAGGCTTGCACGTACCCATGATACGCATACTACTTCCATACTATGGGAATGACGAACTTGTGTGTGAGAAAAAAAAAAAAACATAGGAAAAACTCTACATTTGGTGACGCCTTGTATGGGAATGACGAACCCCGTGGCCTATGCCGCTCCGGATACGCTTCCAGCAGGGCGTGGAAGGGTGCACTGCACTGCGTTTGACGCCTGTCCGATTCAGCATCTCGTACCGGCGCCGTATGGATGCCTGATCGGAGAGCAACTACGTACGTACGTGCATATTCGTCGTCGTTTCCCTGTAGCTGCTGCTGCTGCTGCTGCTGTTCTCCATCGTCGTCGTCGTCGTCGTAGTCGCATGGCAGTCGTCGTAAACGCAGTGGCAGTTTGTGTCAGGCAACGCACCACGCGACGTACACGCTTACGCACTTCGTCTCCAGGTTGCGGTCCTTCGAGAACTGTACTTCTCCGACGCAAGCACGGCCAGAAATGCCATCATCACCACGAGTCCCTGTACCGAGACAAGTCTCGGCTCGCCCATACCATCGTAGCATGCAGCGTGCCCAACCAACATTTCACCAACCCCGCCGCCGCCGCCGCCCATGGCCGTCAGTCCGTCCATACGGATCGAAATGCCCAATCTGTTCACTCTCGCAGTCTGACTGACTGACTGACTAACCAGGGCCATGCAAGTGTGGTGGGATAAGACGCAGTGACCAGGACCACAGAAAGCTTCTTGTGAACCATGAACCCAGCCATTGCAGGGTTGATGGCAGCCAAACGGCACAACGTGGGTGGTGGTGGCTGCCACTATAGTTGCGAGAAGGAAGTAGAAAGCGCGCACAAGCACAACCCCGAGCAGTTAGCAGTGAGCAGTGAGCGCAGGCTTCCAGGCCCCGGGCTCATGCTCATGGCCCCGGACTAATGGCCGGGGTGGGAATGATGAGAAGAGGTGGTTGGGATGCATTGAAGTCGAGGGTGAAAGTGAGAATGCGAGGACATGATGTGAATGGGAAAAGGCAGGGGGGGTTGCAAAACGTGAGGGTGGGATCCTTGAGCCAGGAACTGATTGGCATCAAGCGGTATCCGCCGTGGCTTCAGGAAACACTGCGCGGGACGGCAGGCTTGGCCTGATCATTCGCGGACGGCGGGGACTGGATCAAGACCCAAGAGTGACATTCCCATTCGAACCCCACACATTGCTTTGCACAGCCTCCTTCCACCTTGCCCTGTTTGAAGCAAGATGAACATCTCGGAGGAGCTGCTACGTATTTTACTAGGTAGTACACAAGTACTTGTTAATTCTCCAGCATTCGTCTTCTCCTGAAAGTGGAGTCCCCTAACGTGCTAAAAGAAAGAAACGTAGGTTAGCAAGTTAGGTAGTTACGGATAGGTGCCGCGCCTCTCACCTGTCCTCAGGTATGTATTAGCTGCAGTCTGCAGAGCCTGCAGAACCGGTTCTCGACCGGGCTTGTTGTAACTTGTTGCCTTCCTTCTAACGTCAAGATCCAATGCCCCCGCGGCCTTCATCCCACACCGACGTCAAACAGCACAAGGGTATCCGTACATAGCAATAGCTAGTGTAAGTCCCTTTGGCTCACTCACTCTGCTGCCAGAGTTCCGGCATGTCGTCCGTGCCCTGGCTTCGTCCAATTCCCTCTCCAGGGTCAGTCAGTCTGCTTCGTGACAGGTTTGTTGGTCTTTGGTCGGCCTCGGCTCGGGTATCCGTGACGTCCTCTTCCTTTGCTGGCATTGAATACTCATGCGAAGCGACCCGCGAGCGCGAGGCACGCCGACTACTAAGTATGCAGCACTACTACATAGTATGTATGAGCATGAGCATGCACATGTACTTCGACATGACAGAATTCATGTGCCAAGCAGATGTAGACCACCGAGGAGGTCGGTAAAGCAGTCTTTTTTGGCGCGCAAAACGCTCAATGCCGTCCACTTGAAGCTCCACTGCGGGCTTCGCACTGACCAGAATGAGGCCCAGGACCCATATCAGGGCTCTGTGATGTGGGTGAGGTCGAGTTGGAGGGTTGTGGGCGTGTCGTGGTGCCCTGTGCCCTCCATGCCAGTGGAGATTGCCTTGGTCGATCCGGTGGAGACATGGATGGGCACAACCCCTCTGTCGTACAGTGTATCGCCAATAGCAATATCGTCTGGCGATAGCTGCCCCTCCCCCGAGCTCAACCTGCGCACGGCGCACAAACCACGCCCACAGACGACCCCTCAGGAAATCCGGTAGGTGATCTGGCAGCTTTATCCCCCCGACAATTGCCCGCCGCACGCTCTGTGTGACCCGACGTCGGCCGGTCAGCCAATCCTGGTGGCTCATCCCGCCCTGCACCGAGGAGACAGATGTGAGATGGCCTCCGGGAGGAGCCATGCCTTTTGGTCTTTGGTGCTACCGCCCGCCGCTTCCCGCCGCTTCCCTCGCGCTCCGACCGTGGAGGTGTACATAGTACAGAACCGTTGACGCGGACTCAGGGTGGAAGACCGCATCAACGGGCTGGACCCGATGTCGACTGTGAAATGTGACGCACCGCTGCGGACGGCCGGGGAATCCATTATCGGGGACCAAGGTTGTGGAACCTTCAACCTCGACATCCTGGTGTATCATAGTAGGCATGTAATAGTACATAGTATACTATGGTAGCCGCCATCACATAGTGCTGCGTACACTAGTATGTGGTGGCATGGAAACCTCCATCGACGGCCCAAGAGAACCGTGGAGGGGCGATATTGGTCTCCGAAATGCCACCAGGAGGAAACCTAAAGCAAATGGCCGCGATCCAGCCCGAGGTACCTAGGTTTAGAACATGGCTCCATGCGCCCGCGTCGTCTTCACACCGCTTAGTCGTTTCTCCTCTCACAGATTCTTGGCTGTCGCTTTGCCGGCCATATAAAAAACGGACTTCGTGCGCCCGTCAGGACACGGATGGCGGTAAACCAATATGGTGCTGTGTACGGATACGTGAGAATATGGGGCTGTTCCTCTGGTAATCCCGGTGACATTCGAAACCTGCCAGGGACCATCTACAATTCACCAGACTTGTTGACCGGACGAATGTGAAACCTGCTGCGCCTTCCTCACGGGCCCGCCAGGGTCATCCACTCAAAGGGTCTGTTTGTATCCGCATCCGCAGAAGCAATGGAAGAGCTTGGGCAACACCGTCGAATTGTCCACACACGTACAGATAAAACTGCACAGTGACTTAATCGGACACTCGGGTAGGTCCAGCGGCCACGTGCGTCGTCACGGACGATGCGACCCTGCAAAATGTCTGTATGCCGAGCTGATCCCAATTGCCAATAGCCTTCAACCGCGCCGGAACCGAAATTTTGGAATCGTGCGTGGCCGGCATTCATGGTATTGCTGAGTCGCGGATCCTTCGTCTGACAAGCTACCGCTTTGCTTCCATCTTCCGAGCGAGAGCAGTATGTAGGCCGCCGACATTCGTAGGCTCTACTCGCATTTGGTCAACGTCATGTGATGATACACAGCTCCTGTCGGCAGCCTGCAAAGACCTACTGAACCCGCCAAGTTGCTTGCTTCTATCATTAGAACGCGGCTAGAAACTCGACACAGGACGCGTTCCGTCGCCACCGGGTTGCGTCTTGGCATCCTGAGACAACCGCGATTTGGGATTTGTAGCGATCAGATATCAAGTGCGGCTCCCGGCAGTGTCTTCATGATTCAGGCCTTTACCGACATTCTGAATTGGGCATGTCTGCCGTTAGGTTCGAGAAATGCATTCGTACCATGGTGTCATGTTGGCAAGTTGGGCACCATCATGAGCCACTGGGTAGGTATTATTAGATTCTTCGCGGTTTTTGACGAGCCCCTTGCTTCGTCTCTGGCAGGATCGGCGACGCGTTGCTGAGCCAAGCATGCATCCGACAACGTCAAGTCTGTGGGCAAGGCATCCGATTGGTCTCATGAGGCGTTGTCTTTTGGAGTGGTTGTTAAGTAGGTTAGTGGGTGTTAGCAGTGCCAGAACGTGGGACAATTCTTGAGGAAGTAGACGGACCTCAGCGAAGCTCATGTAGATGAGCTTTCCGTCTTTGCTGTTATCGTAATCAGAATGGATGTATCCGTAGGTAGGTAGGTATGTACACAGCAATCTTAGCCTTTTTATTCAGTGCACAGTCTCCATCGCCAGTGGGCACCAAGCGGGAACGTTGCCAGCCCTCGGGTGCCAACAAAATGGGCAGTGGCGTTCCAGTCCATGGTTCCACCTTCCGTCCTCCACGGTTACCCACCGAATGCAGTGGACGCATGCACCGTGTGTCAGCATGTCAACGGGGGCAAGTGCTGTCGAAATCTCGAAGAAGATGAATTGGAGCTTTTCCTCTCTCCCCTGACTGTGACTGCGGGAGCACAGCTTGCTTACGGACTTCAGAAATGAGGAAGGTCCGGCAGACGCCGCCGTCTTCATCTTTAGGGGTCCTATCGAAGGGAAGGCAGGACTTTATGGAGGCAGGCCTAGCCCAAATAAGGGCATACACAACCTCTGGCGTCGGGCATTTAGCAGGCCCAACTCGCCAAGAAACTGTTTCGATTTACGTCTCCTCAGATCGTGGTGATACAGCCATATTTGTTCGCCGACAATAGCATGAGCGCAAATTATGGATCGTCATTCCGCGATGCAGCACCACAGCCACGACACACATCACAGATCAGACCGTCGACACCATCGCCAAGGCCGTACCGGGCATCGAACCTCGAGACCGAAACGTCAAGATCGTCGAGAAGATCCATGGCCTGGCCCAGCTCATCACACATCTAGTCTTGTCGAGAATTGGCTTGCCGATGTCAGCCGCAGAGGGGTAGTCTCGCCTGACGCCGCGGGTGAACCACGTCAAAACCGGGACCCTCTACATCCTCACGTTCCTGAATGGCGACCACATGGCATATCCGTACAGGGGGACTTTCGGCCAGGCCACAAGCGCTCTCGGTCTCGCGATAGCTCCATTATTGCAAATCCACGCGGGAACCCAGCAGGTCTGTCTCAGAAGGCTACGGGACATCATCAATCGGACGTAGAGCAACCACAATATTTCGACGAGCCAAAATCGAGCCGCGCTGTTCAGCCAGAATCCAAAGCATCGCCCAAGTTCGAGAAGCGTGCAAGACGCAGGACCCGGGACGACCGCCACGACTCTGAGAAACAGCCCAGGCAGAAGCCTCCCAAGGAAACAACAGATCGACCAAGTCGCCCACCTAAAAAGAGCCTAACTTCAGCTCAAGAGGTCATGGACAAATTTCATCCTGGGTCCATCCTTCAGGAAAGGCTCACAGTAATCGCAAACACTATAGGAAGAAGGGGGATGCGGTGTGGCTAACTGCGGTCTGCAGATCCAGCCTCCGCTCATCACTGGCCTTTTTCAGAACGACCGCATTTCTTCCCCGAAACTTGGTGCGTTATTGTGAGACCCAAGAGCTTCCTTTGGGCACATGGCTGATATTAAATAGTCAAAGAGCTCGCTCATAATGCAATGGCTGTTCCCGAGTCGCCACCATCTCGCTTGTCGTTTCGGCAACAGCACAGCCGTTCTCGGGCGAAGGAGCGCCAGCGAAGGACAAAAGAGGCAGACGAAATGTTGGAATACTTTGGCAACGGCGAGCCACCACTAACTACGGTCACGGGAGCTCCATGCGACCAACCTTGTGGCGACAACGAAAACACAAATCCCAACCACCAGATGGGTCCTGACTGTTTCGACAGCTGGCACGAGACGAAGCAGCTGTCTCCTAAACACCCCGAGCGAGATCAAGGAAGCCTTAAACGTGAGAAGCGACAGAGGCAGCACAAGCCTGGCTCAAAGGCGGCTTCTCATCATCGGCCAAGTAGCAGGGCAACAAGCTACATGACGTGGTCTACGAGCAATAACCAGCCATCCACCAAATACGAGCTTTTGGACAGAGACCCCAGCAGCACACCGGAGCCGGTGAGAGAAGCGCTGCGGCAGACGGGCATCTTTGATGGGACTGGCTTACTAGGAAAAGACCGACTTTCGCAAACAGGGATACTTCCATCTGATGAATCCCGAGGGCACGCCGAAGATGTGTCTGTCCGGACGTCCCAGGGCGAACGGAGACCATCAAACTCACGGCATGACGCTGTTTGACGGACCGAAATCATTCAATACCAGGACAAAGGTATCATGACTGACAACGGCCTCTCCCCGATGCAACCGTTCCGGTCGAGTTGTAAGGCTGTGCAAGATCACTCTGACAATTTGGAAAATTTTGGACCTGTCAGAGATTGCTCGCCAAAGGTCAACATTACGAACAAGTCCACTTCGGCGTCTACAATCACAGATGACGAGACTAGAACGCGAACTGGGGCAATCTGTAGTAGTCCTTCGGTTCAACAAACAGAAAAACGTCCCGGAAGTAGAGCACAGGTCGCGGTACAGGCGTACGTGGGGCCTCGAACGAAGGAGATTTCGACACAAACGTCGCCAACACCTCAACTTGACGCCCAAAACCAAACAGCTCACCCTGGATTGGACGCTCCAGTTGGCAGATATCCCGCGAACACTGGAGATTCAACTGCCAGAACGATTAAATCACACGAAGAAGATTTGCTGGCCGTTGGAAATACAGCACAAGCACAGTTTAGATTCGATGGCGAACGGAGAAACATTCCATATCCTATGGGACGTGCTACCCCGGGTTTGTACAACGACGCAAATAGGCAGCGTTCCCATTTTGGCATGCCTCTGGTAGTGTCTACAGGTTGCATGATACCTGTCCAGATGACGGGTTTCGGGTCTATAATCGAGACGAAATCGACTGCGAGGGAAGAGCAGATACGGTCTACTCGGCCCCCGAATCTAGATCACGCACGCAGCTTTTAGACGAGTCGTACCCTAACCACGAAATTCGAGCCCAGAATCCCACCGGTTGCGATGGGGCATCTCAATTGCGGCCTTCGGGTGGTTTTGTTGACGGAATCTCACGCTTCGAAAAAGAGGTGGTGGCAAGAGACGGCAAGGAGCGTCGTAGAAGGGCGCCGCGATACGAGCCCGAGGCGTTCGAACAGAGTGTAAAGTATAGCAAGTCGCGATATGAAGAAGGCGGCCACTGGCAGAGTGACTCAATGCCTATGGCAGTCACCACTCCTCAGAAGCTGGACGGGGAAACCTGGCTCTACTCCGAACTTGCGGCGGACCCGGGCGTTGGAAGACCCGGGCTGGCGTCGATACTTGACAGTCCCTGGGAGTCAGAGCAACGCAAAGTTCACGTCAGCAAGCCATGGGAAAGACAACCACCCCATCAAGTTGAAGACAACAAACAGGAAGAAAGACACTTGTTCTGGGAACCGAACTTCTTATACTACTACCCCGGACTACACAGGCTACTCAGGTTCTTGGCCCCTCCATTTTTCTCTTAAGCTATTCACATCAACGCCACATTTTTCCGCCTTAGCAATAATTGCCTTAGCCTTCCCTGTCACCGGGGCATCGATCATCTTGCCGTCCAGAGTCCAGGCACCGCGACCGGCGGCACTGGCTTTCTCGTCGGCGATGGCAACTCGAACTGCCCACTCAACTTCCTTCTCACCAGGAGCGAACAGCTTTTGGACCAACGCCACCTGGGTTGGGTGAATGCATTGTTTTCCATCAAAGCCCATCGACTTTCCGCCGAGTGATTCCTCTTCCAGCCTCTTCAAACCTTCTTCTCCTTTGTAGGACGTGCAGACAAGATCGATGGCACTGGGCAAACCAGCAGCCTTTGCGGCCGTCACAATAGCAGACCGTGCGTAGAGAAACTCAGTAAGCGACGGAGTCCTTGTGAGAGACAAGTCAAGTGCAAAGTCCTCGGCAGCAAATATCAACCCGCTCAAGTACGGGGATGCTTTGCAGATCTCCGACAGATTCATAACAGCCCGCGCAGATTCGATCAAAGCAATGATCTTGATCGGATTATCAGACTCGGCCATATGTCGCTCGGGCGCGACATGCCGCAGAACATCGGTTACGTAAGTCAGGTCGGCAGCTGAGTTGACTTTGGGTACAACCACAGCATCAACATTGGGCAGGGGCCCGATGGTTGTTAGATCATCCAAGGCGAATTTAGTTTCGACAGCATTGACTCGAACAGCAAGTTCGGCAATGGACGCTGGGCGTGAGTCTTGTTTTGCCAGGAAAGACCGAAGTTGACTGCGAGCTTGGGACTTCAAGTGCGGAGTCACGGAGTCCTCTAGGTCGTACGTTACGTTATCGGATTCAAGACCCAATGACTTCGTGAGCATCTTCTCTGATGAGGATGGCACTGAACGAAAGTTAGCCGAAAGTATTTCACGAGCATTCGGGATAGACCGGTGCTGACCGTAGAGGAGCGCTCGGCGGATGATGGAAGATGACCTGGCTGCCATGATGGATAGGGAGGCTGTATGGATTGACTTGAGCTTGTGAACAAAGTAGAGGGATTCCGAACACTTCAAAATGGAAGAACAGTTTCAATGAATCAGAAGACTCGATGTGTCGAAAAAATTCTACGCCTGTGTTGGAAAACTGACAGCGGCAACTCCTCGTCTTCTCTTAGGCCGGCAGATGTCACTTTAAAGGAGCCCCTCGGCAACTTGAGCTCAGGACGTGTTGGCCCGAATCGGCTATTAGGGGTCTTCAGTATGTCTGATGACGTAATACCGATTGTAGGGACGTTGTTCTTTCTACCACTGTTATAGGCCCTTGCATCTGCCTGAAGGGCCCGTGCATGCGGGATGGTAGGTACCTGGGTAGGTAGGTAGCTCCCCTGGCGGAATAATTCAGCCTCCACACGCCGAACAGCTTACCGTAGCTTCAACATAGGTAGTGCGACGGGCGCATTACGACAGCTGCACCGTGTTAGTTTCTGGAGGAGGCATCCCTCCCATCCCCCGTTTGACGACCAGCATCACGACCCCACGAGGCTACGACATGCGCACGACAACAACGAAGTCAATTTTCTGATCCGATACCAGCAGCTCCGCTCCAAACCCAAACAAACGTTCTCCCAACAGTTGTGTTTTCGACGAAAAGCCCACGCCCCCTGTTAGCCCGCAATGGAGCAGCAACAGCCGCAACAGCAAGATGCGCCGGGCTCCCTGAGCTGGCGATTGAGCTCGCACCCGATCACTCTTTTGACCTTTCTCGCATTTCGGATATGTAAGGCGAACTTCCCATCTCTTGTGAAAATGGGGCGGCTACACTAACACTTGTGCCGAACAGCAAGCGTTCTCGTGTACTTCCTCGGTCTGTGGATCATCAAGAGCATGTACGTCGTCGCATGACACCCTTCCTTCCAACGAAAGCCCGATGTGATCCACCAGTGTATTCTGCGGCCGCAGATAACCACGTGTCGTGGGTCGAACAATAACTACACGATTGCCCTTCCCGCTTCATGTTGACCCCGTCGCTTTGGTGCGGTTTCGATGCTGACACGTGCCCGCCACAGGATCATGATCTTCATCATCACCATCCTCCTCCTCGCCGCCGACTTCTACTACCTCAAGAACATCGCCGGGCGCCGGCTCGTGGGACTGCGCTGGTGGAACGAGGTGGACGTGCAGACCGGCGACTCCCAGTGGGTGTTTGAGAGCAGCGAGCCGGGCACCAAGACGGTCAACCCGACCGACAGCCGTTTCTTCTGGCTTGCCCTCTACGTCCAGCCGCTCCTGTGGGTTCTGCTCGCCATTTTCGCGCTCGTGAGGTTGCAATTCCTCTGGCTGCCCCTTGTCGGTAAGATTTGACCCGGTTCCTCCCCTCTGCTCTTGTCGTTGTGCGGGACTGGACTGCTTCGTGGGGAGAGTTGGCTAACCTGAGGACTAAATTCAGTCATCGCACTCGTCCTGACCATCATGAACGCCATGGCCTTT
This sequence comes from Colletotrichum plurivorum, assembly GCA_014235945.1. Lineage (NCBI taxonomy): Eukaryota > Fungi > Ascomycota > Sordariomycetes > Glomerellales > Glomerellaceae > Colletotrichum > Colletotrichum plurivorum. The sequence goes on along the minus strand of WIGO01000010.1, from coordinate 135,833 downwards.
TCCAGGTGTGATAAGTTCAGCCACGCCTCCAACATGGCCGGAAGCGCCCTCTACTCCGGTGGTCTGGCAGGGAGCATCGCGAGCAACATGGTCGGCCGCCTGTTCAACCGCGGGTGAGCCACGCCTTGGATCAATCGCAGAGCGTGATGAGAGAGGTTGTGTTGCTGTAACCATCCATGTTCAAAAGTACCCAGGCCAAGGAAGACGATTGGCGTCCCAGGGCGGGAAAAGGGAGAGAGATGAGCTGATATGAGCCGTCCCTGCCGCAGAGCCAGTCGATGGCGAACTCTTTTTTTATGTGCTATACCCAGCTGTACACTAGACGTGCAAACATTACCAGGGTTTTTGAATGGCGCTGTGTCTTTTTCTTCGAGAAGTGGCGAGCGTACAATGTCACACAGCTCTTGAGTATGATGGTGAGCAGACCTCCAGCAAGATGAGTGCATGTGGTGAGTGCCAGTGCAAGCGAGAGTTGTAACTCATAAAACGCCCACCATATAGGTCACATCAGAAGTCTTGCAATGCCGTATGAGATCAGACGTCAACTACGTTTCAATCGTTCCATTCTTCTCCGATGACTATTTCTTTTTGCATCTACGAAGCCTCGCAAAGCCGACCATTTCATCTCATGAGACACCGAGAGAGGATGAGATATACGGGCTCCGAGCAACGACCTGGGGTATCGGCACCACGTCGAGCAAACTCCGTCTGCTCCATTCCTTCCTACCAACATTTCTTCGACGTAAGACCCGACTAAGCGAATGAAACGAACAAAGATCCCAAGCATTAGATAGATGAATAGTTTACACACACACTACAATGTTCGGTCAAATTATTCAACAAGAACTCGCATTCTCCATGCGAAGGAGGACGTCCGGTGGGCCTGACTACCGGCGCTGCCCCTGGGTCTGCCCTGCCTGCTCGATCGCCGCGTCCAGCGCCCGCTCTTCCTCCTCCAGGCGCCGGATCTCTTCCTCTGTCATGCCGTCCTCGATTAGATGCGACACGTTGGAGTTTACGTTCGGGGTAGACGACCTAGCACCGGAGCCTCGGTTGACGTCGTCCAAGGACCGCGCGGCGATGGGGGTGTGCTCCTCGTACGGGGCGAATGACGGACGGCCGGCAGGAGTTGCGGAGGATGGCGGGATTGCCGCTTCCTGCTGTGAAGGGGCGAGGTGCGACTGTGGTTGTTGCTGGTGTTGACCATCGTCCGAGTATGGCGACTGCGGCGACTCGGTGACGCGGGCGTGGGTCTCCTTGTCGGCGAGGTATTCGTGAGGGCCCTGCCCTGAGCCGTAGGCGCCGTTCGAACCATGTTCCGCGCGGCGACGTCTGCGGAGGAAGAACCAGAGGAGGAAGGCGATGAGGCCGATACCGAGCACTGATCCCACGACAATGCCGGCGATGGCACCGGCTGGGAGCCCCCCACCACCGCCGCCGCTTCCGGCCTCGACGCTTGGGTTTTCGCTTGGCCCTCCACTGGTCAGGTCTGAAGAACCACTGGGGCTGGACGTGGGTGTGACAGAAGCAGTAGCAGTAGCACTGGATAGTGTAGTTTCAGGGTTCAAGTCGCCGTTTCCCACGGAATCATCTGTGTCGACGCCCACGTTCTGATCACTGCGGCTCATTTCGCGTGCCAGCCGAGCGTTGAGTTCTGGGTATGCCACTGGCAGGTTGGAGTTGTCGTAGACTGTGAAGACGCCACTGGTGGTAGAGCCGGGCCTCCCATCCTTGGTCCAGTAAACCTTGATATACATATACTGAGCCAGCAGCTTTTGCAGATCTGGTTCGGTCTTGAATCTGCCGACTTCCAGCTGGACCTCGTTGTCGTTCAGGAATATCACTTAACAGCCAATTGTCAGTAATCTGAATGCGGCAGTAGACATGCCCGAATCACGTCTCTGGTTAATATAACATGGACAAGGACTTACTCCGTGATCCCATCGACTGTTGACCATTGTTCGCGGATGAGATGTCATCTGCGTCTTTCACCTGCCAAGCGGCCTTCGTGACTGAAACTCCTGGGCTGAAATCCCAGGAGATCGTGTGTCGAACATCGGCAGTGTTGATAATTCGGGAATTCGGATCCGTGCCCAGGGTCGCGTTGGTGAATCTGATCGTCGGGCCAGCGTTGGTTACTGGGCTGGGTATCATTGACCATACGGCGTTGTCGCTGTCCCCGAAAGGGAGGTTGTTTCCCTCCCCATCTTCATTCTCGAACAAGCCGAGCGGAAGTGACATATCCGAGAGTCTCGCCGCTCGCAGACAGTTGGTCCTGCTCACAATCGCTGAAAAAGCTGTTTGGGGTGACCAGTATCGCTGAGTCGAGTGCGTGTGGTGGAGTTGTATAAGTGGAGGCTGGATCTCGTGTAAGTCGACAGTCCGATGCGTCTGCCCGACCCAGTTCGTTAAGGTCTGGTCCTTCTACCGGAAATGCAAATCGGTTCGTGGTGCGGGGGATATCGAAAGTCGTGATGGTGAAAGGTGAAGAGGTCGACGAAAGCGAGAAAGCTGGAGGAATGGTGGAAGGAAGCAGGCTACGGGTGGAGGGAGGATGAGACTAGTAGCTAAGGCAGGGAAATCAAACAGCCCCCCCTCAGTGTAAGACGGGAGATGGGAGGAATGGAGAGAGAAGGTGAAAGAGAGGGACAGGGGATGGGGAGGTAGGTAAGAGGAGACGGACCGGGGTCGGACAAGGCTCGACGTTGGGACCCTCAAGGAATAGTACATTCATGGTAGCAGAGAGGGAGGAAGAGAGAAAGGGCTCTCCGGGACTTCACTTTTGTTGGTTAGGTCGAGGAATTGGTTTGCTGACAGTCAGTCGCGCTTGCACAGGCTGGAGACGCCCGGTTGGACTGTGTTCTGCTAACACACGCTCGCGAATGGATCTACGCTACGCCAGCTGCAGCAAGCCACGCGCCAAGGCAGCGCCGCGCAAAGAAATGTTGGAGTTGGATCCGCGGGTTCGTTCGACCAGGCTGGTCTGACAAGAAACAGTTCCTCCCCACCCTCGTCCTCGTCCTTGAGTGAGGCGCTGTCGATTCCCTCGACGCAGCCCGCCTCTAGCCTTCGCCGGCTTCGTTAGGCCTGCCCGGCCACGGCTGACGTTTCTGCGGTTTCTAGAGAGCAGGTGGATGTCAAGATGACAACAGAAAGCATCCGGCCGGGTTAGCGATTCGAGTGCTTCTCTGCATCATCCAGAGCGAAGGGATCGAGGCAGAGCTCGAACTCGGTGATGATGCAAGGATGAGCAAGCTGCCTTTGCCCTGCAGACGGGTCATGAACAACACCGAGCCGGGGCTTTATTCCCAACCTCGAATGCGCTTTGGTCGGACAGTGCCTCGATCGTCAGCACACCGACAAGGAAAGAAGGAAAGAAAAGAGCAGGAACAGAAACAGAAACCGTTGCTGCCCGCTTTACCGCTGTCTGCCAGGCATCGCAGTTCAGGGTTGCGAATCCCAAGGACCCTCCTTACCAACGTCCCTCCCTTTCAACATGGCCATGGTCATTTGCTGAGCCCTTCGCTCTCTCTACTCCCTTGGAAACGCCCGCATGCTGGCCCATGCTCTAATACCATTCCCAAAGTGCATCTTGCGAGCTCAGGATCGGCAGACACGTCCGTTACACGGCAGCAGCGACAATTGGCGTTGCCACCACCCGAATGTCCTGTCAACCCCACGAGACCACAAGCAGCCGACACAAAACCACAAAGGATATGTATCACCGCCTCCTCCCAGTGAGCATCTCCGCCTTTCCTGCCTCCAGACGACCTGTGGCATGTCTGGAACGGACAAAAAGCCACAGAGGCACCGAGAGGCGGACAGGGAAACACACTGACACCGGAAGGTATGGGAAACGCACCTACGCAAGCCCGCCCTTTTTTTTTTATTTTTTTATTTTTTATTTTTTTTTAAATTTTTGTTCTTGGGCCGAACACCTCACAAGCGTCGAAGTAATAAGGCTGGATAGAGGTGGAGACCCTTTAGGTACTTGTGTATCCGTACCTGGGTACCGCAGTACCTCGGTATCCGTAGCGCGATGCGAAATGCACTGTCAGCAGCGAGCAGGCCAATGGGAAGGAAGCATTGCGGCTCTTGCTGCTATTAATTGAAACTGCTCGTCGTCCCTTCGCCCTCCCCTGCAGAGACGAGAAAGACCTGCGCGAAAAGTCAGCGGCAGAAGAGACCGAAGGTGCGCGACCCTTTCCGCTAGGTACCTCCAACGGCCTAGCGTCACGGCGCTACGCTACAATTAGTGCCGCTGCGGCTGATGATGGGGGCTGCACTAGCCCAGATAAGCCCGGTAGCGACCGGGGGGAAGGCAAATGGCAATGCCCACCGGCACCTCCCAGTCCCAACCCAACAGCTAAGCTGGCAATGGTCTCGCTTGCTCGCGGCTTGCCTCGTTTGCATTGCTCAGCCCGGCACCGAGAGCAAATCAAATATCCGGCTCTCTGACCTGAACCTCACCCCGAAAAGGGAAGGGAAGGGAAGGAATGGCTGACGGACGAACTGACGAGGTGGGCACGTACGTGCGCATGGCTGTTCACTAGTTCGACGAGTAAGCTTCTCTGGAGTTCAAACATCTGATTACACCAGCCCAGAGTTCCGGGAAGACGAGACCAGACGAGACGACAGCCGCCATCGTTCGAACTCGGTAACAATAAGGATGAAACAAAACTCATGGTCCTGAAGACGTAGCTCAACGGTGAAGCGTGCAATAATATTACCATCCGTCCCCTTTCACATTGAGCCTCATCATCAGTTTTGCTGCATCCCTCCTCTGCTGCCTGCCGATCAGTCCCCCTCCCCCCTCCACCAGCAAACCCCCGGCCGGCTCTTCACTCTCTGCCTGATCCAATGCGACCCGACCATGTCATCCCGAACGGGGCCGCCCCAACGCCAATCCCAAGGACCTGTCTCCACTCTTCCGAGAGAGCGAGTCGCCAACTCCTCCGACCGCGCCTCAACCCGGCCGGGGTTGGATGGGCGTCAGTCATCCTGCGATGGGGCAGGGCAACAGTAAGCCAACCAGGGGAATTGATTGCCCATGGTGTGTCTTCCTCCGGAGCAAACATCCAGACGCAGGATTCTAACCCATCTCGCTCTCTGGCTCCAACAAACCCCCCCAACTGCACGCTGTAATACCATTTAGTTCCACATCCACTCTCCCCTGCAGCCTGCATGCCGGGACAAGGCGAAGACCAAGGGGGAGATGATATTTTGTTTTCTTGTTAGGGAGCATCATTTGAGAGAGAGAGATAGAGATGGAAATCTGCATCAAGAGGTTGTTGGGGCGTGCTTGACAAAAGAACCAACCGGTCAAATCTCAAGCGGTTCTTCGCAGCTTTAGCGCTTGACCCAGGCGCTAACAACAAGGTGATGTTGTTGGTTGTTGGCGCCGATGCATCATCAGACAACGCCCACAGCTCTTATTAGTGCGTATGGAGATCCTCATGCTTCGTGTTGATTGTCCGGGAGACTATAGCTACCCGCTCACCTACGTACTGCGTCATTACGGTGAATTATATACGCGAATGCCCTACAGACTGCGATTCGACCCAATACTGGACCCGGACTGGAAACATGCCGACTGGCACCAACAAACACCGTCCCCAAAAAACAGGCTGCATTATGATTGTGTAATATCCATCTACTAGAGCCATGCGCCTGACCGAGGGACATTTTAACGTCGTGTGGCTACTTCAAGCCACTCCGCGGCTGCCACCTCGCTATGCAAAAGTCATGGAAATTTCTTTCTCCTTGCCGAAATCATCATCATCCGCGTCGGCCCACGGATCTGCCAGCGTTATATTTGGTACTGTCTGCGCCGATTTCATCTCTGGCCGGGCTGTGGCCAGGTCGTCCTTGGGCGGAGGTCGCGGGGCCGGCGTGGGATCGTGGAACGATGTGTCAAATGTCATCTGAATGTCATCTTGGGGCGAAGGTGCCGCGTGGTAGGGTGACACAGATCTCTGCGGAGGCGGGAACGTCTGGCTCGAGTGGAACGTCGGTGTCTGCTCCGGAGTGTAGCCGTACGAACCCGAAGTTTCGTACGACGCTCGGCCTGGTACCGCATACGCACTTTTCGTCTCTCGCAGGCTATCCCTCGGATTCAGGGAGGAGCTTGACGAGTTCAAATCGAGCTTCATCGGAGGGAGAGTCGACTGGAGCTCTTTCACCTGAAACTCGGCCGGCTCTTCCTCCTGTAGCTTCTTGTCCTTGGCTACCTCGGCTCGAATGGCCTCAACGTCGAACAACACACCGTGGTTGTTGCCCTCTTTATCCTCCGTTCTGGAAGCCGGCTTGCCGCCGTCCTTTGCTTGATCCTCGTAAATCTCCCATTTCTCTTTCTCAGTCTTCTTGCCCCGGCCGAAAATGGAGAACCTGCTTTTCTTCTTCTGGCCCTCCTTTTCGAGCTCTTTGCGAGCCTCCTCGATCTCGTTGATGAGCTCGCGCTGGCGCTCCTGATGGTTATCAGGGTCAGGATCTTCGATTTCCGAGAACTCGTCGCTCTCGACCAGCCAACCGCACTCGCGAAGGAGACGAGGCATGGCCTTTCGGTATTCCATGTGACCCTTGACGAACTCGGTCACGTCAAAGTTCTCGATCCATGGGAGGCCTTGGATTGGAGCTAAACCGGCAACTTGCCGAGGGCCGCCACTTGTCAGTCGGAAGAGATAGGCCAGAATCCAGTCGTTGCTGCTGTATCCGTTGACGAACCGTCCGGGAACGACGGTTCGGGCCAGGAGGTACTCATCCTTTTTGACGATGAGGGGCGATCCGAACAGATAGACATTCTGAACCAGGCCGTAGGCGCCTTTCCTGGCTAGCTCCAGGAGGCAGGAGAAAATCACCCGAGATCCAAGCGAGTATCCGACAAGGGTAACGGGTCGGGTTCCTAAGTTTCTGTCGATCAAAGAATCTGCCAGAATGAGACCGGCAGCCCAGGCCCTGTCCTGGGAGACACTCCACGGATTGTCAATCAAGTACGACAGCTTAGTCAAGACAACTGGGAGGGTGAGGGCAGCCATTAAACTCGTGAGAATGGTGCTTCCCAAAACCTGCTGGAGGCCTTGGGTGAGGGCCTGTATTGTGTCAACACACCACGGAACTTGGCTGCATTGTTGATTCGGCTTACCTCTGTAGCCAGAATGTTGATGGTGTCACCCATGCTCCTCAGCAGTTCAGGCTCCCAAAAAACAGAGTACATGTCACCCATCATGGGATCCACCGTACTGAAGGGCAATCGGACGTCATCGACCTTGCCCGTCATCCAACCGGCTACTGTGACGATGAGATGTACTCGCTTGTTGTTGTGTAGCGGCCGGTATTCGAAAGTCTTGACGGCCCCTGTTCTCCGGTTTGCGGCTCGGCCGCCGATTGCACTACCCGAAGCCGCTGCGCTGGATGTGATGATAGCGGCTCCTCCAATACCAGTGAGGAAAGTCCCCGTTCCCGAGACTCCAATCGTCGTAAAACCGGCGGCCAATCCGGCGCCAATGACGGGGGCCAACAGGCCGGCAGACAAACCGATAACCAGCCCACCGCCGACCGTAGCCAAGCCCATCATCATGTAGCGTTTTCTGAGGGCCTGTTTCCTTCTCACCTCCATATGTTCGTCTTCGTTCCAGTTCTCCTTCTCAGCGGCCTGCTGCATCTCCAATGCGTCTGTGACCTTCTTTTCAAACTTTCTGACCTCGAGCCAATCGATCTGCAGGCTCTTACCAACCCGCTCCAGCAATATTCTAGATCGACAGTCATACACCGAGTCGGCGATCAAAATGAGAAACAAGTCACACAACACTGTCCATCGCAAGTCAATGTCGATGTTCTCTGCCGTAGTAAGCTGCGCCGGCGTCTTGACCGGAGGCAACTCCTCTCCTTGGTGGGTATCGTAGGGCGGCGGCGGCTCAGCTGCCCTCTCTTCCTCCGAGTGTGTCGGCGACGGAGGCGGCAAGGTTTTCGGTGACGACAGAGACGCCCGCGAGTCTTCCGTCTCAGCCATCGGATTTTTCACCCGAGCATTGGCCATCAATAGGGGGGTCAGATCGGAGGGCACCACGCCGTGGTCACTCAGCTGTTCTACCATGATCTGCTCGGCAGAGCTAATGTCCATGTGCGAGTATAGGCGGATCATCATTTTCTGACCCCACATCTTGGTAGCTTCGGCAGACATGGTCACCTCCTTCTTCGTTTTCCTGGTGAGCTCGACGGTCTCGGCCTCCTTTACCATGTTGTGGATCTCCAGTCTCGTAAGCCCAACGTAGGCAATCCTCTGGCCCTCGGTTAGGAGGTCCTTGGTCGCCTGCATTTGGGAAACGGCATCTCGCGTCTCGGTGTCGTCTTCGGTCATGCTCGTACCCTTCACCTCTTTGAACAGATATTGTGTGTTGTCATCCATACTGGTTGCTGATTCCGCATCGTCGTCCATGATTACTCTCGTGTATCCCTTCCCTGCCCCACCAAGCCCCTCATAGCCGTACTTCTCGTCGTCTTCTTCGACGAACTCCTTCGCAACTAGCTTATTATCTTCATCGTATATGTCGTAGGGCGCGAATGCGGGCATCTCCTGCCATTCTCCATCGTCGTCGTCTTTTTTTTCTTCCTTGTTCGTCGTCAACTGCTGGTGGGAAAACTCCGACATCACAACGTTGCTAGCGGTACTTGTGTCCCGACTGTGACCAGCTGCTTTAACTGCTTCCTCTGCAGCCTTCGGTTCCGGCTGGTCCGCTTTGTCGAAGAGCTTCACTGGGGAATCGGGCCGCTCTTCCTTAGGCTTGGCCGACTCGGGTGCTGTTTGTTCTGATGGCTTGGCATCTTTCTCGACATTCTCGGCATTCGACTTGTCCCTTGTGCCTTTGGTATCATCGTTCTCGGCAGGGGCCGTTGGAGCCGAAGGCTTCTGCTCCGTTGACAAGGAGGCAGACGCATTCTGCTTTGATTCTTCTGCATCTTTTCTTTCATTCTCGTCGGTTGTCGACGCAGCCTTGTCTTGAGGATCTTCCTTCTCCGGGCCTGAAATTATCTTATCTTTGACTTCATCCTTGTCCATGTTGGAAGTCACGGGGGTTGATGGAGCGTTGGAGTTGTCGACGGACGCAGCAGCGGTGGCCAGCTGTTCGGATTGCGCGTCCTTGAAATCATCGTCGCTGTCAGACTCGGCCCCGTTGCCGTTGACCTTCTTCGCAGGCTCTGTCTCTTGACTACTGCCGTTTGTCTCCGTCTTTTTTTCTGCCTCCTGGGGTCCAAGACCGGGCTGTTTGAGTTCGGAATCATCTTTGGTCGTCTGATCGGTTTCGTCGGGCGGCGGCGACACGTATCGTCTGATGGGCAAGCCGAAATCATCGACCTCGGGCTTTTCGGGCGTCATTGCTGCAGCGGAGGGTTGCTGTTGTGCGGTCGCATCTGGCGCAGATGCAGATGCAGGTGCAGGACTCTCAGGAGTGGCATTTAATGTCTGGGCTGCCTCCTTGTCGGCGGCAGGACCGGCGGTCGGGGCAGTGATTGTTGAGGGGTTCGTTGTGGTGGCAGACTCGTCTGAGCCGGCCATGATGAAAAGAACAGTGCCGTGCTCTACACAAACATGCAGGCCGGCGTTGAAGTGCCTGGAATATAGAGCGACAGGCCAAGGGGGGCGGCTCTTGATTTTTGGTGTTTCGAGCGTTGAGGAACGGATGGGTCAGTCAGGACCGGTCGGGGGCGTTTGCCAGGGAAGGTGTCAGATGCGGGAAGGCACTTCGACGCGTAACAGCCAGTGGTTGAGCGAAGCTGACCACCTTCCGATTGCCCCGTAGCGGATTCGCGATTGCCATTAATTGGCTGCTGTGGAAAACAAGCACTGCCCGCGCTTCTGAGCCTCCTTTAGCTGCAGGCGCATTTAACACCCACCCAGGACGGAGACGCTCGAAAGTCCACGTGTGAGCGTCTTCTGGTACCCAGGTCAATATGTTACACATGGATGTGCTCTTCTCTGCGGGGCGTGGGCGGGCTCGAAAGGGATGATGAAAGACCGTTAGTATTAGCGAAACAGTGTGATGCCCCCCTGGAAAGATCACAATTCCCCATCATGATCCGCTGCTGTGGCATTCTGGTGGGGCCCGCAACCTACTATCTACACTGTAGGTAGGTAGTGTGGTACGCAGCCAAACGCATCCATTCTTCAGCGTTGTAGGTACCGGCCTCACTCAAAGTACCTTAGAGGTAGTCGACTGTTAATGGAATTGGAGGTTGGTGGTGGCTCCAGGTGGCTCCAATCAATCATCTGCGACGCCCTCCTTCGCTCCTTCTTTGGTCGCTGAAGGACTGTGCTCGTGCTCACTGCTGTCACCCAAATGCGGGCACACCACCAATACACCACGACAACATTCGTTTCAGCGACTAAGAGCTCTGGCCGCTTATCAGCCCTGCCGTGCCGTTCCTCCAGCGGATTGGTTTCGCTGGGGCCACTGACGACACTGCCTGGCAGGAACCATGGGCAGTCCTGGCCGACGGCCATCAACCTTCAAGGCAGTGCTTGGGATTCGACCCCTCTAACACACTGGTGCATCTGCCCATGGCCTCGGTTTTGGCAACGGCTCTTCTGAATTATCTGCGTGTAAGATTGGTCGGCTCGGTCTCAGCTGAAAGACTCCTTCGTAGTCGGGTGGCTTTCGACAAGAGCAAAAACGGTCGACAGGGGGCCAACCACGTGGCTGTCAGGGACACTTGAATATCGACCTCCATTTGCAGGAATTTCTGGTTAATTGGTATCTCAGAACTTTTATTGTACCTACATTCCAAGCAGACCCCCCAAACGCCCTTTGTAATGCTCTCAGATTGTCTACGGGCTTCCAGCCGCCTGCTCTGCCGATCCTTCTTCCCCTTGAGATGCTGACGCGCCTGCACCAGCAGTGGCGGCGGCATCGCTGGCATCAGGGCGAGGCCTGTGTCTCCTCTTGCGCTTCTTCTTCGTCGGCGCGTCCCCCTCGCCGTCTCCTGTCGGTGCAGGCTTTGCTTCGCTCTTGTGCTTCTGCTCTGCCTCCGTGTTCTTCTTCGGCTTCTTGACGGCCAAGGGGTTCGGTCCCTTGGGTCCCTTCTTCTTTTTCTTCTGCTTTTCCGGGCTTCCGTTGGCCGGGGCCCCGTTGTCCGCCGGCTTTTCGTCCTCGTCGTCGTCTTCGCGCTTTCTTTTTCTCTCGGGCTTCACGATTCCGTCACGGAACTTGCTCTTCTCCTCCTTGGCCCTGATTTCCATGCTCTCCGTTGCCATGGGCTCAAGAATCATGACCGAGCGCTTGATGTAGATTTGGGGGACGCCGGGGATCTCGCGCAGCATCCGGCGCACGTCGGCCGACTGGCTGGCAACGCAGTAGCGGTGCTTGTTGACCAGGTTGCCTTTGGGATCGACGACCGCCTTCATGCAGTCCATCGTGCTCAGGGGCTCGGGGTACTCCTCGGGGAGATGGCCGCAGCGTCTTCGCTCGAGGGTTTTGGCAAAGTCGATAATCCTGTTCATGTCGGGTTCGTTCTTGCGAAGGTACAGCTTGCGAATCTCGCATTGCGTGATCACTATCATAAGGCCGTAAGCAAACGGTCGCGTGGGAGCTCGAAATATAGATAGGACTCACTGGGCTTGACCTTGCCGTGCAATGTGCGTTCCAGTCCAGCAAGTAGGTCATACTTGGACTTCTGGCAGTCCACCACCATCTCGGCGTCGACAAGGCACTGGTACGGTTCGCGGAATCCCCATGTCAATGAGTACTGATTCATCAGCTTGCGATACTGCTTGCTACGTTTTCCGCGCATTTTGATGGTGGGCGGCGGTGGAGCGCCGTGCCGTGCTTCGTTGATTGAAGGGTGTTGTTACAGGTCTGGCCGTGTTTGGATCGCGAAATTTCTCTTCGAGGAAAAAGTTGCGATAAGATAAGAAACATGTCGGACCCATGTCTGACGACGAGGTACTTACCCCACCACAGACGACCCGATGTTAGTGTTATACGCCGACCACCGGACAGTGTGACTGGATACCAAGTGCCCCGCATATTGCCCGGACCTCACTTGGTTCACGAAGAGATGAAAACATCACTGCTCTGCAATACTTTTTGTAAAAAGTGTATCATTTATCGATGGCATTAGGACAATGGCCAAACTTAGGAGCCCATAAACGCCTGATTAACCCGAAAGAAGCCGCTGTCATCCAACCTTGGACAGGGCGCCCGCCAAATTACAGTAACCTTGCCCTTGCGAAGCACCCATGCAACTCTATTCCCAGTAGCAACCGTTTCGTAGGAGCGTTCTTCTCTCATGCATCATGTTTCCTTACCAGCGCGGCGACGACACTGATATCGTCAAGTTTCCCTGATCTGTCAGCTGGAGTCGATCAACTGTGTCCAAGCAGCGATCACAACTTACCTCCCTCGCTGGCCAAACCCTCCTCAATCGCATGCTCCATAAAGGGGCTTTCGGCGAAAGGATCTGTGGCGATCTTCTTTGCTGCGGCTACCAACTCTTCGGCAGCAAACTTCATGCCGCCGTTCGCACCACCTGTCCGGTCGCCCCCGGCCCGGTCTCCCCCTCCTTCTCCGTTTTCCCACCGCTGGATGCTGTTCTGGATGCTGTCGACGATCTCGTGCTCCCAGAGGTTGTCGATGACGCCGTCTGACATGGCGAGCACCACGTCGCCAACTTGGATCTCCACGACATCGACAACTGCGTTCTTCTCCGGGGTGTCAGGGCTGTTCGTGCCCAGCTGTCGCGGACAGTCAAACCAGTGCCACTGCTCTTTCGTCTTGTAGACGACCTTTTCGTGCCGTGGCCGAAGGATCATCACCTGGCAATCGCCCAGATTGGTCACGTAGACTTGTGGCACGTGTGTGCTATTGTCTACAGTCTTGAAGTGTAGCTGTGCCCCGCTTGCCGTTGTCGTTCCCTGCCAGTCGTTCGGATCCGATGTCGCTTTGAGGGTCTGTTCGTATGCCGTTTGCAAGTAGGCCACGGGATCGGGCTTGTAGACGTCAGCGCCGGACCGATTTCCCGCATCTTGTTGCATGGCCGTCGCCCAAAAGTGAAGAATCAGTCGCGACCACAATCTGGACCACCGTTAGCTTCTGCAGACCAAAAGAAGACGATCTGGCTTCTGCATACCCGGCGTGCCCTCGCGGGCGCGTAGACCAAGCGCCGACCCCGTCGTTTGCACATATGAAGTTGTCGCTCGCAAAGACCGCATCGTCTCCGTTCGTCTGTCCGAGAATGATCTCCCCGTTGACTCTAGCGCGCCGGTCGCGGCTCCGGTGGTGGGTGCTGAGCGGATCGGAGAAGGAACCGGAGGGCGGAGACAGGAAAGGCGGCGGGAACGGTCTGGGCGGTCGCTTCGCAAAGAGAGAGACGCCCGTCTCGAAGCGGAAGGGATGCGATGGCGGTTTCTGGTGAGCGGCATCGTCACGACGCGGCGTTGTCGTCGACAGGGACCGGAGGCCGGTCTTACATCGGATTGGCGGCCATGGTGCAGTGCAAGGCACTCTCGGCGGCCGCGCAGTAAATGAGTTCGTCGCCAACAACGACCCGGATAGCCTCCTCATTCCCACTACGAGGCAGATCAGGCGCCTTTTGCGATGTTGGATCGCAACGAGGCCAGAAGGTTGGGTCTGGTACCGTTATCTTTGGCGCTGCGAGGAGGGCAAGGCCGGCTCCGGGGGAGGGGGGTCCGTTTCTTTTCGTTGGTTGGGGGCGCTCCGAACCGGGGGTCAAATTAGGTGCACACGTGCAAGCGCGTTTGGTTGGCGCACGCGCGCACCGACGGTCCGGGTACGTAATGATTTGATGATTTAGCTAATCAGTGGCCTTGGAGAGGAACGCTGAGCCGAACCTTTGGAGGCACGGAGGGCACTGTCTTTCAGCCCAACATTTTCCTTCCCACTGGACAGCGCACCTACCAAGTAGCTATTGCAGCTCAGCTTCCCCCAAACATACTCGACTTCCCTGGGGTGCCCTTGTTGGTAACAGACCGCATTTTTGATAAGGCTATCTTCGCCGGCATCATCCTCCTCCGCGATGCAACGAAGCAGAGTTTTCCTGGAGACGAGAAAATTCTGACAGAAAATTCTTCAGTTTAGCGGGTTCGTCGACTGGATCTTTGTGGCAATTATCGCGTCTGCATAAACTCGCCGTGGTGTATCCGTAATTACTACCTAACAATCAAGGTCGACTTGCCGATCTGGAGTACAAAACCCCGTGCTGGTCGCCGCATTTTATTACCTTGTCCCCATCGATATGTCGGGTTTTCCGCTTTTTCCCACATCCGAATCTCCATCGGTAATAGGTAAAAGCCTTTCTTTTTGAAACATCAAAGGTCGACCCTTGGCCTAGCAAATATCTCCGGTCTCCCTCTTTTGCAGTCGCACGACACCTTCGATCGACGTTCGGGATCGACGCACGCCGGGCCGGCCAAACTGGCGGCCGCTGTTTCTGCACCCTATACGGCTGCAATAGCTAAAACAAACATCGCAGCTGCCAGCAACTGGACCTGTGCCCCAGCAACCTGCGTCACACCCCAGGATGCGGACTGCCTAAGAGAGTTGGCCGACGTCGGCCTGCATCCTGGCGGTTGCAACTTGCCGGCCCTTTGGTGTTGTATTCCGACCTTCCGCAGGAGAAAGGATGGACAAAGGTGGATGCGAAGGACTGGAGAAGGACGGAAAGAAAACCTGGAGTTGACGACTTGCGCCGATCTTTTTCTAACAATAAACACGGGCAGCACAGATACCAAGGAACGAACGCATACACCTGTGGGTTACATGCAGCTGACGAACCGCTCAGGTCTGGCTACCTACCCTATGATCATCGGTCATCAGCGCTGGGGTCTCGAAAGACATGGCGACATGCGATTGACTGGCCCAAGGGGGCTCTGTCGTTCAAGGCCAGCCGTTTGAACGAATTGCCCCAACGGTGTCATTCCACGGAACGGATTGTCATTGTCAACCGCCTAGCCGCCCTGACGCCAGCCCAGGGATGCTCAGGGCCCGGCATGACGTAATGGGGCTGACGCTCGTTGCGGCTCGACCTGTGGTGTTGCACTAAACGCCTATTACCGTTACTGCGATGACAACGGGTATGATTGATTCTCCCCGTCTCGACTGTTTGCGGATCATGAACGCGCGTCGAGGACAAGCTGCCACGAGCGCAAATCGCTAGCCTACCGGCCTACCAGCCGGTTTGGCCGTGTCTCTCGGTGGTATCTGTTTAACCCATCCTATGCCGCTTATATCAGCACCACTTGTTGGTGACTGTGTTTGTTTGGGGGTACACAGGTGGTTGGGGGCCGCAACAAGCGCCGACAGCAACATCCTTTGACCCTCCAGCTGCCCTCTGTCGCGAAACACGACCACCCACCTAGCCAGCACAGCGGCAGCTTGTGGACAGCTTGCAACCTCATCAAGTGACAGGCCGACTGCCTATGAAGAGGAGCCGGACCCTTGGTATCAATGGCGCCTGACTTGCACCCCGGGGGTTGCAGCGCTTAACACTAGCTCGTCGATACCCGGAACCGGAACAGCGCAATGTGGAGGTTGGGAACTTCGTATCGTTCCATCCCATGATGATTGGGTCACTTGGCCCGAATCTTTGGAGAGCCGAGAGCGGGAGGAAGACGCCTTGGTGGACAGTGGAGGTGCCAGAGTCCCTGGATTTTTCTGGATCGTTCCTCTTGACAGCTACGCGCTGCTTCCTCATCATTGAGCCACATGGTGACGAGAGGCTGCTGGAACCTGCGACATCGCCAGCCAGTGACGCCTCTGTTCCGCAATTCCTGCTAGCAACTGCCAACAGCAGACCCAGCCACCTTCAACACTGCGACAGCTGTTGTGGGGAGTGATTGTAAAGAGCGGCACAACCCCTGTTCGCCCTGCAAGGAAATGGGGCCGAGCAGAGGGAGGAAGGTGGGAATAAGTAGTATCGATGCATGCGGGAGAGGTCCGCCATGGACCCTTTGAGTCGATGTCGTTTCTTTTCTCAACCCGCGTTTTCGGATCACTCTGTGCCTCTGTTGGCTGCTCTAGTGGCGCAGCGCAGTTGATGGACGACACTGATTAATCCCCCGTAGACGCCGTCCCAAGTCGACATGCGATGCGTGTTGCATGGGGCAGCAAGTTGTCACGGCGCTACACTACACTGCACGTACAGTCCAAGGATTTGAAGAACGGGGCAGAATACCCAGCTAGACGGTTTCAAACCAGACACAATCTTCCTCAGAACGGACTGGACAGCAATGTCCCGAGAGGCGGTGTTCACACTTTCCGACTTTCGTAGCGAATGGACGGAGCCCTGCGGAGAAGGACCAGGGGACCGGCACCAACGGCCCCTCATCTCTCTCCGTTGGCCTCCTTTACCGCCCCAGCCCCATGAGTCCGACCTGCTGGCCTGGGAGGCCCTGTTAATGTTTGCCGCCGACGCCTCAATGAGGCAGGCGGACGTGGAGTTGCAAAGTCACAAATCATGCCATCACAACCCCAGTGACTACGTGGTCAAGGGTGGGCAAGCGGTCATTGCTTGCGGGTTCTTGCGAACAAGCGACAACGCACCGGTCGAATGTTGAGAAGCCAAGTCGGCAATGGATTGCCTTCATGGGTCCAGTTGTAAATTACAGCCATCCTTTTACCGGCCGGCGGTGGTCCTTTCGTCTCTGTTATCCATGCACTCCATGAAACAGTTGATGCTCTGAAAAGTGTTGAAACACGAGCCTCGATCGGCAGTCGAGAAAGGAACTCAAGACCTTATTAGAACGACATTACTACATGTGTACTCCTTCGCTCCTGGTCAGTCAGTAGGTGCTTCAGTTCCAGTTCCACTTAAATCGTCGTTCATCGCAATGCCTGGCACACTGGGTAGTTAACGTGGACGGCTTATTGAAGCTCATCAAATTCAAAACTCAAAAGAGACACGCGGGGCACGGTTTCGGTGGTAATATCAAGCCATTGCAAGGTACCGGCGGGGGTTTAAGGCACCGAGACCGAACGTCAAGCCCCGAGTTCTGCTCTGCGCACGCACCGAGGGGGGCATTTAACAAGCCCGAAGCCCGCGAACCACGGCATCCGATACAGGCTGGGCATCGGCATCGCAAGCTTGGAAACAAGCGCGTCGCCGTCGCCGTCGCGTTCTCACTGCTCAGCCACCGGGAGGGCCAATGGACCAAGTGCGGTTAACAGCAGCAATGGTAATGGCGTGCTGGTGCTTGCGGTCTGCGGGCTTCTATTACTAGACCCCGAACATCCACGCCCCTCGTCGCCCAGTCCCGTTTTACTCTAGATGCTCTGAGTAACTGCCGTATTCGAGAGCGGTGCATGGAGTTTGGTGTGCGTTGTTGAGAGAGTTTGCGTCTTGGCGAGCCGGGGCCTTTCGATCACATTGTGGAAAGTCTCACGGAAGAGGCGCCGGCAGCGGCGCAAGGGATGGGAGAGGCGAGGGGCAGGCAGAGAAAGAGAGACTAACTTGACTTGTCAGTTGCTGGAACCCGCGGATAGAATCCACCTCTTGACGGATACCGTGGTCGGAATTCCACTCCATTCCCAACCTCTTGCAACAAGACAACAGGTGTACGGATACATAGTTGCATGTACAACTGCACGCACCTTAATCCGTCCCAAGTCTTTCCCACAGTTTACGGGGGGATGTTGTGGTCAAGGGATACCCGACCAACTGACCTGAATGATGTCGCAGGAGGCGCATCACCCGCGGTTTTACTCCTGAGGACGCCTGCCCAAGCAATGGTGCGGAGGGAGTTCGACTCTCGACAACAGCAAGGTCAGAAAGACACCTACCTGTCCTCGCCCAGGCCGTCACGAATCACGAGTTACGTCGGCATCTGCGCTGTCAGGCGTCTCTAGCCCGCTGCTAGTGAGACTTGGCTTATTCACTCGTACCGCCGGGCCACGAAAAGCCACAGCCACAACCGACCCGACCTCGCACATTCCAAACCCCTGCCCTTTCGTTTTCTCAGCCAGTGCTTCCCAGGTCGTCCTCAGCCAGCGATCGCCTCGTGCACCCGATCTCTCAAGTCTTGGGGTCTTGGGGGGGGGGGGGGGGGGGGGGGGGGGGTCTTCTAAGGAGGGGCCGGCGTTGCGCGTCCACTCATCATCCCTGTCGTTCTTTTTTGTGTACCGCACGTAGGAGGGAAACGCAACAATAAGCAGCAGCTCAACTTGCAACTCTGGCCCAGCGTCGGTGTCGCCTGTTGCGTTTGTGTATCTGGACTATTTACCACCTCGGACAAGGAGAGTCAAGGCCAGCAGAGCTAGAGCCGAGCCGCATAGGTGCCTAAGCCATTGGTTTCTGCAAGCCGACGCTTCCGCCATGGTGTAATGTACAACTCCTACTTGTGTCGTGTGTAAACGCCGCCGCACCCCTTGAGGTAGATCTCCGCGAGGGAAGACTGGGGTTCGTCTACCGGGGGAGGTGAGGGAACGGCAGGAACAAGGGACGGAGGGGGATAGTGGAACTCAGGGGAGGAGAGAGGCGCCTCCATCCACCGGAGAACAATCCAGACCAGCAATGGGGACCCTCTCCCAAGTCCGTAGAGCCCGGAAGGTTGGCTTGGCGGCCAAGGGCTTGGGGTCCTTCGCAGCATAGCGAGGAGCGATGGCGGACCAAGGAACCTTGACGTGCTGCTGTCCGCATCCGCATCCGCATCTGCATCTGCATCTGCGGTGTGCATCGTGTCCGGCTCATCCGTGCGGCGTACGGGAAGCCCATATTCATTCAAATCGACACATCGACTCGTGGCGTGCCTATGGCCCTATGCCGTGCTCCCCCGCCACTTCTCTCAATGGAGGATTAAATACTGCATAATAGCACCCCGCCGTCATTCGTCCCATCGGCCCCGTCTCCCTGCAGCAGAGACAGACGTAGACGACTGGCGTGGCGGGAAACTAGCTCACCGTGTGTCCCTCTCCCCTAATAATCCCGACGGAAGGGATAAGAGAAGTGAAATAAGAGACAGCGAGAAGAAAAGCAAAAAAAAGGACCTAAGGAAAGATAATTGCGCCTTGCAGGTTGGGGCTAGTTCTCGCGATTGTTGGTGACACTAGTTGACTAGGACGGCCAACACCGAACGGAGCAGAATCATCAACATCATCATCACGACGGCAGCCCAGCCATCCCGCGTTCTCACCAGGCCAAGCTCCAAGCTCGTGTCGAAGGAGGCAGACAGAAGGCGTCGCATAACGCCATTACGTCGTCGGCTCCTGCTCCGAGGGTGGCCCTGCAACAACCCGTCCACCGTCCCAAGGAAGGGCCAGCCCTGGTTCGATCTCTCGAGGTACAGAATACCTCTTTGCGGCCGACGCCACAGCCTGTCAACCAGGTACCTTTCGTAAGCTCTCGAGGTACCCTTGCGACTGGGTACATAACCTTACCTCGAGAGCCTGGGTAATACCTACCTGACTGACCTCCCTGGACAAGTACCCTTGGTGCCTTGGGTGCTATACCTACCTTGACACGCCTACCGCAATACCTAGCAATCGTCCGTGCCGTGCGTGACGGTGAAGGTGGTGCCTCACCTGCTCTCGACTTCTGGGCTCCCCCTCCATCGGGTCTTGGACGACGAATACCTGCCAACTGTTTGCGCCGGCTGCTGCGACCTTGCCGCTGGACTCGAAGCAAGTAAAACGAAGCAAGGCAAGGCAAGGCGAGGCAAGGCGGATCAGGTCAAGTCATATCAAATCAAGTCCAAGTCAGGTCAAGTCGGGTCAGGCCAGGCCGGAAGGCGGTGTTGGTGTTGTTGCATAATACTTTGACTCCATTACTCCCGAGGTCCTCCCTACGCCTCGTCTGGTTATTCTTAACACGTCCTCGTACGGAATTTGGGTCTGCTTCGTCTCTTCTTCCCTCCTCTCTTTTTCCTTTTTCCCAGCCCGTCTCCGAATACCTGCCATACCTTACCCCACCTTGTTGGCCTACCTCTTTGGTTTTTGGGTTCGGTTTTGGCTTTTTGGTTTTCTGTCCCGTCTATCCAGCCCGTCCGTTCCGCCGCCACTTTACATCGCACTCACGTACATACATGATCGACGAAACCGACAGTGAGAGCAACGGCATAACGCAGCTTCCTCTCACCGACAACTAGTAATTAATCACTGACGGCGGCGACGACGACGACCAGTATCACCATCACTACAACAACCTCGACGACTTCTTCCTCCTTCTCCTCCCCGACCACAGAAGCACCCAGGCCCGCATCCGAATATCGTATCCTCGCTTTCGTTTCGCCTTGAACAGGCTTCACTCGCTCGCGCAATCCCCCCCCCCCCCCCCCCTACCCGTGTCAAGCGTCGAACATCGCAGTTCCTAGCTGGCGCATATTTGGTTCTCCATATCTCATTCCTCGGTGCGAAGAGACAACCCGCGCCCACGTCGTCCGCGTCCACGCCTCGCCTCGCCGCGCCCTCCCGTCCGTCCTGCTCGGCCCCAAGAGTGCACGGCGCGCGCTTTCGTCGTTGCTGTCTCTCAATAATTTGCCTGCATGGTTGCTGGCTTGGCATTGTCGTAATAACTGCCACCGATAGCTAATACCTGGCCAAGATGGGCCGCAATCGAGGTTCGTGCTTCTGCTTCTTCTGCTTCTGCGTTGGCTCTACTTTTCAATCCACATTCCCCGAATGCCCCCATCCCTTGTCTCTCGCCCTGTCTCGCCTCGTTGCCGCGACTGCAATGCAACCCGCGCCGGCGTTGTCGTAGGAGGCGCATTCGCGCTCGAGTGGCCTGGCCGCTGGCGTGCATCCCAATCCTAATATCCCGTCCGATGACACCTATTCCTGCGTACATGCTATGTAATGTAGTATGTATACATCAACACCCCGGCCTGGTCTCTGATGCTCCCATGCTCGGAGTTCGTCAGCTCAGCTCAGCTCAGCTGGTTCTGGATCATACAGAAGAGACCCTCATCGCCGTCCATTCCCGTCGTCCCCGTCGTCCCCTTTTCCCCCTTCCCCATCGTATCCCTACCCGTCAGACTGTCACCGTCCGTCCCCTGCGACCCTCCCCTCCCCATAGCATTATCGCATCTATCGGCCCCGTTGCCCGCCGCAAAGCACCCCTCGCTTCCTTGTAGCCCCCCCCCCCTCACATCCTCCCCCCAGTTAGGCGGTCCTGGGCAATTACTCAGGCTTCAGGCGATATTACTACTTTTTTTTTTTTGGCCCTCTCTTTGGCCAGCGAGCCGCCTTGTAGCAGCAGCTTTTTTTGTTAATTATTCCTGCTGGCCCGTTTTTATTGGAAGTGCGCAGTCATGCTAACTAAGTCGGCTTCCGTGGGCACAGTCCTATCCTTCATGTCCCAGTTTTCTGGGACCCCGAGAGACGCCAGCAAGAACACTAACCAGCCGACGCCAAATTCGTCGCCCCCCCACGACTCGACGCCTTTTCCCCCGTACAAGTCTCAACAACAGCCGCTCGGGACACAAACAAAAACAGAGCCCTTCCCCGAACCGCCAGCGAGCTTCGCCCAGCGCCCCGCTACCCCTACCTCGCCGACGCGTCCACCACCCGAACATGCGTCATCGCCCGCCAACACCAACACCTCCGTAAACGACTCGCCTGTAAATAGCCCCAGAGGTCGTCAACGCAGCTCCTCCCGCCCACTTTCGATGGTAATGCCGTACCAACCGCCCCTCATGGACATCAACGAGGATACCATTCCCGAGCTGCAGCCCATCTTCACCTTTCTCAACAGCCATGCGAACAAGCTGTACCAGGAGGGCTACTTTTTGAAGTTGGACGATCAAAACACTCGTGAGTCGCTCCCCCCGGAAGAAGCAGCCAGGCGGTGCCTTGTGCGCACCACCTGCGAATGAGGAACATGTTGCGCTGACTGTGAATTCAAAAAACTGCAGAGGGAAAGCCAAACCCAGACCGTACCTGGACCGAGTGCTTTGCCCAGCTGGTCGGTACCGTATTGTCGCTATGGGACGCATCGGAGCTCGACGCCGCTGGCGAGGACGGCGAGGTGCTGCCCAAGTTCATTAACCTGACGGATGCATCAATTAAAATGGTAAGTCACGACCCGAATCGTCGGATTTTTGGGGAGTCGCACCCAGATCTTCCTCACTTCGTCCCAAAAAAGCATGCGAGCGGCATGGTAGGCGGCAGATGGGAAGGAGCACGGAGATGCGACGGTGGGGAGGTCTCGAGTGCTAATTTAATCTCGTCTCGGCAAACAGATCGAATCCCTACCTACGCGGTCGAATGACGAGCAGCCGCTGCAGAACATTCTGAGCATCTCGACTGCCGGCAGAAACCGCTACCTGCTGCACTTCAACTCGCATCACTCGTTAATACAATGGACGGCCGGCATCAGGCTCGCCATCTTCGAGCACTCGACCCTCCAGGAGGCCTACACCGGCGCCCTGATCGCTGGCAAGGGCAAGTCTCTCAACAACATCAACCTAATCATGGACAGATCCAAGTTCAAGACGGAGGAGTGGGTGCGTGTGCGGTTCGGCGCCGGTGTTCCCTGGAGACGCTGTTGGTGTGTCATCTCCCCGCCGGATGAGAAGGAGTATCAGAAGGCGCAAAAGGAGATGAGAAAGAAGTCGCCATACGACCGCCACATGCCCGTTCTCAAGGGAGACATCAGGTTCTATGACACAAAGAAGGACGGCAAGAAGCAGAAGAAGGCCCGTCCCATCGCTACCATTACCGATGCCTACTCTTCGTACGCCATCTACCCGCAGGCCAAGTCCCTCATCGACGCATCCACCCTCCTGAAAATTGAGGGCAACATTACCATCCACTCCGAGCCGCCCTCCTCGACCGAGGGCTTCGTGTTCATCATGCCCGAGACCCACCCTGCGGTGAGCGGCTTCGAGATGCTGCTGCGCTTCCTCTTCCCGACCTGGGACACCTTCGGCCTCTACGGCCGTCCCGGCAGGCTCGTCGCCAGTGTGCTGGATCCGAGGTCTCTCATGTTTGCCATGCCGAAGCACAGACGATATGGCTACCTGGAGATTCTGGATGTTTCTGGGCTGATTCTGACTGAGGGAAGCTCATCCTGGTCAGAGCGTGAATGGAGGAAGCGGCTGAAGGAGCTGACTGGCAAGAGAATGAATGCGGTGGATGAAGGAACAGCAGCCACCACCCGTCAAAGGAGCGGCAGCAAGAAGAGCAATCGCCTGAGCTTTGGCAATGGCTCGAGCCCTGTGCCAGTCAAGCCCAAGGTCGGCTTTGCTGATGATGCCATCTCAAACCGCTCATCCCGTTCAATGTCGCTGGGCGCACCCAACCGCTCGGAGACTGCACCCGCAGTCACCAGTGCGCGCGCACCTCCACCCCTGGCAGGCATCCAAAAGGCGAACCATGCTCGCAACTCTTCCGACCCCCACCTGCTTGGCCATGCTCCTCCGCGAGTTGACGAAAGAGGCTATGACAGCTCCTACAGCAACTCCTACAATAACTCTTACAACAACTCGCCTGCGCGTGGTCCAACACCTGTCCGGGGCATCCTCCGCTCCGGTACTCAGAGCTCCGATGAGGATACGGCTCGCAGCACCCCAGTAAGGGACTTTGAGACCGAGTCGCGCATTCTGGAGTCGCCAGAGCCTGTGTCGGTGCCTCCGGCCTTCAACCATGGCCCTCAAGCCAAGCCTGCAGGCAAGCCTTACCACTCACCTGATCTTCGCAGGGCAACTAGTCGTCTTTCAAACACCACCCTTTCCCAGCTGGCAAAGGCTGGAGGGTTCGCAATCCCCTCTGATGATGACTCGGAAGGTTCTCGGGAGAGGAGGAGCGCGGAGGATCAAGCCACAGCTAACCGATCGGTACATCCTCACGCTGCCAATTCTGTTGGGGGCACTGCTGACAACAACCTCACTGGTGAAGCTCTAACCCACAATACCCCCCCCGTATCGGAGTCCCTACCGCCCCCCATCCCACCCATGAACCAGAAGCGTTCGCGATCACCACTTGCCCAGCACTCGTTCGGTCCCCCAAGCCCTCACCCGCGCGGCCCCTTGCCCCCTGATCCCTCATACCGTGGCCCCCCTCACGATGCGTATCCGCCCCAGGACATGAGAGACCCTCAGCAGCTGAGAAGCCCTGTCGAGGGACAACAGCCTCAGTTTCCTTCTCACGGCAGGCCCCAGCCTCCTTATAACAACTTCTCGCGCCCCGAGGGAACCAGGACGCCCCCCATTGGAGGGCCTGGTCGTATGCCGACTCCCGAGATGAGAAACGGAGACATGAGTGGACCGCCGCCGCCCCAGCACCAGTCCAGGGATCCTCGCGCGCTTCCCTCGATCAACACGGCCAACGCTTTCCAGCGGAAACCTCTCCCGGCGCGCTCTGACAGCTTGAGGAGCCCTCAGCAGACCCCCATCTCAGCATCAAGCGGCGGTAGTTGGGGCAACAACATCATAGATCAAGCCGCATTCCAGCAGATTCATCCTCGCGACGGCAGACAGCAGATTTACCGGATGCCAACCCAGAAGAGCGACGGCAGCTACTACGATGATGCCTCTTCCACCGCAAGCCCCGACTACGCCAGCCGCAAGTCTAGCGAGACGCAGCACTCTCAAAAGTCATTCGACCGACCTCGAGCCGGTGTTTTGAAGACTGTCGGCGGTTCGGAGTCTCCCGTGTCTGGCAAGGAGGACTTCGACATTCCCGAGGTCAACTTCGGTCCTACCCTAAACTACAGCGCCAACCAACCGGCGAGGAACAAAACGCCCACCCCGTTGAACCCTCAAAGCGTGCCAGCGGTGCTGAGACCGTTTTCCCCGGCACTCAAGTCTCCTCCGCTTGACGCAGGCCACAACCGTCAGGAATCCGACGACACGGTTAGGAAGGTTGCATGGCAACCCGGTGCGGCAAGCGCCAGCGCCGGTCAAGGAGGGCAAAGCATTACCGCCGAGCAGTTTGTCCAGCAACGCGCAGCCCAGGCCACGACCCCGATGTACGCTCACAACCGTACGCCGTCCGGTAACATTCTCACGATGCGATCGATGACGCCCACCCCTTCGATGAATCGGAACACGTCCGCCGAGAGGTTGGCGCGTCACTCCCGCAGCAGCTCGGCCGATCTTCTCCAGCGGCCCAGCTCTCGCGGCGCGAACGCCGCGCTCGAAATTTCCGGCAACGGCGAGGTTCCGTCTCACCTCTCGGCCCGCGAGCAAGAGCACGTGGCTCGCATGACGGGCTCGCCCCTCATCACCATGGCCGGAAACCGGAACGCCAACAACAACCAGGGCGCTGGCCTCGTGGGTGCCATCGAAGCACGCGAACGTGAGAGACAGCAAGCCAAGCAAGGGATGAACACGCAGGCTGTGCAACAGGCCATCAACCAGAGGCAGCAACAGCAGGCGATGGCTTACCAGCAGCAGCTCCAGAGACAGCAGCAGCAACAACAGCAGCAACAGCAGCAGGTCTATCAGCAACAGATGTTCGCCCAGCAGCAGCAGGTCATGTCACCCCAGGGCATGTACGCTCAGAGCAACATGTCTCGCGGCCAGATGGGACCGCCGCGAGGACAGCCGAATGGCTACGCCGCTCCCGCTCAGAACTTTGGCTACGGACAGGGCGGCGGCTACGGTCAAGGCAACGGATACGGTCAAGCAGGCGGCTATCCCAACCCGATGGCCATGCGGCAAGGACGCCAGTCGCCTGGGCCTCAGATGATGGATCCCCGATTCATGCCGCAGGGCGCCTACTCCCCGGGACACCAACAAGGTGGCCGACAGCCCTTCCCGGCTCAGTACCAGGGACAGGCCTTTTGATTTAGGGGGTTCTTTGTACTCCTCTCTTTTCCTCTTTCTTTTCACGTGGGCAGGCTTGGAGGGAGAAAGGAAACCTCTCAAGTTGACATTAATAGCCAGGATCGATCCATGCCTCGCAAAAACGAACAAACAAAGGAGTGCGTGTTGTATTACCATCAGTGGGGACCTATCCCAGGGGAGGCGTTTAGGAAACAACCTACAGTCACAGGAAATTCCGTTGGTTTCTAGACTGGATCAGCATCGGAGGTTTTTCTTTTGTTTATGAGTAGAGTCTGAGTACAATAGCATGGCTGGCAGTGGCATAACGACGAGTAGACGGCCGAATACACATCATGAGAATGCACTGACAACCCTGATTGCTGCCGCCGTGATACTGCCTGGTGGACTGCTGTATTTCGTTTGCTACCTGTGTAGCGACTCACGAGCGTAACCAAGATAGGTAGGTACCTAGCGCAGGATCCGGGAGCTGAGGCCATCGCGCAGACAGCTAGCTGCAGTGGCTCTCCCTTAGCAGGCAGACACGAGCCGATGGTGGGCGCAACCCACATGGGTCGCTGGTTGGCGGCGTTCACCGACGTCACGCAGGCGTTGAACACGACAGGCGATCGCGGCGAGACGAGACGCGCTCGGATACCTAGGTAACCATCCAGAACGCGACGGGTTGTGGAGCGATGCTGCCGACGCCAACTTACCTTACCTACGCGGGCTGGAAAATAAGGTAGGGCGGAGGCGCGGCAGGGAACCTCGACGGGTCCCCTGTCCCGTCCGTGCAGCGTCCTCGACGTCTGCCAAAGGTCGTCGAGTTGTACATTGTCCAGGACCCTACTATGTAGTTGCCTATGGACGGGAGGCTGTCTTTGTTCGCCACCAAGTGGCAGGCAGAACTTGGCGAGCATTGCCGGCACCTTAGCGGGTGACCACATCCCTGTGGCATCTCGGCTCAGCGCGTTCGACTACCAGTCGAGCAGGCGCCTGGCTGACAACCTGCGGGAAGTCCCCATGGGCGCGTTGCGCGCCTACTGTGTACCTAGCAGGTGCGCTGTGGCAGAGGCGGAGGTGCGCCCCGTGATGGGCGGCCTCGAGCCTGCCGGGTAAGACCATTCGCAGCCAATGCCTCGTCGCATTCGCGAAGCTCGAGAGACATTCGTTCTCGAGGTGCGGTGCACGCTCACGCTTCGCGTCCGGAAGCCGCCGTCATCTGACTTGTCAGTCCCGTCCCTTTTAGTTTACTCCCTTTACCCTTTCCCTGCCATAGAATTCAACCGTGGACCGCGACGGGATCGCGTCGCTTTGGTGCCTTGCTGTTTGGCGACTGTTGTGATCCGAATTCTATTAGTCGTCATGGGGGGGTTTTTTTGTTTTTTTTTTTTTCCTCTCAACAGCCATGCTTGTTTCGTAGTGGCTTCCGTGTTTGCCAGCATGACGTCCTCAGGTGCTGGGTTCTTGATTTATAAGGCCGCATGTTGCTGTTGCTGGGTGACGGAGGAGGACCAGCACCACCACGACCCCTCCACCTTCTGCCGTATGTATGTACCTAGTGTAGGTACTGTATTACTGTATGTACCACTGAGGTGCTAACGTACCTACTAGCACCCTCCTTGCGCCTTTCCACCGTGGTTGGGTACCTCACGCCGCTGGCTCCCACCTTGCCTGGCCTTCGCATTGTAGGATTTTTGGCGAACGACAGCAATCGCGACCGCGACTACACCTGCCCATACGAATCTCGAGAAACAAGGCGTCCTCCAACGAAGGAAGCCCCCTTCCCCCGCTGAGAAGCCTGTAGCTGTGGCGCAAAAGTTGGAAAAAGCAAGCAGCATCACCACTCAACACCCTTGTATGACATCGAGGGCTCCCCCGCGAGGACGACAGCGCGAACACACAAATTTCCAACCTAGCCAACAGTAATAAATGCATTGTTCGATCAACCGCGAAACTCCACGCACCGGGCTAGCATCTTGAATCTCTTTACCGCCAAAGACCGCCGTCCGTCATCTGTGCCCGCGATCGAGACGGCAGCCTAGACGAGCTTCTCCCCCAGCTTTTCCACTTCGTCGCCGGTCCCAATGGAGGGTGATGGATCGCAGCCCACTCAAGGTACGCATCTCGCTGTCGCCTCGGCCTCCCGTGTCTCCGAGATAGTTCTGCGGCCCATCGTTGAGCACGACATGGCGCTAACCTTTGTTCCACGCGTCCAGCTACTCAAAATGTAATCGACCCGCGGCGCGTAGGCAAGCAGAACACCGGCTTCTCTGACGACGACATCTCCGACATCATCTGCCTCCTCTACCCGCACTCCGAATCCGCCCGCCGCGAGGTCTCGCGCATCGCCAAGGAACAAAAGTCGCCACACGTTATCGGCACCGACGAGGCAGACAATGTCGAGCCCGACTACGAGGTGGAGGACAGGGCGGACCAGTTTGAGCTTGCGCCGCCCAACGGCCATCACGCCCTCATCCTGCGCCTGTCTGCCGAGACCAAGGACCCCCTCGGTGGCTTTCTCTTCGGCCGCAACGTGTCCCGCTGTGACGTCTGCTTCCTTAACGACCCGATGCGGCGGCTCAGCAATGTCCACTTCCGCATTTACGTGAACCAACACGGCACGATCCTGCTCGAGGACCGGTCAACCAACGGCACCTTCGTCGACGGCACTTTGCTGCGTATGAAGCCTAAGGACCCGAACGAGAAAAATGGCACGATGAGGACGTTGACCCACGGCTCGCGGGTGAAGATACTCATGCACGCCGAGGCAAAGGATCTGGAGTTCCTCGTGAGGATACCGAAGCGCGCCGGCGAGTATGCCAGTGCCTACGATGCCAAAGTGGCTCAATACACAATGAGGTTGAAGGCGTTGAGAGCGAAGCAGCAGAATGAAACGATTGCACCGGGTCCAGGGGGTCACGTAAGTCTCGCCCATTGTACGTACTGTGACGGAATCGTGCCGCTTACCTGTGATCCAGGTCGACTTGTTCCCGGCCCCTAGGAGGCAGCCGCAAGCCCCTAGGGCGAGGATAGCGTTACCGTCAGGGACGACACAAGATAATACCGATCGTTTCCCGAGGGACTGGGACGGGGCGGGTAGGTACAACCGCGTCGGTCAGATTGGCAAAGGAGCCTTTGCCGTGGTGTACAAGGTGACGTCCAAGTTCGACGGAGTCCCGTACGCCGCCAAGGAGCTCGAGAAGCGCCGGTTCATCAAGAACGGCATTCTAGACCAAAAGGTGGAAAACGAGATGAAGATCATGCAGAAAGTGCAACACGTAGGGCCCCCTCCCTTTTCTTCCTTGCCGACTTTGCTGACACCTGAAAGCCCAACATTGTGCGATACATAGAGCATTTGGAATGGGACAACCGACTGCTAATTATAATCATGGAATATGTCGACGGCGGTGACCTCGGAAAGCTAATCACCAACCGAGGCGCGTTGCAGGAAAAGTCGGTCCAGCAGATGGCAGCTCAGCTGCTGAGCGCCCTGGCCCACCTGCACGAGAATCACATAACTCACCGCGACGTCAAGCCGGACAACATCCTTATCTCTTCACTAAGCCCCTTCGATGTCAAGTTGACGGATTTCGGTCTGTCAAAAATGGTGGACAACGAGCAGACGTTCCTCCGCACTTTCTGCGGCACGCTGCTGTACTGCGCGCCGGAAGTGTACTCGGAATATGCTGAATACGATGATCAGGGTCGCCGGCACCCCCGCAATAGAGCTAAGAGGGCGGCAGTCGGTCAGCGATATGACCACGCCGTTGATGTCTGGTCGCTCGGAGGTGTCCTCTTCTACGCGCTTACGGCGCTCCCTCCTTATCCTGTTAAAAATGGCGTCAGCTACTCCGAGTTACTGCACACCATCATGACATCGCCCCTTAACACGGTGCCACTGGTTCGGGCAGGTATCTCGCGACAGGGCATCGAGTTTATGTGTCTCATGCTGGAGAAACGACCCGAATGCCGTGCAACGGTGCGGGACCTGCAGTCGCACCCCTGGCTTGGGGTTCACAGACTCAAGCCACCTCCGAGTGGCGATCAGTCGTTCGACGAAATCACCGATGAAGAGGAAGAGCTGCAGATCGATGCTTCCCAGCTCAGCCTCGAGGAAGGACAGTCGCGGCATCTCGTGGACACGGAGCCTCCATTCGAAGACGTTGTAGATGACGACCTTGTTGACGACTTCATTGAGGAAGACTCGGAAAAGGAGAACGGCACGTTCGGACCTCCGGAGCGAGGGGGCGCCAAGCTATTCGGAGAAGTCGGCGTGTCCGCCGTTGGCAGCTCGGGCGCAATACCAGAAGACAGACTCAACCTTCCCATTGCCGATTCCGACGTTTTGGGCCGCCAGAGCTCGGATGCCGAAATAGGAGACAGCTACGACTCTGGAGACGTCTCGACGATCATCGCGAAGAAGTCTGAAAGTGGTGCTCACCCATCAATATCCTCTGCGAACGGCCAGTCTGCAGACCAAATGCAGAGTTTGGTTCTTAATGTGGCCTCACAGAGCCTCGGCGGGGCGAGCTCCATTCAAGATATTCACATGAAGTCTACGTCAACATCGTATGCTAACGGCACTTTTTACACGGCCAGCAAACGGAAACCACCCTCTGTCGATACGAGCGATGAGTTTGATCCACGGCCACGAGAGAAGCCCATATTCAAACGCCTTAGGTCGGAGGGTAATCTCGATACCATGGCGGACGACCAGTTGGAGGAGTACAAGCTACTGGCCTCTGTGCCGCAGATTCAGAGGCTAGAGTCAGGGCGCCAGATCGACAAGCCTTACAACAAAATGGGCTTCTGGGAGAGGGATGAAAAGACATGGCATCTTCGATACCCCGAAATGACGCAGCTTCAGTACGATATGTTCCAGCAAGCCGCAAAGGCACGGGGCGAAGAGTTCGCTCGTGGAAAGTCTCCTCTGTGGGATCTTGCGCTGAAGTACTTCCCCTCCAGCAGCAAAGCTCCGTCGGTGCTTTTCAACGAGCGCTCCGCTGTTGACGAGACCAAGACTACCATGAGACGGGTCGACAGGAAAGGCACGGAAGGCAGTGAATGGGACGTACCAGCAACAGCGCCCTCTCCCGAGGAGGATTCGCTGCCAGACACACTGCCACTCGAAACGCAGCAGATCATTGTGCCGGTGCTCCCGGAGGAGGACAAAAAACGGGCAGTCGGTGTACTCGAATCATCCTCCGGGTCGCTTGTGTCGGGCATCTCCGTTCCCGTCAAAGAGTTGCTGGTATCATGGGGAAGAGGCCCAGAGAACACTGTGGTGTACGAATCCAAATCGGAAACCAGAGTCCCCAAATATGCCATCAAGGTCCTTTTGTGGAAGGACGGCATGGATACCTCGAAATGGAGGGCCCTCCCTTGGGACAAATCCGACGAAGGCAAGGGTTACACTTTCTACCTTTCGACAAAGGCGACCAGCGGTGTAACCGTCAACGGCCATGCCCTCTCTTCGCACGACTGCAAGAACCCTCTGAGCCAGTCCCGCAACTGGGTCCCTATCTACAACGGTGACGAAATTGTGGTTTGGGGGGTTCCCACCGACCCAGCCCACCAAACGAAAGTCACTTTCCGTTGCTTCTGGGGTGATTCCGCCAAGAGTCGCCCAGCAGACTCACCACCTCAGCTCGTTTCGTCGTCGACGGCACGCAAAATAGACGAGGCCTGCATCAAAGTGTACAAGCACATCCGGCAACAAACCGAGTTCCGTCGGCTAGCCAAAGAAGCAAACAAGGACTACGAGGAGCGTGTCGAGAATATCGAGAGCGAACGCGACCGCAGCCGACTGTTCGAAGAGAAGCGCCTCGAAGCGCTGAGGTTCGTGGCGCAGAGGAACGTCTCGAGGCGCGGATCGCCGGCCAGCGCGCCCTCGACCACCGCTCTCCGAGGCCAGACGCCCAACTTGGGCTTGCCGTCGCCGCTGCAAGAAGCGCGGACCCTGCCGAAGTAGAGAGGCGGCGGTCGCCCGGGCCAAAGCGGTGGCGGCACGCGTACCCCTGGCCAGCGAACAAACTGGCGTGACGGGGTAAGGCACGATCCGCTGGCGCGGCTGCCTCCCCCTGAGCGGAAGAGCTGAGCATCCACGTTGGAACGGATGGGTGGCTCGAACATGGGTAGGTGCAGATGCAAGGCGCTTGGCGATTTTATTGCTTTTTTATTTTTTGAAAAGAAAACAACATGATTAGGATAGCGTTTGGGCGGGTGCTCGGAATAAACTTGGGGGGCATTGTTATAGGAACGGCGGTTGAGAATGGAAAGGAAGAAAGCGCGGTCGTCGATTGTTGTCTGCAGGTGACGACGAGGACCTTATGGTAGATAAAAACATCCTTCTCTCCAGCGGGGAAAACCAAAGCAGTAGAATAGATGATGGAAATGATGAAACCAAGAATTGTTAAGCAAAGCACTCTTCTTACGGTTGCAATACGTTCTCACGTCCGAGCAGGTAAGGATATGTATGGATGTAGTGACATTCATGCAAGAAGTGCATCTATCTAACTAAGTACAGCTTGTTGGTTGCTGTTTTGTCTTCTCGGTTTCCTCAAGCCCTAGAACATAAAGGTTGTGTTTGTCCAAAGTCTTCCCTGGAGAAGAAACATCGATGGAACGACCCAAAGTCCCAGGCAATCCAGGCCAAATACCACACATTCCGCAACCGCCGTTGTGTTTGACCAAAGAACAAGGCTCATGATCGCCCGTGCCTCTTCTCCGAGGACAATTTTTCCCAAGCATCGGTCCGTTTTCCTTGCTGAACGAGAGAGGAAGCGTCGTCCCCCCCAAATGTTCCCAGTGGTCCCGATCCGTGCAATCAAAACCGTCCTCCGAAGATGGCCTTTTTTTCCGCCCTTCCGTGTCAATCCCAACATCCAACTTAAAGCTCGCACTCGTGGATGCGTCTGAGAGAATGAGCAACCCGCGGTTCGGACGGAATTGGTGATGGCGTGTGTGTTTGTGTGTAATCGTTACCGTATCAGTCGTGATGAGGGAAAGAATGATCCAGGAGGGAAAAGACCCAGAAAAAAAATACAAGTAATGAAAAATGAAAAAAGTAAAGCAAAAGGGAGAGGTAAAAGAATCAGACAAGACAAGACTAAAGCATTCCGTATCAATATTCTGCAAATCGTCTGCAGCAGAATGTAAGTCGACAATATGATTCTGTTGCGGCATAGCCAACAGTGCCTTTTCGCGAGTTGATATGCTTCAAGGCAAAGGGGATGTTTCCGAACGAGAGGAGCAAAGGCACCAGCCGTAGTATTTTAGGCTGGACTCGCCTCCGTGCGCCAAGGGACGTAGTCATCGAAACCTGGGATGAGTATCGTGTGGACATCGCTATCGGATATGTCGTCAGGGATCTCCATGACGAAGCCAACAGGTGGAAGCTGGTGTTCGTGAAGCGAATTAATGTTGTCGGTGGTACTGGGAGGCTCAAAGGGTGTGGTGTCATTATGAGAATCTTGGTGCTTGCCACTTCGGTTTCGGTTCGTTGAGTGATGGTTTGGTGCATCAGCAGAGTTGCCCCAGTCCGAGTTGCCCCAAGAGTTCTGCTCAGCCGAGCTGGGTCCGTTGCGGCTCCAATCCCCGGTTGGAGAGTACGGTCGAGGACATCGCTGGGCGTAAGTAGAACTTGGGCCAGGGTGGCCGGCTTTGTGTGTAAAATTTGAGTGCTTCGGTTGGCGAGATGTGCCGTTGCTTCTGTTCCTCGAGGATCGTTGCGGCTCTTCATCCTCGGCTTGATAGTCTCCACGATAGTTGTCAGATGTGCCAAAGCTCTGATAAGCAGCACGAGACATATGGGAGCCCCAAGAAGGATAAGCTTCCTCGGCGTATTGGGACAAGTCACTTTGCTCTGCAAATGGATTAGATGGGCATGGTCCAGACCATCTGTCGTGGTGGAGATCGCCGTAGCTGCCGTGGTTTCCAGCAGAGAAGTGCGAAGTGTGAGCATCGCCATGGGTTGCGTGGTCTTTCTGAAACGGCCGGTTCTCTTTTCCTTGACCATAGAAGGCGTTGGCCATATCGCACGGCTCTGGCTGTCTGTTTCTAGGGTTCGATCGTGTCTGATTGGACCGGGCAGTTTCGTGGAATGAAGAGCCGGAGACTGATGCGTCGTGCCAGTGTGACTGATCGTTGCGATGACAATCCTCTGCAGTGTACAAGCTACTGGGATGAGCTCGACTAAGCTTGGAATTCGAGATGTTGGAGAATTGGTCAGTGTGGTAGCCTGCGTTGGGAGTCGTGGACCCATCGTATCCAACGCTCCAGGAGCTGAAGCTTTCTTCGTCGGCGCTGTAGCGGGGGACTTGGGGAACTGGCTTTGCACTGAGACCATCTGGATCTCTGAGAGGTTGCTGGAGCGGGACTGCCTTCTTGCCATCACGAAGAGCTTCGTGATACTGCTGGTGCCGAAATTTCGCATAACTGTCGTCACAGGGGGAGTGTTCACGCTGCCAGTACGTCGGAGAGGTACGAACCTCCACACGTTCGTCGAATGTTGCTCGCTTGCACTTGCAGTCCTCGCCCAAGTTCGAGCACAGGGATGATCCAACATCAAGGCCACTGTCTCTCATCTCCGCGTGTTCGACAATCGTATTTCTCGGGCTGGGCGTTCGTATAGCAGGAACCGTAGTCCTTTCGCCACAGCAAGCGCGTTGTCTATCCGGGGCCTTCTCGTCATCATGCGCAGCAACCGATTTGTCGGGGGCGTCTTCCACCGAGGGCGATCGGTAGCTATCGCTGGCCTCAGAAGCTGTGTCATCCTTTTGCGTTGATGGCAGAGCAGGTGCACCTCCAGAAGAGCCCAAGGCTTGCCGGGAAGAGTGGTGCTGATGTTGTCGCTCGTGAATGGGTTCCAAAGATAGGGCCTCGACCGGCGCATCTTCAAGCTTCCGAATGTCGTCCGAACGGTGGGCCTTCTCATCTTTCAACGGCACTTTTCCGCTCTTATCGGTCAAGATACGCCTGGCGCGGTCCGACGATCTGGTACAGTGATATTCATCCGGTTCAGAGTCGCTTTCATCAGATGACTAAACCGCGTCAGCCGAAGCAAAATCTCGATGAGACTGGCGGTTTAAACTTACATATCCGACCAGGGTTTCTGCGGGAATGACAGCTCTCTTGAACATACGCTTCATGCAATGAGCGCAGAAGTTCTTCGTGGGTGGCTGGCCCCGCTTGATAGGATGCTCTTTGTTAAAACGGGAAGAACGAGCAAACCCACAACCGAAGCAGAAATTGCCGTACTTCTTGGCCGTTTTGTGATCGCCGCTCGATAAGTGCTTTTCGTGGCAAGGCTTGCAAAAATTGCGCCAGACTGGTTCTCCAACACGAAACTTCCGGATTTGATGATGCTCTTCCGACCGCCGGATGCCACAGCCACAGCAGTAGTAGCCATCGTTGTTGTCGTCAAGGTGAACGGGTATCTCGGACTCCTAGTCGCGAGAAACATCTCGTCTGCATCTCTTCTTTTCAGCTCTGTGAATGTCGCTCAAGGTATCCTCAGAGGTCTCCTCGAACTGGTTCAGAGCCTGGACTGTCAATGAGAGAGGATGCGCTGGAGAGGCCAATCTCACACCTGGACTGGTTGGCTGAAACGCGAAGGAGCTTCGATCATTGGGGACTGACTGTCGCCCAGAGATGACATCCAAACTGCGGGCGAGGCTCCGTACGGCGCGAGGGAGTGCCCAAGGGCCAGTAGAAGCACGGCTCGACCTGATGCGTCTCCTGCGAGGTTCTCCCTCCTGTAGATATTTGTGGTCATGGTCGCTATTTGTGAGCTGGCGATCACTGTGGCGAGGCAAGGTCTTCCGTAAGGCTATTTTCTATGCGTCAGCATTCGTGGCAATAATAGCAACTTCCAAAGACGTCTCACGGTGAGGTTGAGAGGACCCCGATCCTCCCTTTTGCGAATCCGGCTCCCCTTTTTTCGGCCGCATCGTTCTTGCAGCTTCTGGCGATTCTGGCAAAACTTGTGCTATATTGCTCGAGTTTTCAGTCGGGGATCTAGGAAACAAAAGAAACGAGTCTTGGTGGGTTGTGTTGGGTAGTGGGTTGCAATGGAAACGAGGAAGGAGCTCGCGAGGGGGGTTGGGAGGGGGGTTAAGCGAGCTGCCTCCAGGAAGGCAGGCAGACACCGCCGCCTTACTCACCTAACAGAACCTACCTAATAGAGCAAGTGGAGGCTCAGGCAGGGTCGGGTCTCAATATGGAAAGGTATGTATCAATCAGTTTTGGTATGGCTCCTGGGTGAAATCCTTGACTGCGATGTACGGGCCCGGTCTCTGTCAGCTCTTCCATCAAAACGCCGAGAACCCGACCGTGGACCCAGCAAACTCCATCCAACCAATATTTTCTACAGTAACCATTGATTGTGATGGGCTTTGCACGCAACTTTGTTTCGGGGGAAATCGTGAAGTAATGGCGAATTTCAGGAGAAAGATAAGTAGTCTCCAAACTTGACAACGAAGCTGGACCACGGTAAAGACTCGTGGCAGAAGTTATTGGAAGCCCAGGTAGAATGGGACATCGTATCGGGGTTATAGAACCAGGGTCAATACTTGTGGCAACTCGAACGAGGCTTGCGTGAGGCTCAAAACATCAGTGTTCGCCAAGTCCTTACTGGTGTGATCACTCACTGGCTTGGTTGCAGGAGACATGCTCTCAATACCTCGACCTTTTGTCAACGGCTTCATCAGGTAGCAAATCTCCCCCAAGAGGCTCCTATATGAAGGACCAAACCGGCTCCACAAATTGGGTTACGCAAACGACACTTCATCGAGTAATAGTCCATTTACCAGTGTGCTTTTTTGTCTACAAGTGGAATCTATGCCCACCTTTCCCTGACCTGATACAAAGAAATACGAGAAATTTCTCGTAGGAGTCATCGTCTGGAGCTGCCAGCTTAGTCAACTCTGAGGACTCTAGGCCCCCTCTTCTTCACCGCCTTCTTCTTCTTCTGGCCTCTCTCAAAGGCTGCGGCGGCCGCGTGGTCACGGCCGACGTTGTCAAGGTCCTTGACCTTGTAAATGCGGATGATCCAGTTCTCGCTGGTGAAGGCCTCGTCAAGGGTGTTGAGAGTGGGGCCGACATCAGGAAGGCGAACACCACGGACACGGTCCTGAGCCTGACCGGCCGGGAAGAGCGAGTTGTAGTTGTAGTAGGACATCTTGTACCTGTGACGGTGTCAGCTGGCAATGGGTCAAGGCGTCGGGTCTTTACTCACATCAAGCTGTTCTTCATGGTCTCCGTCGCTCCGTCGTCGACTCTGTACTCACCGCGGGGAGTGAAGAACTTGCGCTCCTGAACCTCCTCAGGCCAAATGCCCTCGGCAATGCGGACCATCCACAAGAACTTGTTGATGTCGTCTCCAGAGTATCCCAAGAGACCACCAAAGACAACCAGGACGTAGTCGACTTCGTGCTGGCGCATGATGGGGTAGCTGACCTCCTCGCGGGAGCTCATGGCCTTACCGACGGTGGCAATGTGGGTGTTGTTCCAGGTGTTGTTGTCAACCAACGTCGGGCGGTCCGCCATACCACCAATCTGGTATCCGTAGTCCCACCACGACATGATCTTCGCATCCTCCTTGGTGTTCTGACGCAGCCACTGATAGGCCTCGCGGTAGTCGTCGATGATGTGCTGGCTGCCATCAGGCATTCTGCTGGCGAGAACAACGGAAGGGGAGGAGTAGGCATTGGAGGTGACCCAGGTGCAGTGAAGCACGAAAAGAAGCAGGAAGATGGACATGCCGGCGACCACAAGACTCTTGGACAGGAAGGTGTAAACACCAATCAGAGGCTTGCTGGTTGACTTGAGTCCGCCCTGTTTGGCCGCCTTCTTGGGGGTTGCCTCAGCAGCCTCATCAGCCTTGTAGTCCTCGGGGTTGGGAGACTTGGCAACCATGTAAGTGTCGAGAATCTGAGAAGCCGCAATAGCTGCCGCAACACACACAATGGGAGTGAGAGTGAGCATCAGGCGGACCATCACGCCGGCAAAGTAGCTGCCAAAGAGGGCGTAGACAATGACAAAGACGTGCTCATCCTTGAGATCCTGGAAGAGCAGGTAGACACCTGCAGGGAAGAGCCAGACAAGGAGGTTGAGGTCAAAGAAGAACGCAGGCCACGCAGTGGGCTGGTGCTCAGAGACAGACGCGATAATGGGGATGTGAATCTTGGCATATCCTGTATCCCAGAGAGAGTAAAAGCGGCCACCCCAGGGGGCAATGTAGCCAAGCGAAGTCAAGGCCACCAGACCAGCCAGAGCCAGACCGAAAGTCGCTGCCAGGAAGGTGTAGAGGAAGGTCTGGAACTGACGACTGGGAATTGCACTTCGGACATAGTCAATGAAAGCAATCAGCTGCAGGAAGCCAAACATGCCTACAAAGAATTAGCAGGTACTCGAATGAATCGACCTTTGGAACTTACCAAGAGCAGGCATGTGCTCACTGGTCTTGACAGGCAAGAATCCGACGAAGGGAATCTGCATGCTGGCCAGAGTACCCAAGGCATACCAGGTGGTGTAGCTGACGTAGAGACGGGTGCTATAGCGGCCCATGCAAACCAAGGTCAGAGCATGCAGAGGGAGCATGCAAGTAATGAAGGCATATCCACCCCACGAGGCAACCATGTAGCCGTAAAAGAGGGCACAGAGAGCTCCCCAAAGCATGGAGCCCAGCTTCAGTGCCTTGATCCACAGGTAGAAGGTGAAGACGAGAAGGAAAATGGCAATGGCCTCGTTGTCGTAGCTGCCAGCGACGGATCGGGAGATGTAACCGGGGGAAATGCCCATGAAGGCAGCCGCAAGAAGACCGGCCGAGGGCGAAGTGGTCATCTCATTCGTCAGAAGGTAGGCGGCGAACGCCGTGAGTCCCGAGAAAGCGGGCGCGAGCAGGACGCAAATGTTGCGAATATCGACGGGGACGGTAAGAGCGCGGAGGGCGTGGTAGATGGCACCGCTGGTCACCATGAGACCAGGGTAGAGAGTTCCTCCAGTAACCCGACCAAGAGGATGCCACGTGCGGTCATCAAACCAGTCCCAGAACTTGTAGAATCCATTGGCCACGAGGTACTTGGTTGCTCTGAAGTTGAACCAGGGGTCGACTGCGAGGCGTTAGTGTGATGCGGCGAAGGAGCTCGCGGCGAGGGGAAACGGACATTCGTGAATAATACTCTCGAAACCTAAAAAAAAAAAAAAAAAAAATACAATTAGCATATCAATTCAAGCCACAATATGGAATCGCGATCCGCCGTCCATGTGCCAATTGGGCGCGGGCCGGTGGGCAAGCGCGGATTCGGAATCCGTGTCGAGGGGCACATACGAATGACGGAGAAGAGACGGCTTGCAACGGCGGCAGCAGCGATCAAGATCAAGATGATGACTCTGAGTAGAGTTCTAGTGTTCTTCGCGCTGCCTCCGGAGAGGGCTTCCAGAGGTTGGGCCGACATTGTGGCCACGGGTGGTACTGAGGCAGTGGCCTTGAAGGTGAAGATTGCGGATTGTAGCTTGCCACGACCATCTGTCTCAGGGACCGACCTGAGAAGGACAGCTTGGAGCTTACGCACATGAATCGGTGGTGTCCAGGGGCGGAGCGCACGGTCCATCTGGAGCCGAGCCGTTCAGTCCGCGTCCCGCTGGCAGCTAAGGAAGTCGCGCCTCCCACTTGGGTAACTGGGAAGGTACCTGCCAACTAGGGATGCGGGGGTCACGTGGAGCGGACAAAGTATTTCCCAGGCGCAGAGAAGAGGTCCATAGATCCCGTCGTGGAAGAACCTAATCCGGGGCGGCCGGTGCTCCGGATCCCGGCCGTGATGTGCCCGAGCCCGATTACCACCTAGTGGATGCGGGCAGTGATAGTTGAACACGTACAACGACCGATGGCTTTTATTGGAAATCTACGCTCGCAATCGTCTCATGTTCCTCCGCATCGTCGTATAAACCCCAAAAACAAGAGAGATGTTATCGCATCGATGCTAGGATGAAGTGAAGCCATACGACGGGCGATCATCGATAAGGTAGAGCAGCCAGACAGTCTGCAACAGTGCGATTCAATGGATAAGCTGGCCTCTGGCAGCTATCAAAAGTATACGTTCTCCCGCGAAAGCATTCCAAATCATCGCGCGAGGTCTCGTGATGCATGGCACTCTGCCTTCAGTACCCCGAACGGCCGTATACGCCAATCGAGACACTGCCACTGCCACCATGTGTAGCTAAACCGGCCGGTCCGTACGTGAAAAGTCGACAGCTGATGGAATCCAATGGCTCGTTCCTTGGAATTGTCATCTAGTAGAGCGTATTGTACACATGTACATCCGGTAAACAGAGGTATAAGGAAATGTCTATGCAGTGACGTCGGGCGTGGTGCTACCCATGCACATACTGCTGCCGAAAGACCAAATTATAGTGTCCCTCGGTAGGACTCTTCGTCTTTTTTTGCGCAGGCGTATCCCCGATCCTGACTCTGTCTATCCGTTGTGCAAGTCGTCCTCCCCCCAAAACTATCCACCACCTCACGGGTTCTGCTTCACCAGGTTGTTGAAGTAGGCCTCCAGATCGAATTTGGGGTCCATGGGGTCTTGGTTAACTGCGTGTCAAGTCAGCTCCTTGTGTTCTACCAGTGCAGTCATATTGGTCGCGCGAGAGTTGCGCCATCCCAGCGCTGCGATATGCAGCCCCCGCGAAGCCATGAGATACGCACCTCCAGCATCCGTGGCCTTGACGGGAGAGTTCTTCTTCGCGAATTCCGCCTTGGCTTGCTCAATCAACTTCTCCTTGCGCTCGTATTCCTTCTGGGCGGCCGCGGCCTTCTGGCTTGCCGTGATGGATCGCTGGTGTGTGAAACCGTAGAAGATGCCCAGGCCGAGGGCCGTGTAGCGGAGCACCTGTCAATTCCATAAATCAGCCGATAACTCTCTTGTGTGCCTGGGAATATGATGATCGGGCTCGGGTCGCGCGGCGCGTCGCGGCGATGGGGGCTCGTCGGGGCAGGGAGGAAGATGTGGCTAGGGGCCTCGCATGAAAGGAAGTAGATGGGGCGAGGGCAAGAACAAGCAACTGAGGGTGGGCAAGACATACGTTAACTCCTGAAGAAGACATTGGGGGCAATTGCCTGGATTGCGCGACTGCTTTCGGGAGGGAGCGAGCGATGGAAAGGACAGTGCGCGGGTTGACAATGGCTGCCAATTGACCCTATTCGGAGCTCTGTAGAGGGAATTACGTTAGGGACGCAAGGTGTGAAGTTTTGAAAATACCTATGCTCGGGAAAACTCGCAGATTTTCCACTGTTTGGCCGCCAGGTCACTCCGGGCCGCTGGAGCTCGGACAAGGGACACCATGGAGCCTAGCAGCAGTGCTGGTGGCTGGCCAAACACTGAGCCCAGCCCACCTAGGCCTTTGGGCAGTGAGCTACCAATACAATACATGCACTAATTAGGTGCTATGGCTGACTGGCAAGTGCCGACTGCAGCCTGGTAATAAATGACAGCCTCTAGTGCTTTTAGGTACTCAACGTAGGTACCCCTCTGCCTTATGAAGGTACTTAAGGTATCTATTGCTGCAGGGGGACTTTGCCGGTCCTTTACCGACCCAGCATGTAGACCAGTACAATCACGTGCACTATTTAGATTAGGCTGATTCATACCTCAGTGGGAACATCCACCACCAGTCACTGGCCTGAACCTTCGGAGGGACCAAAAGGCAGCTTTGATGCAGGGAATACTAAGGGACTAAAGTACGTACCTTTCTACAATCTGGTGGTAGCACTGATGTACCTAGGTACCCAACGTACCTTCCTGTCACACAGGCAGGGCCTGGGGTTCCTTCTGGAATCGCGACGGGACAACGCGCAATGAGAGGAACCTCCATCAAGCCAAACGACGCTTCCGCACCCAAACAGGCGTCGCCACTGCCCACACGTCAACAACTCTGCCGGCAACTACTGTCCCCTTGCTATTTTCGAGAAGCCTGGTCGTCTTCGTAAGGGCCGGCTCCTGCTTCCCCGCGTCCTCTCGTCACACTTTATCGGCCCTCCCGCGATGAGATTAAGGAGACGCCAAGATGCAACAGCGAAGAGATGAAATTCTGGCAAAGAAGGCCAAGCTTGCGGAGCTCAAGCGACAGAGAGAGCTCCGCGCGAGCCAGGCTACCGCAAGCCGGCAAAGTGCAGGAAGCCCTGGAGATGTTGGTGGACTCGGCCTCGCTATGTGGGAACGTTGCTGATATGCGATGACACAGCTAGTATCGCCCATTCCTGGCCGAGCCGAGAACCGCCGCGATATCGAGACGTTGATCAACAGCCTTGTGGGGGAGAGTCGACCTGGGTCTACAACAGGAGGAGCTGCGTCGCCGATTCGTAGGGGCAGTCGGCCGAACAGCGTTTTGAGTGCCGGAGAGCTGAGCACCGAGACTTCTGAATTCGCGACCCCCGCCAACGGCTTGCTACCTCCGATATCAGCACCAGTTGCGGCACCAGCCCCGTTGAGTTTGACTACGGCCCCCCTCACCACCATATACGAATGTCCGCCTTCGCCTGTGAAAGAAGTACACTCCTACAGCAAGGGAGTACAGACTGCCGAAGAATGGACTCCGCCTAGCCGACCTCGGGCGCAGTCGCTATCCGACAATGAGGACGTTCCGCCCGTAACCTCGACGCCGAACAAGCGTTTAAGCCGCCGACAACGTGACAGGGAAGAAGAGCTGAGACAGGACATCAGGAAGGAAGTTGAGGAAGAGCTAAGAGCATCGCTGGAAATGGTGAAGGATGGCGTGCTTCCTCAAGAGGGCCCTGCCAAGCCGAACTACCCCATGCGGAAGCTTACTGCGGAGGAGCTCGAGGCAGTCACGGGCGCGCCTGACTTCGCCGATTTCTTGGAGAAGTCTACAAAGGTCATCGAACGAGCCTTGGACCAGGAGTACGACATCCTTACCGACTATGCCCTCCAGGGCCAGGACGTAGACGACGAAGACGACGAAAGCGGTAATTTTGGAGGCAAGGGCCGGCGGAGGGTGAAGGAGGTTGCTCAATTTTTTGACGAGAGATGGTCCAAGAAGCGTATGATCAGCAGCATCGACTTTTCGCACCACCATTCCGAGTTGATGCTTGCATCATACACCAAGAATCCCACCGCACCACACGAGCCGGACGGCCTGGTCCAGGTCTGGAGTCTGGCCCTGCGAGACAGGCCGGAATACGTCTTTCACGCCCAATCAGATGTTCTTACCGCCAAGTTCTCTCCGTATCATCAGAATCTCATCATTGGTGGGACATATAGCGGCCAGGTTCTTCTATGGGATATGAGAGCGAAGTCGGCACCCGTCCAGAAGACCCCTCTCACGGGGTATGGTCACACCCACCCCATTTATTCGGTCGACATTGTCGGCACGCAGAACGCGAACAACATAATATCAACTTCAACAGACGGAGTAGTGTGCGGCTGGAGCATGGACGTGTTTGCCCAGCCACAAGAACTGTTGGAGCTAAAGGCACCTCCGGGATACAAGTTGGACGACGTCAGCCCTACGTGTTTGGCCTTCCCACAGA
Source organism: Colletotrichum plurivorum (assembly GCA_014235945.1). NCBI lineage: Eukaryota > Fungi > Ascomycota > Sordariomycetes > Glomerellales > Glomerellaceae > Colletotrichum > Colletotrichum plurivorum. The sequence continues at coordinate 92,577 of WIGO01000010.1, read as the reverse complement.
CCGATCCGACTTTCTTCCTCGTCGGCAGCGAAGAGGGCACTATCTTCCCATGCCACAGATACGACCGAGCCGGTGCCAAGGCAGGCGTAGATGCTAGAGTCAGCTACAAGGGCCACACGGCGCCGGTCATGTCAGTTGACTTTCACCCGGCACGCGGCCCCGTGGATCTCGGCGACTTGGTTCTTTCATCTTCACTGGACTGGAGTGTCCGTCTCTGGAAGGTCCGCGCGCCTGCGGCAACGTCGACGGCCGGTGGCGAGCCGACCGTGTCTCCCCTCATCGACTTCGTACGAGAAGATGTTGTTTACGACGCACAGTGGTCACCTATCAAACCCAGCGTTTTCGCCCTTGTCGATGGAGCAGGATGGCTCGAGCTCTGGGACATCACAGTCGAGACCGAGGAACCTGTCGCGAGGATATCGCCAAGCACCCGCAAGGATGGTAGGACCATGCTAGCGAAGAGCCTGAACAAGGTCGCCTGGGAGCCTTCTGAGGGCAAGCGTCTGGCAACGGGTGGTATCGATGGGGTTCTGACCGTCTTCGAAGTCGCTTCCGGACTCGGCGGCAGGGATGATCTCAAGGCGGAGGAGTGGACGAACGTGAAGAAGCTGGTCAATAGGGTGGAGGCACATGGTTTGAGCGGAGCGATGGTGTAGACGTTGACTAACTACCATGGACCAGGCGTACTCAAGTTGCGAGACGCTATTATTCGATTTGTTGGTAAAAGGCGCATTCCTGTATACCCTGCTACCGTGTTTAGTACCCAAAGTGCCAATTGATAAGCCGGAAATTCCCAAAACAAGCGTACCTACTTACATATACCGCCCGTGCTGTCAACACTGGGGAGGCTGTACCCACCCACCACAGTGGTAGCCACAGGAAATGGGGCGCGTCAGGATTCTTCTGCTTAGTCATGCTGAAAATTTAAGACTCTGCCGACAGCTTGCGAACTTCTTCCATCGCTTACAACCAACTTCAACAAATCTCAAAGTTTGGCCCTCGGGCAACCTATCGAGTGCTGGCGGCCGGATGAACAGTCTCCTGTTTCGATATGAATGGTAAGTCTTAGGGTGTTTTTCCTTCTTCTTAATGGCACTATGATGAACGATCAAGAATTCTGCAATGCTGAAGGCCGCAAGGCCATCTGTGGATAAAATCTTTGCTTCGGCAACACTGAGCCAAACTATCTCACTACGATTTCTGTACTTGCAAGTAATACTCACAAAGAAGGCTGACATCTAAAAAGACAGGATGAAGACCCTTCAATCATCTTATGTGTTGACAGGAGCCCCGGCGGGGTAACGGCCGCCAACAACCTCGAACTTCGCCAAAGTGGCGTCAATCTCTGCGAGCTCTTCCTCAGTGAGTTCCACCAGCTTAGCGTTCTCGTTGACCCTGGCGGCGGTCGTGGCACCGGGAATGGGAATAATCTCGGGCATGCCGGGCTTCTTCGAAAGGGCAACGGTCCAGCTGATGGCCAGCTGAGCCGGCGTCACGCCCTTCTTGGCGGCAAGGTCCTGAACTTGCTTGACGAGCTTCATGTTGATGTCGAAGGTGTCGGGCTGGAAGCGCGGCATCATGCGCCGGAAGTCGCCCTCTGGGATGTCGTCGATTGACTTGATCTCGCCGGTGAGCATACCGCGGCCGATGGGCGAATACGCAATGAGCGGGACGTTGTGCTCGGCGCAGGCGGCGGCGATGTCGTTGGAGAGCACGTCAGTCGAGAACAGGCTGAGCTCGACTTCGACACCAACAATCTTTGCGTGCTTGACGGCCTCGTGAATGGTAGCCGCCGAAACTTCGGACAGGCAGATACCGCCGACTTTGCCGGTGTCGATGTACTCCTTCTGAATGATCCCAAAGGTGACGTCCAAGGGTGTCTCGGGGTCGCGGCGGGCGCACTCGAAGACGTCGATCTTCTTGCGGCCCTTAAGCTGTGAAATAATGTTGTCGAGGGAGCGACGGACTCCCTCGGGCGAGCCGTCCGGGTGCAGGTTCTTGAGGTTCACACCGCCCTTGACGCTGAGGACGACCTTTTCGGCATCTTCGGGATACTTGGCGAAGTAGCGCTCGAGGAGGGTCATGCTGTTGTACTCCGGGGTTCCGTAAAACTCTCCCGCGTTCCAGAAGATGTTGCCATTCTTGATGGCCGCGCGCATCGCCTCGAAAGCCTGCTCCTCGGGGCAGGGGTTCGCTCGCCAGGTAAAGCCCATGAGACCGAAGCCGAGCTGGCCAACGTTGCGTCCGTTGATTTGAACCATGTTGAGTGAAGTGAGTTGCGATATGAGTGACTATAGGGTAAGGTAGTAGCTGCGGGGTGCTGCGGTGCTCTGATAGAAGGTTGCTGTGGGTTGATGTCGAACAAAACGTCTATTCTGGCGGGACGTCTGGCGATATATATATACAATTTCTTGGACACTTCCACGCGATATCACGATGTCTCGTGGGAAATAGCGAAACTGTGTCCCACCCAGTCAGGTAACACTACCGATTTCGCTATTCTCGCGTCACCACAGAGGGTCCATGCGGGACACAGCAGCCAACGGGCGACCGCCGGGGTTAAGCCCGCCCGGTTTTAGCAACAAGCAGAATCCTCCATTCCCGAGCGGTCGGGATTGTGAAATTCCTTGGCCAACCGGCCGGCCACTCGCCAACAAAGGAAAGGGCCTGGAGATCTGTCTGCCGCCACAACACCCTCCCCGGGCCCTCGGGAGCAGCCCTGTCAGATTCTTATTACGTTGTCCACCTGGTGGACAGGCTCAGATGTCATAGGGCAGCCATTCTTTAAGCTTTCGGAGTTTATCTAGTGACGCCTCTTATCCCGAATATGCACTGCAAGAGTGCGTGTCAGCGCTATTGCCTGATGTTGAAGCTCCCGCTGCGCAGAAATCTTTCTGAACACGAAGTATTAGTTATGAGTAACTCCTCAACGAGGGCCCGCAAACTCCGCGTTCCCGGGCGTCATCCTTCCGGAATCCGGGAAGATTCTTGGCCAGGGCTCCGAGATACAGATGACCGGGCTTCAGAATAGGTGGCGAAAAGGGTGTTGAATTGGACGGTAAACAGTTACATGTTGCAGCCTAAGGAAAGCCCTCCATCCCTTTCCCACTGAACCAGAAAGCCACCTGCAGCTACCTATGCCACGAGCAACCACTAAATGTCGACGAGCTTCTCAACCTCGACGCAATGCTGCTGGGCCTTCTTCGGCTGCATCTGCGCGTTCCCCGCGCCGGGCTTTCTCTTACCACCGTCTCCGGCCATGAGCGCCGACGACGCAGTCGCCTGAGCCCTCTCGATCCCGAGCCGGAGAAGATGGATCTCCTCCGCCGTCTTCCTCTCCTCCTTCTCGGCTTTGAGCTTAGACTTCTTGGACGGGTTGGCCAAGGACGAGACTGTGCCGCCAGGTGTCGAGGTCGGACCAGGGCTCTTCTTGCCTCCGCTAGCGGCACCAGAGAAGATACGGACGTCGATGGTTCCCTCCACGGGCAGACCAGCCGACTTGCGCCACCACGACGGCAGCTCCGTGAGGCCGACGTCTGAGAGCCCCTCGAGCGTCATCGGCATCTGGTGCGTGTAGCGGCAGTCGGTTCCCCAGCTGCACTGGCCGGTCTGACACCAGTGCCGGCAGAGGCTGCCAGGGGGGCGACCGACCTTGGATTTGCTGGGCTTGGGGGGCTTCTTGGTGTTGTTGTTGTTGTTGTTGTTGCTGTTGCTACCGCCGTGAGCCGGGGCTGAGGCTGTACGATGAGACGCCGTGGCCGCAGCAGCGATCTCAAGCAAGCGGTCCGCTGCTTGCGCCGTGGTCTTCTCTTTGAGCCTGGCCATTGTAACTTGCTGGCCTCGGCGGCGGTTGGCGATGTTATTACTGGAGCCGGACGAGGTTTCGGCTCCCGAGAAGTCGTCCGTCGAGACCGACTCCGTGTCCTCAGCCCAGTCGAGGACCGGATGCTGGGGCGGCGGCATCACCGGCGGCGGGGGCCGAGCCTGGGGGCCCGGGGTCGACTTGTTTCGTTGAAGAGGAGGGGCAAGCTTGGCGGTGCTCTTAGAGCTGTCGGGCTTGGTGGCAATGGGTTCAGCTTGAATCGACGTGAAGCGCAGCCTGTATTGGCCCGGCGGCTTGTCGAACGCACCGAGGTTAGACATGCCGACTGTCTCCGCGATTGTCAACGAGCGGGACGCGCCAACGACTTCGACTTGGGCCGGAAGCATGTCAACGGGGATCAAGGGCACGAGGGTGCCGAACGGGTCTTGGGGGCTGCTCTTGCGGATGATGAAGTATGTCGGCTGCGGGGGCGAAGACAAAGAGTCACCGTCGGTGCGTGGATTGTGCATAGACTCAGAGAGACCTCTCTTGTCCCGGTTGGGGAGGGCCTCATGAGCCGGTGGGGCTGCGTTGGACTTGGGGGGCATCGTGTGGGAGACTCTGCGCGATGCAGAAGCGGACGGTGCTCTGTTTACTTTGGGGCCGCCAGGACTGAAAGAAGATGATAAAGGATCTCACGTCTGAAAAGGAGGGAGGGAGAGACCCATCCCTCCCCTTTTCTATCTGTCCGTTTGCAACCCAAGGTACAAAATCTGCGATCAAAATGTCCTTCGGCTCGCTGCGCGGCAACATGCGTTTACACCCTGTCGCTTGCGTAGACGCAGCAAACAAAACGAAAAACGCAGAACTAGACGCGGCACGCAGTCCATATATGCAACCTCCCGGGGCGACATCAAGATTTCCACCCCCTTCTCTCTCACTTGCGATTGCTCTCATCTGTCCTCAACACGGATCTTGACATCCGACCCGTCCACGCAGAAACCCAGCTGGCGGGGCCCATCCCTGAGCTCAACCTCTCTCTTCACCCACCTGCCGCCCTTGCCCTCCTGTGTGGTTCCGGCTTCCTCTCTCTCACCGCCCCTTGCACCGGCGTCCTCCTCGTCACTGCTGTCATCCGCGTCCTCGTCCTCCTCATCGAACCCTGCCACGGGGTCCCATTCGCCCGTCTCCCAGACCAGACGCAGCCGGAGCGGCTCCTTTCCAAAGAGTCTTCCCGCGATGCCCTTGACTGCGTAGATGTCAGAGGACTTGGGGATTGTCGTGGTTTTCGTTGTCGTCTGCAGAGCGTCGCCCGAGGTGGCGAGGTTGGAGAAGTGTACCGTGATCAGGCGCGCCTCGAGATACGAGGGGTTGATCTCGTCGCGGCGGATTATGTCTGGGGCGCCATAGATTGAGCAGAGCTCCCCGTACCGGGCGTGCTGGGACAAAACCTCGGCCTCGGCTGCTTCGGGGATGGAGGCTAGCTGCCTCGCGATGCGGGAGAGATAGAACATCTCGGCATTGGCGCGGTCCGAGTTCGAGATGGTGGTGAAGTTGAGAGCCTTGAGGCACCCCAGACGGCCGATGGTAAGCATGTAGGCCTCATCTGTTGACTTCGTCTGGTTGCCCCCCCCGCCCACGGCTTCCGGGTCCGGGCGCTCGTAGATTGGGTTATGCGCGAAACGAAGGGCAGTGAGACCTGGAAGCGATGTGGGAAGGTCGTCGATAAAGGACCAGCTCGTGACGGCGTTGTACGATATGTCGAGGTACTGCAGACTTTGTGGGAAGACGGGAACCGGGGCACCCGGAGGGGAGATGGTGGAGATGTTGTTACCTTTGAGATGAAGGTTGCGGAGAGATTCGAGCGACGACAGGGAAGCGAGGTCCACAAGGGAGTTGAAGTCGTTGAATTCGAGTGTGAGAGTCGTGAGAGTATGGCTGAGGTGAGCGAAGGGGACAGAGGGGAGCGCGGAAAGCTGATTCAAACTGCAGCTCAACGTTGTGAGATCTGGGAACATGCGGGCAAGTCCACAAAGACCCTCCCAGTCCAGCAGCGTTTCCTCGAGCTCGAGTTCCTTGACCTTGGGGAAAGCATCGACACCCTCCTCCTCGACGACTCTGAAGCGGTTGCCACTGCGTACAAATTAGCCAATGTCAGTGAACAGAAGGAAGCGAACCCACTTCAGTCTCAGGCTCCTCAGACTCTCCAGCTCCTTGCAGATGCGCACGACCTGCCCAAAGTCCTCGAACAGGTTCCTGCTCAATTCCAGCTCAGAGATGAGGGGACTCGTCTTCTTGACGCCTTTATCCCCCGGCTGGATGTCGACGGCAATGCGCGCTCCGTCCAGGATCACGATGGTCAGGTCCTCGACGCGCGCGAGCTGGCGCCTGATCTTGTCGAAGCCGACCTCCTCGGCGGGCTTCTTGCCGAAAAAGACGATCTGGATCTCGGGCTCGCGCTCGGCGGCCGCCTCTGATGCATATTTGCCATTCAACGCGGCGACGAAGCTCTGGGCCGCGTCGGCGGGGCGGGTCGGGCGCACGAACGAGGCGGCGGTGGGGGATTTGGAGAGGCCTGGTACCGCCGCTTTAGAAATTGACCGTCGTCAGAAACGAAGAGGGAGGTAGGTGAGTACAAGTGAAGTATCGAATGTCCTTGTGCTGGCCGTCATGCTTCCCGCGTCCTGCGTCGTCCCATTCTACACCGAGCCAAGTTCCGGAGGTGCCAGCGACTGATCCGATGTAGCGGACAGTGCAGAGAGCACCGTCGTAAGACAGCCGTTGTCCCAGGTAATTACTAGATGCCATTGCGTTTGAGTCTGGGGTTGGGCGATTACTGTCACCTAAGCTTTTGTCGGTGGACGAAGGACATTGTCCAGATGCCGGTTTTGAACAAGTGGTTGGTAGGCAGCAATTTTCAGTGAACCTGGAATTGAGCTGGAGATGTCACACCGCGGTGAAGGCCATGCACCACAATTGTTAGTGACCAACTCCCCCAAGGCGCGACGACAAACAGCGTCTGGAATTCCATCAACTCATCAACCAAGTTGTAAAACGAGATCAAAAGCATGCAATTTTACTATTATAGAGATGCAGCAGGCCTAATTGTCACAATCATATTCGAGCTGTAAATACACCACTCCCCACTCGGTCGCCTTTCATTCAAAGCTTCGACTTGGGGGACTCCACGACCTTGAGCAGGGCCCGGCCGTTGCTCAGGACGACCTTGCCACCCTCAACCTTGGTCTGGAAACGAATCTCTTCCCAGCCATCCTTGACCTCGCCAGTTCTCCAGGCATCAGTCACCAGCTTGTCGCCAGGCATGACAGGGCTGGCAAATCTCGCCTGGTACTCTTTGATGTTGGCGGGATCGCTACCACCGAAGTGCTGCAGAATGCCATGGGCCGTGGTGTTCCACGAGTACAGGCCGTGCATGATGGCGCCGGGGAAACCCATCTTCTTGCCAGGCTCGGGCGTCGCATGCAGCGGGTTGTAGTCGCCGTTCAGGCGGTACAGCAGCGCCGACTGCTTGTTCGACTGGTGCTCAAAGGTGACGTCGGGCTTCTTGCCCTTCGGCGGGGGGAAGTTCTCGGTCGCGGGGCCCTTGGGGCCGCCCCAGTTGCCCTGCGCGACGTAGAAGCTGCTGGTAATAACGCTTGCGTAGTTCTCGTTGGCGCCGACCTCGAACAGGTCGGTCTGCAGCTCGACAACAGTCCCGGGTCGGCCCTTGTCGTAAACGCCGAGCACCTTTTGTCGGATTTCGAACTTCTTTCCCTCCGAGCTGGTGGGGAGTGGCTTGTAGAGAATTATCTTGCGCTGGCCGTCAACAACACGGCGGGGGTCGAAGGAGGGGACGTTCGGAATCTGGACGGCCTTTTGCGCAGCGTAGAAGTCGATCACATCTTGGTGGTTGGTCTTGAAAGCTGGCAGCTAGTCAGCTAGGCCGGGAACCGGAGGAGACGGATCGGGGAGGCTCACGGAGGATGATGGGGTAGGTAGGGAAGACGGCGAATTTGGGGTGAAGCTCCTACCCAGAAAGTTAGCTTGAGGAATCATTGGCAGGTCCAGATAGGAAGGGGATACTTGCGTAGAGGAAGTGAAGCTCCTCGTCGGTACAACCGACAGTGTTCGCGAAAAGGAGGACGTCACGCTTGACCCAGGAAACCTCCTGGCGGGGGTACTCAAATCCAACACCGGGACCGCTCATTTTCGCTACTAGATACAAATGGAGAATTGCGGTGATAATGCAAGAAGTGGGTGAATACGAGGTTCAATTGGCAATGAGAAGCAGAGGGGTTTCTGGACAAGTTGCGCCTCGGCCGAACTATGGGCTTCGCGACGGTTTTAACTGTCGCTAATAGCTGAAGATCCTCGGCGCAGCTACCGGGCGGCCAGCCCAACTAACCGCACCTCCAGCGGTAGTGCTAGTGTAGTCCTACTGTAGTACCTTGCCAATGCCGAGGTCCAAATGTGGGGGTGGAGTTGGAGTATGCTTGCGACCCCGGATCTTGACTTCGGGATCTTGGATGGCTGTGAGAGGCCAATTTCCAAGGCCTTAGTCACGAATCCGTCATATGCAAATTTCCTCTGGCTCAACTGGAAGAATTCTCTGTAGATGTTCTTAGTACTGCGGAAGGGAGGACTGCAGTCAACATCTAGAGCTCTAGGTTACCCACTGCTCATGCGCTTTCTTCCAGGTAGAAGCAGATTCCCAGGTAAAGCTAGGGCCGACTGTCTGCTACCTATCCAGGTAGGTAGGTACCCGACATTAGCATCGAGGGGATATAGCTCCTTCCTCAGCTGTTGCCTCGAGGCTTTGAGATGCCTTCGGGGGTTTTCACTTTTTCACTATCCAACGTCAGACGCCACATGGTAAACCTACTTTTTTTTCTAGGAAAAACAAAAGGGAAAGAAAAGAAAACCTATGTTGTTAGGTGTTTCCTCTGGTCTAGACTCCGCCACCACTCTTCTTTCCTTTCTCATCCTCGTTCATTCCCTCGCACCATCCCTGCATCAGCCAAGGTTGCATTAGATGCGGCCATAACATGGCGCCCTTCAAGTCTTCGAACACCCAGAAGGGTGGCAGCTCCGATTTACCCAAGCCTTTTACCTCACATGAGTCCCGAAGTCTAGTCGACAAGGTCGACAGCTTCGTCAGGGACAGAGCCCAGCCGACAACAGACAGTCTGAAGCACAAGAGCGACAAGAAAAAGAGGAAGAAGAAGGCGGAGACGAAGAATTTCATGTCTCTCTCCACCCACGAAGTTGAGACATTCCAGGGAACTGAGAGCCATACATCCACCCCTGCCCACCAAGATACTCAACAGAAGAAACGCAAGAGATCCAAATCGCTCCATGCAAACGACGTCAATGATGCAAATGAAGGAGTACTTCTTGGACCTTTCGTTTCTCCCAATTACACCCCTGGGTTGAAGAAAGGCCTCAAGCGATCCAAATCGTTCTCAGCCGAAAATGCCGAGTTGCTCAAGATCCGCAACGACGAAACCTTAGCCAACCAAGGTAAACCCGAAAGGAAAAAGCACAAGAGGTCCAAGTCACTCTCAGGAATGAATACGAAACTTTCGAAGATCATCGCCGTCCGGGAAAATGGGGAGGCTGTAAAGCCGAAAGACCCTAACAGTGAGGAGCACACGGCCGTGTCCGCAGATGTCAAAGACTCGACTGCTTTGGGCAAGATGAAGAAGCCTCACCGGAAGAGCTCACTGAACATTGATGATCAGAACGTTTCGTCTGAGCAGACCACTTATGATAACCCTACCTCTCCTGGCCAACCCGCCTTTCGGCTGGCCAAGAGCACCCCCGCTCGCATCGAGCCTCCCGTGGTTGCTGGACAGCACAGGCCCCCGGAATTTAGAAGACCTCTCTTCAATCCCTTCCTTCACCTTCAGAAATTCAGCGTCCAGAATCCAGAGCCGATCTGGTCTCCCCCAAAGCAAACGGAAGATACGGAGACATCCGAGTTGAACGCTGGCCAGATATGGACGCCCGGCACCAGAGACGCCGGTGAGAATAGCAAGAGTGAATCCAGCGATGCGAAACGTACGGTTACGACGACCGGCAGGGTCACGAAGCATGACAAGACCGATGCTGCTTCCCCGACACCCCTTCCCAAGAAGGAGCAGAAGAGACGGGGCAGACCCAAGAAGGTCAAGGAGCCAGCGACCGCCCAGGTGTTGCTGCCACCTGCTGCTCACACTTCTGTCTTGAGTACGCCAGCCCAGGCGTCTGGAACTCTCGTCCAACCAGCCGCCTCTTTGGCGGCACTGCTTGGCAGCGGAGACCGCGCTGAACAGTTGATGAAGAAGCTCGAGCAAGATAAACAGATGCTCAACCTGGAGGCAGAGGCCTGGCACAAGGCCACGAAGTTTTAGAATCACGTTTTGCGTATGAAAAGAGAGTCAAGCGGAACTTGCGAGATCACCTGTACACGATGTTTGGTTTGGGGGTTGACCATATTCAGAACAACTGGCATGGGATCACGGAAACCTTGGCTAAGTAAACGACGCGTAAGTAGATGAGTCAATACACCTCACAGAACTTCGGAGCAATCGTGATGAAACCTAAGGAAAAGTTGCATTTAGAAGACTAAGCCGCTCGTGGGGCCATAGTCAAGTACCAAGTGCTGTATAATGAGTGTAGATCCTTCAATAGCCCATCAAGCAATCTGCGGCAAGAAAAATTCGCGAACACGAACAAGGACACCCTAATACCGTCCCTTGGCACGGTCACATTCCTCCAGAAACCGATAGATGCCTTCCAACCCTTCGTACTCGTCATTCTCGCTCGTCTTTGGCGTAGGCGACATGCTCTCATAGCCCTCGATGTTTGACATCCAGGGGCTCTCCTCCATTTCATCCATGAAGGCCTCTTCCAGATCCACGTCCAGACCAGAGAGTGATCGGAGAGACCCACCCGGCGAAGTGAGCGTCTTTGCGTCATCGCAGCCGGGCGCGAAGGGGAAACGGAGAGCGACAGGCACACCATAGTCGTTTTCGAAGTCAACGTCTTCGCCAACGGCGCCACGCTGGACGCCATAGTCATCGCACAGCCGCTCGACAGTCTCGGCATCAACACCAGGGAACCGTACCCGTAGCACACTACCTTTTTCCATGGTGATGGGTAGATCGCCTAAAAGGGCAAGCCTCTTCAGGTCAGCGAAAATGACGGCGAGGTCCTTGACGGCACGGGCAAAGTCGACGGAAAGGACATCGAGAAACCCCTCCTGGCCAAGGGTGGCAGCAGGGGCGGCAGCAGATGCGGAGGTGAAGCCCGCGGCGGCGGCAATAGCAAGGGGGCTAAGGGCCGTGATGGTGGGGCTAAGGTTGAAGTCAACGAAAGCTCCGGGGTTACCGCGGGCGGCACCCATCATCTTCGCGTATGTAGCCTGCTCAAGGTCCGATACGGCACGGTAGCGCTTGTCTCCGTTTGCATTGAGGCCGTCATATCGCACCTTTTGACCAGAGAGGCAGAAGGCTCGCATAGCAACGGAAACGTTGTATACCACCTGCGCCGGGGCCGCCGGGGTGTGGGAGAAGTACCGTGCCCCACCCCCGACGCTGTAACCACTTTGAGTGCGCGGAAGGGCGCCGCCGGTGAGGTTCGGTCGAAGAGTGCTTGCAAAGGGGGCCCTGCCGGTCATCTGGGCGACGCAGCGCGAAGTGTTTGAGCTCGGGAACGAGGCTCGGTTGAAGCGCGGTGCGCCGCCAGAGCCACCATTGCCTCCAGCGGTGGAGATCCATCGTCGGACGGCGTTGTGCACGCTTTGGGTCGAATACCATCGTCCAGAGCGCGTCTGTCTAAGAAGAGCGGCTGGGTGGATTGGCTGACGGCCGGTCGGGGAGGTACGAATGGGAATGTGGGCGAGTTCGCCCTGGGCGGCAGGACGCGTGGCGTTGGCAAGTTTGGTTCGTATTATCTTGGTTGTCTTCTTGATGCCTACGCGGAGGAAGCGTAGGGCTGCTGGAGCCCATATCCTCCCCGCGGCAGCAGACATCTTGGCGGTAGTTTGTGAGTCCTGGGCTCACACGGCCTTTTTGGAGGAAAAGGACGTCGAAAAACAGCACCAGGATTGCGTGAAGATGGCTTGCAGACAGAGGAACGGCGGGCAGTTCGGGGTTGACGGGTGTTCGCGGGGAGGCACTTATATGGGTGGCGGCGATAAGATAGGCTTCGCCACCCTCGCAGATCGCGGAGTCTTCCGGGCGCACCGCCACACACGACGTTGAGGGGCAGAAGCCCCCCAGCTCGAGCTAGCCTAATAGGGTTAGCTGCGTAGCCGACCGTGCTTGTGAGCCTGGTCCCCACTTCTATTTTTTTCTGCGCTTTAAAATCTTCCAGCGAGCTCCTCCTGCAGCTTTTGACTTCTCCTTCTTCTCATCAGGTCAACAACGACCTTCTCTGCCTGCCCAAGGACAAATTCGCGTTGTCGCATGGGGAGGCAGCTGGATTCTATTGGTAAGTTGTTGCTCCCGCCGAGCTCACCGTGGCTTGTTCTCTTTTCTTCTTGCGAAGATGATTTTTTCATTTGAACAATCCAAATCAGACTACAACATGGTGTCTTTTTATCTCTAGAATTACCCTGAGCAAATTCTTCACAGCACCTCTGCTTGACTGGCGTCTTGAGCCACTGCTAACGCAAATCAGGATAGACATCCTTCCGTCGCAGCGGCGATTGCTTCAAATTGGAAGCTGCCAAGCCGATTTCTTCGCTTCAAAAGGTATGCGCGCACCCAAGACTTGTCCTCTCTCACCAGCCCCCTCCACGTGATGATCACAACGTACACCATAGGGATTCCTCATGCAGAATACACAATGTTGAATCCGGTGCAATAGTTTCAGCCTTGTCTGATCTGGAACCGAAACACTTCGTTTTACTCGCATTTATCAAGAAGGCCGCCGTGCTAACTCAGTACTTGATAGGTAATTACACATTGTGCTCCTGGCGCTCCTCTCCGTTGTCCCACCGTCTTTCGCACCGATCCACGCATGAGGAAGATTTGAACGAACGGGCGGACATAACGAACCTCGACGCCCCTCGCCAGAAACAAACAGGTCGTACAAAACCTGTGGTGTTGGGTGTCGGGGCTTCTTGTTGATAATTCGTCACCTGATTGTGGTCACCTGCTATTGCTTTTTTCGGAGGCACGGGGCTTGCGTCGTTTCTGGTCGCAACAGAAGATGCTGACTGGTTACCACGCAGGTAAATATCTGGACGCATCTCCCATGTTTCTAGTTGGCTGTGTTGTACGCCTTGCTCTCAATACTATGATGAGTTGTCAAGTATTCACACTGTTTGACTGGCTTCACTTCGGTGCTTGCTGGACATGAACACAATCATCACCTTCTGATATTATTGAGGTACTTCATCCACCATCGCTTCCATCAGTTGCTGTCGCTAACATATCCGTTCCAGCTTAGCCATTTGGTGTTTTGCTTCAGTTTTCCTGAGCCGTTGCTAATCTGCAACGCAGGTAAGACGTGATTGCGACCATCATTTGCTTTCGGATTCTCAATGGTAGGTTCTTCATTTTTCTTTTTGCACCATGCCAACCCCCTTCTCTCTGATGACCAAACATTAGCTCTAGTACTGAGTTCATCATGACGAAAAACTTTACCAATCACCTTGGAGAACTGATTAGAGAAAATTCACTCTTGGCTATTTTTGCACATTTGCTACCAAGACGGAAGCTAACTTTGCAACTTCCAGGAATTCTTTAAGATCTTCAAACGATCTCTCTGTCCATAGTTGCGACAAGTAATACATTTAACTTCACCTTCTGCACAATCACCATTCCTCAACCCGTGACCATGATGAGTAACCTGTTGTCCTTGTCTACTTGGCTTGTCGTGCTCGTGCCTTTTAGCGTTCTGCAGTACCTGCGTACCTAATGCTTGAGCTGCAGCCGCGAGTTCATCCCAACAATGCATCTGATGAGATCCCAATCGCCATGGGCGCCCACCCAATCAGTGACGATAATGCCAGTCGCCGCATCGCCGACCTCAAGCTGATTCGGACCCTTGCCCAGCTCGCCGTGGCTCGTGCAGAGGTACTCGATGACGGCTGGGTTCACCTTGGCGGCAATTCGTTCTGGCCAGCAAGTGGCGTTGAAGAAGTTGCTCGCGCTCAGGAAGTTGACGAAGAAGGGCAGCGGCGGTGCGTCGGGGTTGAAGTCGGGCATTCCGGGGAGGTGGAAGAGCTGCTGGGCGGCGCGCTCGAGCTGCCCGCGGGAGAAGTCGATCTTCTTCTCGATGTTGGTGGACTGGTCGATCTCGTAAAAGTCCTGGACGCGGATGAGACCCCCGCCCACGGTGCCGTCCTCGCAGTTGTCGGGCCAGTTCTGGGCGTCGATGCCCCAGCCGCGGCCGTCGTGCTCGCCATGCAGAGACTCGTCGATGCCGAAGCGGCGGATCAGCACGATGCGGCCGCGACAGTCTCCGAGATGGGGAATGCGCGGCTCGACGAACCAGCGGTCGGCATCGCGGCCGACATAGCGGTCGCGCAGGTAGAGACTCAGCTGCTCGTCGGTGCCCTTGCCGGTGCCCTCTCGCTTGACGGACATGAGTACCGTCTCGGAGGGGTTGGCGTCAAGGTAGGCGTAAATGTCGGAAAGCATGTCGGCAAAGTACTTGTTCCCCGTCAGAGAAATGGGGAAGACGGAGTGTACGAGGGCCAGGTCGTCATTGTCCTGGCTCGCGGAAACGCGGATGTCGAGGAAGCGCACGCCGTTGTCGAGCTGCTCGCGTACGCTGACGGCCTGGCAGCGCACCGAAGGGAGCGCCGTGTGGCACGTCGGCGAGTTGTGAGTGCCCGGGATGGACAAGAGAGGTAGCGGGAAGTGGTCCTCAAGCTCTTGCATCCATGCGTTGAGATTCGCCGACGACATGATGGCGAGGAACGCACCCGACGGCACGTAGACGGCCGTCAGCTCGAGTGGCGCATCGTCGATCTTCTTCATGACGGTGGAGCGGTTGGAGGGGCTCGGGGCGTCGACTTCGTAATGGTGGCCTTCGATCTCGAAACGCAGACGGGCCACCTCGCGTCCGCCACCCTCTGCGGCCAGTATTTCTGTGGCGCAAAGGGTGAACGGGTCGATGTGGACGTCGACATCCTCTGTGGTGTGGGACTCGCCCTTGGCCACGGTCTCTTTCGTGATGAAGTTGGTCGCATTCATGAAAGAGGTGATGGTACCCACCGTGTTGCCCAAGACGCTCCCAGTGCGGACCTTTTCGCCCTCGAAGCGCTCGACGCGCTGGAGAACGACAGGCTTGGCCGTCAGGTTGCGGATGGTGAGGTTGGCCATGGCGATTGGGATATCGGTAGAGGAGAGGGAGGGGAAGGGAAGGGAGAGGCAGATGCCCATCTGGGGAGGATTTTCACGGGGGTTTAGAGCCCCCCCGGCGGCTTCATGTACGCGTGTCGGGGTTTCTGGGCGTCTCGGAAGCCGTTACGTGCTTGTAAAACGGGTCTCGCGGCTGCGGCTGACTTAGACGCAGCCAAAGTGACCGGATGAGTCGAGGTCGCGGCGTGTGTTGTGTGTGTGGGTGGGATTTCAGCCTTTTCGACGCATGTCGAGCTTGGCCTCCCTCAGCAGCAGTACGGATCCAGGCGGTGGGCCAAGAACCCAAGGTCTAAGCCGGCAGCGCTGTTCCTAGCGCAATTGACGTTGGAGTAAATTGTAATACGGCCCCGCCAATGCAGGCCGTTTTGTGTATGTACATCTATCCATGGATAATACACGAGTTGTATCTGGGAAAGCTGGCCATTAGGGGTCCTGAAACTGGCTGTGATTCGCCGACGGTGAAAGACGGAGCCACCCCTTGGAATTGGCGTTGCCCATTGGGCCGTGGGGAGCTGTCAGTCGAAGCTGATCTCAAGATGGAGGGGTTGTTCCTGGTTGTCAGTTGCTCCAGCTAGGACGAAATGGCACAAGGTGGTTTGGGGCTTGTAATGGCAGTTCGGGCCGGTCAGCTAGCTGCACGCTACGCATCTAAGAAAGATTGTCGTTACTTGAACATAATTAAGGATGAAGGCAAGGCGGGAATTCTTTTTGTGGGTACATGAATCGGCAAAGTCAAAAGACGGGACGAATCGGCCGATAATGAATTAGTGCCGGAGGGCCACGTTCTTCACCAACCAAAAGCTTCAGTTGGTTCCAACCGAACTGAAACAGAACCTTGGTCCCTGGATCAACATCTACCCTTGGCCAAGCTGAACGTAACCGCAATCATTCCGCGCCTGCTCCTTTGCGTATACCGCGAATGACTTGCTTCACGTTTGAGTTCTTGAAGTTCCGGCGAAGGGTGGAAATGCCCTCCTCTGGTCTACGCTGATATTGATTTCGTCTTGAACTTGAAATAGGCATACCAGCCCAAGCAGAGCGGCGAGCTGCCTTCTATGCAGCATCGATTCTCTTGAGGCGGCAGGTATGGGAAGTAATGTAAGAAGCCCTGTTCACAACCCGGAAGGTCTTTCAGACCAGGCCCAACTGGGCAACTCGCAGCCATCGCGAACTCCACAGCTCGTGTTGCTGCCTAGTTGAGTGCGGCACAAAACACCGGGCCTAGGATGAGTTGTGAAAGATTCCCAGTGCTATATAAACTGAGAGTTTCCTTTGGTCGTGAAACTATCTTCCAGTTACCTCTGTCTCCCTTCAACTTCTCCCTGCCTGTCTCTCGTTCACACCCACAGCCAACGTCTACCGTCAACATGGTTTCGCTCCGCTCCGCCGCCCTCGCCCTCTTCGCCGCCTCGGCGACGGCCCAGAAGCTCCAACCTTGGGGCCAGCAGAACTTTGGCACCGCAGCCGTCACGGACTTCGATGCCACCACCTATGTCGAGCGGGTCATAGACGATGCTCCGCGCATTTCTCTCCTTTTCAACCGCGCCCGCTTCGTCACCGGCGTCTACGTCCAGTCTTCTGGCGACTTCGTCACCGACTACAAGTTCTCTCTGACCGGCTTCCTGAACGCCGGCGCCACCCGGGTCGAGTTCCAGGTCTGCGGCGCCAAGTCCAACTTCACCTACGTGCCCTTCGTCAACCCGGACGGCGACGGCAAGACCCTCGGCATCACCACCGACACTCTCTTCCTCAGCCCGCTGGCCGCGAAGAACGGCGCCCAGACTGTCCGTATCAACGAGATCTACCCGATCTTCAGCGGCGATGAGGTCTTCCACCCCAACAACACCTCGCCGTGCGCGAACTAAGTCACCGGCTCAAGAGAGGTAGACGGTCTCAATGGGCACCTTGCTCCTTAATTCAGTGAGGCCACGGTAATAATGGAAATAGCATCAATCCCATTAGCAAGGCAAGAAAAGGGGCCCAGCTGAGGAGACGGACAGCGGAGAAGTCAAGAGCAGGAAGGGTGTACTGAGTCAAGTTTCGTGCTTTAAGAGTGCCCAGCAAACAGCTCTATGATACCCAATAAACCAAGCGTTTTGAAATATGATGCTCAAACTGCATTGGAGTTTCATGACAGACATATCTGAAATGTTCGGTACGACTGTTTACCAACTCGAGAGATTTACTTACTATCTCCAATACGAGCTCATCTCTATCTGAAGCTCATGGCCCATGCTCCAAGGCAAACCATCATCTGAGCCAACCCCTTTCCTTCTGTATAACATCGAGCTCCTCTTACTTGATCATAACTGCAGTTTGCAGTTGTGCGAATGTCCCTTAATCATCGAAACATCGTCAGACTGAGTCTCGCCCGACCTGTCCAATACGTCCGGTTTTGTCATTACCAACACGACCGCTCCTAATATGGGGTGCCTGCTCTGCGTCGGATCACTCTGAGGAGTGCAGTACATACAGCTTCAGGGACAGCTATGGTGTCCCAAGGGGTGGTAGAACTAGCCTATGCTGATAGAGACGTGCAGAACGCCTGGGCCTCGCTTAGCGTAACTTTGAGCTTGGAGAGACGGCCGTCAATGCTTCGGGCTCGGTACCGTCGAGCGCCATCTTCAGTGGAAGAGGGTAGATCAGGTGCAACAGAAACATAGTTCTCTACACCCTAAGAGTGACTTCGAGCTCTCTTACGGCGTGACTCCTCGAGAGGGTCAAGATTTGATCCTCGCCGCCTTCGGAGTGGCGATGTCGGTGACGTCGCCGAAGACGAGCTGCGGTCCCAGCGTGGTTGAAGCTCGATCCACTTTCGCAGCTGTGTTCTTTGGCGAAGGTATTCGTTGATGGTCGACTCGGTGCCGATGACGTTGGATGAGCCCTCGACGGTGAAACCTGCGTCGACCTCGAGCTTGATGGGTCTTCGTCGACCATTCTCGTCTATCATTGGTAGGCCGGACGCCCAATCCTGCCCCTGGATAGTTGCAACCACAGCTTTGGCGATGGAGTTTGCCTGCTCAGTCGGGGAGGACGGCAGGGCGATGATGTTCCCATCTTTGGCCACGTTGATGCGTGTCGAGATGCGCAACGAGATTGGTGAGAGATCATCAACATCGTCTTCGAATACGCGTTCTGAGGCAGAGATGATCGGGCACGGCGCGACCCTTGGGGTCTCATCTGCTGCATTGCGGACGGCGGTATGACGGGCGAAGTAGGTAGCGATGCTGTCTATCACGTTCCTGGAAGAAGGTGTGTATGCCGGCGGCTCTTCGTATGACCTGGGCCTGTCTTTCTTTGGTGCGGAGCCGAGGCCGTGAACGAGGGCAACCCCTTGGGCCTGGATGCCTCGGTCTTCCGAGTCCATCGTCAGGTTTCCGGTGTGTAAGAGAGAGAAGAATCCTCAGTGAAGTCAGTGATAAGCTGGATGCGTCGAAGCTAGGACGGCGTTTGAATCTTGACTGTTGTGACGACAAAGAGGTGGAATAGAGGTCATAGATGACGGAGGGAAAAGGAGGGAGCGTGATACCGGAGGCGTCTTCGATAGTTATATGGGATTTCGGTGCCCACTCCGGGAGAGCAACGCAACAAACACCAAGGAATGGTCTGCTTCTGTAGCGGAGAAAGGTAACAGGGAAGGGAGGGCCGCCGAATATGAGCATGCAGCTGGTATGGAAAGCGGCGGCCGTAAGGGCTAGGGGGGCCAAGAGGTAGGCGCAAGCGAGACATTGGGTGAACCCAAACACGGCTTCATGATCACTCAGCAAGGCATAATTTCGCGCCGTCTTCATCTTCAGATATGGACAATACAGATACAGTATGTATGGCCCCGTAAAATTATACCGGGTACTAACTTACCGTCATACGGGTTTCCGCAATCGTAACTCCTCCGAGCCATGTCGCCTTCGGTCTTTGCTTGGGCCACACCTTCTTGTCTATCTATGACGGGACATGGGGTGCCTGGTCTAGAGACGACGGGTCGTTCCAATGGATTGGGTCAGATCGGTGCAGGGCTTGACAGGCAATGTCCCCAGCCATTATTCCGCGACGAAGATTCCAAAGGCTGACTGACGTTGGCACATGGCTCAGGGTCTGGGTCTGGGTGGAAGATTTCCGCACTTTGGCGACTAGTCAAGAGCCTTGTAGCGAATGCGAGACGATCGGCTGGAAGTTTGGTCTCCTCGTTTGTCGTTTGGCAAGTCCGCGTGGCTTGGGACTGACTGGGTGCGGAAAGGGTTTCCCGCATCGTCTTTGGGTTGGCACGATGGACGACGGCCTGTCCGCCGCGTCCCTCTTCGCCGAGGATCCTTCCCATTGTCCTGGGTCGCGCGTTCTATTGTTCTTCGCCTTTGGGTTGGGGGGCGATCTCATCACGCTGCAATTGTCGACGACCCCCGGTCCCAACAGCCACGGTGCAACCACCAACACCACATCCGCCGGCCGAAGGGTGGGCCACCCGCTGAGCCAGCGGCGAGCCAAGCCGCGAAGCACCCCGGTTTAGGCTCGGAAGGCAACCCATGAACCAGTGTGCCGGTGTCCCTGCCCCCTTGCTGCATATCCATCCCTCACTACCTGACACGATCACAGGCCCGTTGCCCCCTACTCCATCACAGCACCCTTGCGAGACCACCACATTTAATACTGATGATGATGATGGATTGGATGTCTTGGCCCTGGGTGGCTTGGGGGCTGTATCGGCAGGTTCTCCTCGAAAAGCCCGTCTAGATTAGCAAAAAAAGGCACATATGTGCTGGGAAGTGAGGGGGAAAAACGCAAAAAGTAATTAATGGAGCAGGAAGGATTCGAACCCTCGACCTCTCTGCTGGGATATTGATACTATAATGATACTGTAGGAATACAACCAACAGAGCACTCTGACCACTGAGCCACAGCCCCTTATTAGGTACGTTTGTTTGTATAGGAAGAATGGATCATAATCATAAAATGTAAGCTCGAATGGCGAACGGTGGGAGCCTTAGGTTGAGAGGCGTGGTTGATGAGAAGTTTGTTGATGGTGGCGTTGTCAGGTGTGTAAGTCGACCCATGGGCTGTCCGCCCCAGCTCATCACGTGTCCGGCACACACCCACAGCGAGCAGTGGCTTCGTCTCTTTCAACGAACGACGCAGAACCAACAGGACGACTTCGGACGTAAGACTTGTTTGGAAACCTGCAGAAGCGCGCCCCATTGGATTCGCTGCAATCTTATGAGGACCGCTTGCGTCGGTATCAGCCCCTTCTCGAGAAATAGGACCGAGATTTGGGCTGACCATCTCCCGAGATATGATGGATACAAGCAATAACATAGCCCGAGTTCCCAGTCTTCAAATCCCGAGGGATTCCTGACAGGAGCCCAAGTGTCATGGCCTTGGCAAACAAACAGATAGTCGGTATATGACTGTAGGGAGCTTGACATGTCTTATCCTTGTCCATGGCTTCCTTTACGCGCGGGTTTTCTGTGGTATCAGTTGGCCGACTTTCATTGTGTACGATCATCCTTCTATCGAAGCCATACGAAAGAGAGCGAGGAGTGTGTTCATGCCGCCGTTTGTCTATCCTCCAATTCACTTCACTTTTGATGATCATGCGCTTGTGGATTCGACAGCTTGGCAGCATTGTCCAAAGCCAAAAGATCAATCCTACACGGTGACAAGAACACAACATATGCATACATTTCCAACGACACAGTGGGCAGAAAGTTGCGATACTATGTCTACCCCGGGGCATTTCATCTACAACCTGGCCACCACGCTCGTGTGTGATATGACAGATATGCCCCAAAGCCACAGCAATCCGGCGCAGACACCTACTCCGTGTTGGCCGTGTTTCTCAAAGAATATGACTGCTTCAGGTGGATGATATCCTGCGTCAGTTACACTGCCTCGGACGCCCGCTCTTTCCCGAGCAAAGCTGTTGCAGGGGGGTGAGCGGCATTTCCAAGCAGCAGGGCAACCTATGATCTGACTGCTGCCCTGTCTGCTGCTGCTGTGTTCAAGACGGGTCGGCAATTGGAGATGCATGAGCGCAAAACACGTGTCTTGGGGTACCCCGGCACCGCTTGTTTGTTTGTCCTCATAGACACGTCGTCATGTTGATGCCTCGCTCGCACAGTGAAGGGGGAGAACGTGTTGGGTGCCTGGACTCCGATCTCATGGTTTCAGAAAAAGTCCGGAGTCGTCCGCCACCGAGAAATCTGCACCAATTCGATGCCAACTGCCGTTCTCTCTCTCTTTCTTGTGTTTACGGGGCGTGCATGAGGTCCACGACGACTTCTAGCGGGCGGGGGCAAACCCAACATGTGTGAGGTTTCACGACACCGATTTTGGCTGGCGATCCCACCCCGCATTCATCAATGGCAAGCTTGTACCGGGACGCTTGGCTTGATTCCCTACCCTCGTCGTCCACGTTGTCGATGGTCTTCCGAGTAAACCTGGACAAAATGCGACTTGATGGGATGACAAAGCCTCGTGGCTGTCGGCAGTTGAGAGGACGCAAATAAGTCATCAGGCAACAACATTCTGCATCTATCGAAGACCGCACTAGGTGGATTTCCAAGGCTTATTTGCGAAAAGGTTTGCCTGCGAGGTGTAGGAAAAAGGGGGGCTCCTGCTATGCCTCCATTTTCCGCTGAGGTTGTACTTACCTGATACAAAAACGTGTGGATCTATGTCAAGTCACGTAAGAAGTAGTGTCACGATAAATTCTTTTGTTCACTCGATGTTGGCTGAAAGGCTTTGATCTCACTTGCCGTCGGGGGAGAAAAGCCCGGCCGTTTCTCCAATCGCTTGAAGGACTGTATGTGTCCAATCTTTGGCCATGGCCACCTTGCTCATAGCAAACGAGATGCTGCCTCGATAAGCCAATTAATATTTTTATTTTATCGTCAGGTCTTTCGAAACAATCGATTTGTCAAGTCCCTTCGGCATCTTTCGGGAGTAAACGATGACTTTTAGCAGAGCGTTGATCAACGCCAAACCTGTACTGTCTTTCCGAATCAGCACTTCCTTCTGAAAAGCACAAGACCATATGGCTCCTACGATTAGTGTCACGCTTTCCGTCTGGTTGTTGTGTTTATGAAGGAGTTGCGCGGCCTGGGAAGTCAAAAGAGGACCTACCAGAAGATGGTTGTATCGGGGGCATTTCACCGTCTACAAGAATATGCTAGAGGAATTAAAGCTAGTAAACCATCGCTCTCATTTCTTTAAACGAAAAACGAAATCATAAGTTCTCTCCCTCCGAATGAGAAGAATAAAACTCACAACATCCATGACAAATAGTTTGGCTGGACCTACGCCGTGAGCCCGCCACGTCGACTGCAGCAAGACTTTCTCCGCAGCGTCCGAAACGGCCTGACAATAATACTGGATAAAACGTTGCACAGCATCCTGTATTCCGCGGACGGCCGTAAGAGACGGACCCGGGAGTGTTCATGCAAGGGCAAGCGATCGCCCGTCGGGGACTCCGTCGCTGCTGCGCGTGGTCAATGGCATCTCATGAGGGGAGGCTGGGAGACCGCATAGAGCCTGACCCATCTTTCGACTTCAACGCGAGGTCTCTCGCTCGTAACCGCAAATACCGCACAGATATACATTTTGTACGTTTGCTATTGCAATGATTTGCAACAACCAAGACGGCAGGCCGGAAGAAACGTTTCGAATTGATGTTGGCCATGAGAAGAATGGGGGTATGTCGACAATCGCACAACAAATACCTGTGACGACAACTGTAGAGGGACTTTTCTCAATCTTTTCCAAGACAACAACGGACGAAACACCTCAGTCGTTGAATACATCGTGCCCATTGGGCAGCCCAAGGTACGAACACTACCCCGGCCAACCGGAGCTTACTCCGAAGTCAAGTGCCCCAAAACATCCAGCCCCTCACGAGATGAGCCCTAGAAAATGCGCGCCGCTTGGCGTGCGCTGCGCGTCATGTCGTTGAGAAACAAACCTACAAATCTAGAACTGTGCCCCTTGTTGAGACCCGGGTTGCGGAGTAGCGGTAGGAGCAGCGGTCAGTGAAGCCAGACCGACAGAAACCCCAAACATCATCAATATCACGATATGGGCAGAATGACTATAAGTCATCGAGATCCTCTCTCTATTGCGGATAGCCAAAAGGCCTACCTGTCTACGATGAAACGAGCCAAAGCGGCCCGTGACGTCCCCTCGCCTCAAGAATCTCTTTCCATTCCTCTCGTCTCAGCCCCTGCCATCGCCCCAGAACTGCAAGAGATGGTCGGCTAGAAAACCAGGAAAGAAAAGATGTTGAAGTTCTTTTGTTTCCCCGTTAACGCCGATGTAGATGCTTTCTTTGTTGCCCCTTTCGAACAATCCGAAGGGTATCTTCTCGTAATGCATGAAAATTCAGGAAGAACAAAATGTGTGTGTGTGCAGGATGTGCTCCTGTCGAAGTCCACTTGTTTGTCTCTGTTGAAAGACGCCACCGCTCCCTTGACCATAATCGATTTTTAACACCAGGTAAAAAAAAGTTGTAACCCTACCGAGACCTCTTTGCCTTTGCCTTTACCCGCAAAGGCTTGAAACCGGGATTCGTTGAGAACCGTACGCCATGTCTGAGTGCCTGTCCGCATGAATATCAAAATTATTATAAACGTCTAGGTCGTTGCAATGCAGGAAGCTTGTTGAAGAAATCCTGCGCGGTCCAGAGATACCGTCAAGCCGCTTAGAACTTGAGGGCCTTGGGCTGCTCCCAGGTGAAGCTCTGGTTGGTACCGAAGTGGCCGTTCTTGGCGGTCTGGAGGTAGATGGGGCGGTCCAGGTTGAGCTCGCGGACGATGACACCGGGGCGGAGGTCAAAGTTGTTGCGGATGATCTGGACGAGCTCATCGGAGGTCTTGTCGGAGGTGCCGTAGGTGTCGACGTAGATGGAGAGGGGCTCGGCGACACCGATGGCGTAGGAGAGCTGGACGAGGGCACGGCGGGCAAGGCCGGCGGCGACGAGGGACTTGGCGATCCAGCGACCGACGTAGGCGGCGGAACGGTCGACCTTGGAGAAGTCCTTGCCGGAGAAGGCACCACCACCGTGGGCACCCCAGCCACCGTAGGTGTCGACGATGATCTTGCGACCGGTCAGACCGGCGTCACCCTGGGGACCACCGATGATGAAGAGGCCGGAGGGCTGGATCTGGGAGGGGGTCAGTGACTGAGGCTCATCGGAGACGGCTGGCGCAGTGGCTTACGTGGTAGATGGTCTTGTCGTCAAGGTACTTCTCGGGGATGACCTTCTTGATGATCTTCTCCTTGATCTCCTTGCGGAGCTGCTCGGTGGTGATGTCCTCGGAGTGCTGGGCAGAGACGACGATGGTGTCGACGCGCAGGGGAACGACGGCACCGTTGTCGTGCTTGTACTCAATGGTGACCTGGGTCTTGGTGTCGGGGCGGAGCCAGGGGAGGCTGCCGTCGCGGCGGGCGGCAGACATGGCAGCGTTGAGCTTGTGGGCGAAGAGAAGGGTGAGAGGGAAGAGCTCAGGGGTCTCGTCGGTGGCATAGCCGAACATGATACCCTGGTCACCGGCACCGAGCTGCTCGAGGGCCTTCTCGTAGTGGAGACCCTGGGCGATATCGGGGGACTGCTCCTCGATGGCGACGAGCAGGTTGAGGGTCTTGTAGTCAAAGCCCTTGGCGGAGTCATCGTAGCCGATGTCCTTGACAGCGGCGCGGACGACCTTCTGGTAGTCGAGCTTGGCCTTGGTGGTGATCTCACCGAAGACCATGATCATACCAGTCTTGGTGGCAGTCTCGCAAGCAACCTTAGAGAGGGGGTCCTCGGCCAAGCAGGCGTCGAGGATAGCATCGGAAACCTGGTCGGCAATCTTGTCGGGGTGACCCTCACCGACGGACTCGGACTACATCGGCAAGGTTAGCAAGGACGACCGGAGGCTAGGCTTCACCGCACCGGCGATCGTTTCTTACGGTGAAGAGGAAGTTGCCCTCGTTGTAGTGGCGGCTGGTGCCGTTGACGCCGTTGGCAGACATTTTGAATGTGGTGTGGGGTGGAAGGGGGGGAGAGGTAAGTGAAGAAATATGTCGAGAAAGATGAACTTCGGTACGGTGAAAATCTACCGAACGCGGGGCACCGAGGGGCTATAAGGTAGCAGTGAAAAAAAGCTACTCTGGGTCGACGGGTCAGCTTCCTGTGGACGTGGAGAAGGTAGGTAGAGAGCTACGGAAGCTCAATGAGAGGTCAATTGCTTACCTTGAGGGGAGGAGATGCAGGAACCAGAAGAGGCGAGGCTTGTGGATGTGGAAGAGAGAGAAGAGTCAGGAAGGAGGAGGACAAGAGATGTGGCCGTTCGGGTTTTAAAAGAAGAGACGGTTGGGAAGAAATTCTCTCTCTCTTCCTCCCCCCCTCGGCGCAAAAGCTCAAGCGGATTTGACGCACTATTCGTGGGAGACCTCCACCGAGAGCCGGAGGACAGGTGAGGTACCTCTGTGGTGGCGGCGAATGCTGCGGAGGGACATGTACCTCATCCCGCCCGACCCCTCCATCCCTATGTACCAGCCCTGTCGAGGGGGGCCCCCAAAATTCTCCAGATTGCGCCATACCCACGACAGCATCCCTTGACCGCCTGCCAGCATTTCTCTCTCCGGTCCTCATTGAGGCCACCTAACGGTGCAGGCCCCGTTTCCGTAGACCGCAGCGGTCACCACCGAGGTGGTGTTGGAGGTCCTGCGAAGCAGCGCACATCCCGGCGTCCCAGCCATCCCATCCAGCTTCGACGGTTTGAGGCGGGCAGATTCACACAGTGGCCGGGATGCGCACCCCAACGAGAGCACTTCTCATCCTCGCCCGAGGGGAGCTCGGGCTTGTTGTTCTGTTTCGACTCTGCAGTATCCGTACGGATAAAAAGACATCGAGTGACCTATGGAAGGCACTTCCATTCTCTCCCAAACTCGGATTGTTCCTGGGTGTCGCGTATCTAACTTTTGCCCACCTTACCATAAGGTACGGCTTAGTACGGTCCTGAGCGGCGTAATCGCGCAATCGTACCAAGCTATTAGGCAGTATGCGCTCTGAAACCCTCTGGAACTCTGTTGACTCTGACTGTCCTCGCCTTTCCCATTGTCCGCCGCGCGTGTTGCAGATTCGCAATTCCTACAGCTGACCACCCAATGTAAGGGCAGACAGGCAGGCAATCATTAGTGTCAAAAAGAGCTGCGCCCCTTTTCTTTGGTAAGATTGTTCCTCGTCTGGAACGTCCAACGGCACGCGCCGACCTTGGCCGCCATTCCTCGGTCACGACTCACAAGTACGCTGTTGCGATCAGTCTCCCTCGGCGCATCTCTGCTGCAAGAGTCGCATTCCGAGAAGACTGTGGCGACGGCCCTTTTTTCGCCCCTGTCCTGACTCCTCCCTCTAATGCCTCCCGTCCTCTGGCCCACGTCTTTGCTCTCCGCGGCAGGGGTCTGGAGAACGTGTCGACGTTGTTGAATCGTCAGACAACTGAGAAACCCCTGTCGAAACAGACTTGGCTAGATTTGGCACCGGCCTGTGGTAAATCTCTCACCTGGGTGGTGGAAATGTGCCCCTCCTGCCGCCTCCTTCTTTTCACACGTGCGAACGGCATTGGTCCGTATCCCGCAGCAAACGAATCCGCATCTGGTTGGCTGGCACCGCGAAGAGGAGGGAGGCAACAAGAAAAAGAAGGAGGGAAAAAAAACACAGGCTTCCCTTATCGCAAGCTATCTCTCTATCGCAAAGAATTTTTTCTGCCCCCTCACCTTCGCTCGACTAACCCCCTCACCAGTCCGCCGATGACAGAATAATTACATGCGACATTCGACTTCCGGCAAACGGATACCGAATACAAAGCCTTCATGACATATTACTAGCATCTGCCTCCCTGCAACCCTCTGTGCCTCTCTAATCTGAGAGTGGCGCGCAAGGAAGGAAGAAGGCCGATCACCGCGACCCCTTGACGGGTGTCCGTTCCTGCATGGCGGGGTAGCCCGTTGGGACTTTCCTCCTGTTCAAATCTGTGACTGGGACAGTGGCTTAATTTTTTTCCCACCATCCAAGCCGCACCTTCCAAGTGAACAACAGCCTCCTGTCGCTTTAACGGGCAACCTTTCCGCCCCCCTTGCATTACGACCTGCCTGCACTCTCAAACCTCCTACATACGCACGCCCATTAGCAGCGACACTATGAGCAAGTACGGTGTGATGGTGATGGGCCCCGCCGGGGCCGGCAAGGTAAACTCCCTTTCCTACCATCGCGCATATCTCTCCTCTCCCCTTCCATCCTCAGCCCGGACTGCCGAGTCTCGGCCGCGACCTCGGTCGGCATACTTGGCCCCGGTAGCCGGCGTTCGCCCGGTGCGCAGGCCCTTCGTGGACGCCATCTACAATGCCCGACCCCGTAGCGAAGCAATGCTAACGGCCCTGGGCGCTCGTAGTCGACATTCTGCGCTTCCCTCATCACCCACCTGAACCTCAACCGCCGCTCCGCCTTCTACGTCAACCTCGACCCGGCCGCCGAGTCCTTCGAGCATGCGCCCGACCTCGACATCAAGGACCTCATCTCGCTCCACGATGCCATGGAGGAGGTCGGCCTGGGGCCCAACGGCGGCCTCATCTACTGTTTCGAGTTCCTCATGGAGAACCTCGACTTTCTCACCGAAGCCCTCGACAACCTGACGGAGGAGTACCTCATCATCTTCGACATGCCCGGGCAGATCGAGCTCTACACACATATACCCATCCTGCCGGCGCTCGCTCGCTTCCTCTCCCAGCCGGGTTCCCTGGACATCCGCCTGTGCGCCGCCTACCTTCTCGAGGCCACCTTCGTCGTCGACCGCGCAAAGTTCTTCGCCGGCACGCTGAGCGCCATGTCCGCCATGATCATGCTCGAGATCCCCCACCTCAACGTGCTGTCCAAGATGGACCTCGTCAAGGACCAGGTGCGCAAGAAGGACCTCAAGCGCTTCATGACGCCCGACACCCACCTGTTGGACGACGACCCGACCATCCCCGCGAACGAGGAGGACGACGGCCGCGGCGAGGTCCACGACAGGGACCTGGTCATGCGCGGCAAGAGCTTTCAGAGGCTGAACAGGGCCGTGGCTGGCTTGATCGAGAGCTTCAGCATGGTCAACTACCTCAAGCTGGACGTCTCCGACGAGGACAGCGTGGGCGCGATCCTCAGCTACATCGACGACATTATTCAGTACCACGAGGCGCAGGAGCCCAAGGAGATGCCGGACGACGAGTTTGAGCCCCAGGAGGAGGAGTAAATTTACGTCGCCGCTGGGCTGCTGTAATCTGTCGCATGCTATGGCGTAGTGCAGACTGCCTCGAGATGCGGGGAACATTTGGGACAGGTGCTGAAGGTCTACGAAGAGATGTTAAAGACGGACGTCGCAGGTGATGGAGAAGGATATGGCTGATTGCATAGCGTTGGCGTTGGTATTGATTTCTATCCTTTGACTCATTCATAATCGTATCTGGCGACGCGCCGGATGTTGCTTCTCTGCTGCAGTGTGTGTGTCGCGTGCGCCTCCATCCCTGCGGCTCGCGACGATCTGTCCTACGTCCTCCTGTGATCGCACATGCCCAAATTTGGTGCTGCTTCTGTCATCGCTTCACTTCGGCGAGAGTAGTGTTTCTTCCATAGGCCTGCGGCCGTAGCCATCACGGCAGTTCTTTGTCGAACCAAGCTCTTCGATCGTAAAAAAAACCCCAGCGTATACGAGTATTGATCTCCTTCGGCCCTTCCTGGCCGGTTTCACCTGTGTCTGCTCCCCTGCAACTTGGTCTCCTCCTCGTACCTCTTGTACTCCGAGATCCACACGTCCTTGACCGCGGCGGCGAAGCCGACGACCTTGCCCCCGACGACGACGGCGTCCCTCGCCGTCTCCCACACGCCGCGCTGCACCACGGCGGCGAGCACCGCGACGACCGCGCCCCAGAAGGCCACGCGCAGCACCAGCGCCGTCCAGAAGGCGACGACGCGGCGGATCCAGTTGAGCACCACGACAGTGGCGGCCAGCAGCGCCAGCAGGATGCCGAACGACACGAGCTCGGGCGAGTCCTGCAGCCAGGCGAGGGTCGCGTCGACGGCGGGGGCGACGTAGGGGTACAGCGCGTCGAAGAGGCGCGTCGCGGCGAGGACGGCCTGCTGGCGCAGGACCTGCGGCGGCGAGGAGGGGTGCAGCGCGTTCTTGTGGATGAAGTCGACCGCCTCAGGCGGCAGGAGGGAGCGGAGGACGAAGTTTGCTACCGACGGCTCGGCCATTTTTGGGGGTCGGTCGATTTGAAAGCTTGGCTTGTTGGTTTTGTATTGGATCCTTCCCCTTTTTTTCGGGTTTCTGTAAGGGTCGGTGTAGGCGGCCAAGTTGCTTGTTTGAGTGCGCGTGTATGTATGTGTTGTATATGTGTGTGTGTATGGTTTTTTGTGTTTTTTTTTGTGTTGGTGGATTTAGGTGTGGTTTCCCCCTGGGCGGCTGCTGCTGCTGCTGCTGCTACTTCTTTGTGCCTTTTTCCTTTCCCGGCGGGTGTAGCGAGGATGCTTTTGCCAACAAACAATGCCGAAACAAAAAGAGCTTTGTTTTCAAGGCAAGACAAGACCGCTTGTGAAGGGTGGACCAGATATGCTGTAGTGCTCTGGCTTGTTATAGCACACACAAGCAAACACGTCGCGATGTGGTTGTGTGAGGTTCTGTGAGAGTTGCCCGCGCAAAAAGGCCGTACCCCTGGAAGCACGAGCCTCTGCTGTTGGCGATAATATGCGGTGTAGCTACCTAAACCGGGGGTCGGGGTAGGCTTGCTGGTCGGTGCGCCGTTGTGCTGCGCTCATTGAGTGGGGCCAGTGTGGTTTGTCGCAAGCATGTGGGCTACTGTCAGGAAGAGGACTGACTGACTGTTTGTAATACTAAGGGAATTCTTTTGTTCAACCACCTTGTACATAAACTGGGGAGGAGCAAGAACTGACCAGAACTACCTTATGATTCCACATAACTAATGATCTCTGTTTTTACCAGCAGGAGGAAACAGCAAATTAAGAAAAATAAACAGACCAAATCGGTTGAAGAAACTGGGTCGCTTGGCCAGGGATTGATCAAGTCGGTAAGCTTTGGCCTGAAGATAACCGTTACCCTCTCCTACCTAAGGTACCTCAGCTGTCCACCTATCTCGTTGGCTCTAAGATGAACAGGGTCAAGCTATATATAAAATTCCCTTCAGCTTGTTTTTTTTACTTTCTAAACAGCAGAGCCTTCACGAGCCAAGTACTGAAAAGAAGTATTATAAAGAACCTTACATCAGTGAAGCTAACAATGTGTTTAAGGTGTTGCGCAACTGAATCTTTATTTTGTCTTGGTCACAGCTCACTAATTCCCCCAAAGACGCCAGAGACAATGATGTCAAAATTTAATTGAAAATGCCCAAAGAAAGCTTCAGTTTAGGCTATGGGATGGCACCTCCACTAGCCAAACACTGCAGGAATATGCTTCCACGCAGGCTTTGAACCAGACATTGTCATGCCTGTCAGACAAAGGGGACGTATGTGTAGCCATCGTGCAGATGCAAGTGAGATACATGAAGAGAAGAAACGGGCTGAAGAGCCACGAAAATGTACAAGAAGGGTATCGAATCTGGGAAAACTGAACTGTGCCAACCTGCCTGGAATGGGAAACAAACTCCATGCCTGGCACCCTCCCACTTCAACCGCCGCGTCCACCGTTTTCATTTGACATTATCAGTTATTCGTTTCGACACACCAAATTTCAGTGTCTTGACTGAGCCGCTGTGCCTGCGCCTTGCAGCCGAGCCCCTGCTGCTGTGTGTTAACCAGAATACTCCAAGCATAACGCTTGATCCAGGAAAAAGAAAAGAACACTTCCATTAGGAAGTGTCGCCCATGCCCTCCAAAATCCGGCGCGCTGTATCGATGCGCCTTCTGTACATTCGGCCTTCTGCTGAAGCCCGACCAGCTTCACTTAGGCCCAATACGCATCGTCCCAAGCTCGCCACGAAACGCTCAACCAGGATTTGGTCTTCCTTGGCCAACTGCTGCATGGGTGCGATCTGGTCCGGCCCATTGAGGCTCTCCTTGTCGCAGATGCTGGCTGTCTCGCTCATCAGGGCATCCGAAATCGTTCGCAGCTCCAACTCCGGAGACCCCTGGGGAGTGGGTACACCACCAACGCTCACGCGTGGCCTGCCAATCAGAGGGAAGCTGCGGTTGGTACCAGTCGAGTCAAATGACGCCGTCGAAGGGCGATGGCCCATAGTCGCCTGTGTGCTCATCGGACGGCGATATGCCGTCGAGCCAGCGCGCGCTCGAGTGCGCATCTCTTCAAGCACGTCACCTCCATTGATGCTTCCAATGGTTGAACGCTTGGCAGTTGGCGGGCTCTCGGTCCGCTCGCTAATCGGGCTGACGCTCGGAGGGGTGAGAACGCCTTGTCTAATGTCCTCCTCGGTGTTGCTGGTGCTGACCCGGCTGGCCCGACCTTCATGGGCTGTCGCAAATGACTCCATCGTTGACGTGGTATCGCCGCTGCCTCTCCTGTTCAGTGATTTCGGCCGAATCGACTCATCGGACGCCATGGGCCCACGGGTTGTCTCGACAGAGCCCTCCGAACTGAAGCTCCCCCGACGGCTTTCTTGTCGTGCCATGCGCTGCTGACTGATGGTGCCCATAGCACTGTGCAGGAAGAAGTGCTCGTAGTCGAAGGCGTCTTCCCGATCTTCGTGCGAAAGGGGAGTTTGGAACGTGTCATGGTAGAGAGACTCCCCACTCTCACTGTCGTATCCCCCTCCCTCTCCCTCTTGTACTTGCACGCTGTCCTCGAACCCGTCCTCGGTATGCATATCAGATACATCATCTTCGGGCTCCGCAGGCGAGTTCGCTTCCATGGCCTCAAGAGCTTTCCGGCGTTCTTCCTCGCGAACAGTTTCCTGTGCCGTTTCGTAGTCTCCTACCACCGACATCGTCTCATCCCTAGCGAGAGCTTCGTCGCTTTCATCATCTTCCTTCTTATCCTGGTTCTCCCCGTCAATGCTCGCAACCTCCCCATTCCACGGACTTCTCTCCGAGATGTCATGGATTGGCTCTGGGGAGGTCTGCTTGGGAGTTCCTGCGTACCACTGATCGACCTGTGCGTGGGTGAAAGGGCTAGGAGTGCGCAGACTCTGAAGGCTGCGTCGCCTCATGCTGTCTGCTCGCGCCTGCTCTCTTAGCGACGAAATTTTGCCCTTGAGATCTTGGACTTGGCCCTTCAGATCACGCATCTGCGCTGCCGATGCTGAGCGCGTTAGCGGCTTGGTCGGACCTCCCAAAGCAGGACTCAAGAGACTGCCCCGTCTGGTGGTGCTGTCGCTCCCCGAATGGAATTCTTGTGCAACTTCGTCTTCGCCCAGGGGCTCCAAGCTGATCTCCTGGGCCGCCCTAAAGCGCGGTTGCGCGTCGTAACCAGAGCTCATACGGTCAAACGAGACATCCTGAGCAAGGTTTCGCGTTGAAATGGGTTGCCGATAACCTCCGGCTGCGCCCATAGCACTGGCCGATCTCCTAGGCACGGCACCCGTACCTGCCATTTCGGTGTTGATCGACGAATCACTCAGCATCCTCGCATGTCCGTGGACGGAGCTGGGAGACGTCGCGGAGGAGGCTGACCTCGGCATGGGAGGAGAGGGGGTTGACCCGGCACCGTCGAAGGAAGACATCGAGGGCGTCGAGATGCTTAATGAGCTTCGTGCTCTCGAAAGATTTCCCTCCATCGTCTGCCTTTATTAGCCCATGTCAAGAATGATAATGTTTCCATTTATACATACCGTGAGCCGGCGCTTGGCATTTGCAAGAATCTGCTCTGCTCTCCGACTTATTAAAGCGGTTGAGTACCTATCAGGATCATTAAGAGATGCCCTTGTAGGTTGAGAGATGATATGGGCCTTGTGAACGGACACATCATCTGCATAGGACTCTGCCACGCTCTCCTCATCGTCGCCCTGAAAGTTGCTGTCATCGACACTGACGGTGTCGTCAAAATCGGCGAACATGGCATTCTGGTCCTGCATGGTGGTAATCGTGCTCGTGGAATCGGCCGACGACCGTCGCTCGTGCGTCGCGCGCGCTCTCTTCTTGATGTTCTCGTATGCTTTCGTCGGCGACGGGTAGCGCACGTCTTCGGCGCCTCTGTTGTTGGGCCGCGACCAGACGATGGAGGACGGGCGCGAAGTCCTGCCCGGTGTGCTTTCGGCCTCGGTGACCTCCCCGATATCAGACAGCATGGTTCCGTTTCCGTAGATAATGGGCGTCGCAGGCGTCACGGGGCCGGCGACATATGCGCTCGGAGGAAATTGGAACTGCATGTTCATGTCGACGGCTTGTGAATTCTTCCACATCATGAGGGGAGAATGAGATCGGTCGGGGGAGGGCGAACGATCGTAGTCGGGAAGAATCATGTCGGGATTCGTCAATGTAGGAGAGCCGGGCGTCGGGGGATATGACGAGGTGGAGCCCGAATGGGCGTGTCCCGCGTGAGCGGGCGCGCGAACGGCTTGTGTCGCCATGGCGGGTTGAGTTGGGCAGGTTTTTTCCTGCGGGCGGGAAGGTTCCTGCGTGTCGGTTTATCTGAATCGCAGGCGTTGATTGTCGTTGCAACGGCCGTGGAGTCGTGGGACGGAGGGCGAGTCGGTCCCCAACCAACAGGGCAACTGGTTGCAATTGACCGGCGAGTCCTTGATGGCGCGGCGCAAGAAAGTTAACGGGATAATTATTCTTAGTATATGAAGACCGGACGAGACGAGGGCATCTGAACGGAATTCCGGGAAAAGACAAACCGATCCCAACTTTGACCCGGTCCGTGGGACGTCAAGTCGAAGATTCGGATGGATTAAGATTCGTGGATGGGTGGCCCGGGGGGGTCGTATCGTGGATGGCGACTCGTTTGCTGCGGGACTAGAGGTAACCCGGCGTGCACCAAACAAGTCAAGTTGCGGAAGTTGGCGAGGCCGAGAAAAAAAAATGGCGTAGGATCGTTTGCTCTTGCAGGCAGCCAAGTGCAAATGCAAGGCAAGGGCTCGCTCGCTCGCTCGTACCGTCCGGGGCTTGATTGTAGATATGGGAAATGGGTAGCTCGTGCCGGGCGCTGAGCGTGGCAGAGCGAGTTGACGACCGAGTAGCCGTTTGCGGGAGGCAAGACGTCGTTCGTGGGGGGGGGGGGTTTGGACCGTATGCAGGCGCAAAGCAAGGCAAAGCCAGCAAACGCGCTGCCGGGTTCGGGGAAGTGGGCGGCCGGATTTGGAAGCACAGGTGTTGCTCAATGGCGCTCGATCAAAGATTCGATTGCAAGCACAAACGGCTTTTTGCGGCGTTGACCGACGAACCTGGCGGTTCTCCTCCCCTTCGTGGTTCCCTCCTCTCCTCGAAGCGTTTGGCCGAATCTCAGAGCCGGCTGCGTCGCGACGGACCCGAGTTTAAGGGGTTGCAGTCGAGTTGGCAGTGGGTGGGCGTGTGTCGAAGGCGATGGGGTTCCAAGGAATGTCTGAAATGATCTGAAAAGGCCGACCAATCAAGACGGGGAAGCGACCTCGAGACATGCAGCCGCTGCCTCTAGGGCCTGTTCTTGTCTCTCGCTGAGGTGCAGCACAGCAGCAGCAAACTGTACGAGTGCAACACGCGAAGAGGAAAGCAGGTGAAGGTAAGTCGAGGGAAAGGTTCGCAACGAGCAGCAGCAGCAATTCCTGCTATGTGTTCCCTCGTTGATCTCGGTTGGCTGCTGGGCCGGGAAGATAAGATGACAGGCTGCGGGAGATGAGCGGGCAAGGGTCGTGAACAGGCCGACAACTCAGGGACTGCACTACGCGACTGCGTAGTAGGGCTCCAGACTGGAGAGGCGGCAGTTGATGGACCAATGTAAGGGCCAGGACCGTCAGGACTGGACGCCGAAAGGTGCAGTTACTCCAGCCTTTGGTTCGTGTTAAAGGTATTGTGGCGCAGAGGGAAAAAGACGTGCGTACGGAGTAGTGAGGTCGGGTGGTGAGTGCGTGGTAAGTCAGGTACCTAAGGTGAGGACTGAGGAGGTATCCGCGACTAACTGACGACCAGGGTGAACTCAAGGTCAGCAAGTAGCTAATGCGACCAGTTTGGATTGGATTGGTTGAATTGACAGAGGGGCTAGACCCAGCCGGAAGGACCGCAAGTCGTCAACCTTATGTGCGAGGTACTTTGAGGTATTGACTGGCGACTGCCGAGAAAACAACTCTTTGACCTCGAGGTGGGCGAGGGAAGGATCGACAATATGGCCGAGCAGAAAAGGCAAGTGAATTGATGGGGATGGCACGGCTCACACGATCGCGAAATCACCAGATTCAGTAACTGCCAGTGTCGAAGAAATCAGTGCCGCCAAGTAAATAGGTACTGCCCTCATTCACTTCTTGCTCCTTCCTCGACTTCCCTAGGTCCCCATTACTTGCACAGCAAGTACTAATTTGGAGCTGCTGTTGCTTCTGCTAGACGCTGTTGGACCGCCGGGCCGTGTCTCGCTTCAGCTCAAGTCATCATCTTCGTTCCGTGTGTTAATACCAATTCCCAGCGTATCAGCCAAGGACAGGCATTCCCCATGTCTGGCAACCCTTTCCGTTCGTAAAATTTTCAAATTTCTTGTTCCAAACACCCGACAGTCCTTGTTCGCGTATCCTGGTTCTGGGCCAGTTCCCCCTGGATTGCACCCTTGGCCGCGGTGGCTTGCTGCATGGTTGCGCGCGCGCATATGGGGGGCCACTTGGGAGGACAGTTAGACGGGCTTGGAGCTTTGTATACCCCGTGGTAAGGTACCTTCCGTAGCTCAATGCTAAGTCTCCGTACTATCTCGAGAGCTACAGCTGCCGCGCCCTAATACGTATGTACCAAGGTACCGCGAAGGAGACCGGGAGGACCTCGAATATCCGCTACCGCTGGGGAAGCCACCGAACAGATGCTCGATAACGAGGAAGTCTGATGGATATCTAGGTATCCCAGCTAAGATACCTACCTACCAACCTACCTACTAAATATGTACTCCGAGGTCCGTAGTGTATCCGTACCGATAATGATATCTCGCCTCGTCGATGCGTGGGTTGCTTTGCCGTCTAGGCCGCGTTGGGCAAGCGGCCCCTGGTGTGCGTGATGTTCCTCCTGCAGGTGCGTGCTGCCCTGCGTGCGGCGTGCCTGAGTACCTGCGTGCCTTCCTGGCGATGGAAAGTCGGAAAACGCCAACTAAAGCTACCTCAGGTATTCGCTACAGTACCCCTTCGAGTCCAGCGAGGCACGCAGCTGGAGCATTCTATGGAAGTACCTATCTAGGCTAGGTAGGTACCCTGAGGCGGTATCACGGAGTAGTAGTGCCTACCTGGAAGCTAGGATTCAATTCCACCCCGGCTCCTCCCCCAAGCACTGGCCAGCGGGCGGGCTCCGCGTGTTGCACTGCACCCTGCACCCTGCACCTGCAGTCCGTTAAAGGTGGATCAATGCCTCGTGCAGCGAGGAACGCCCAGGTCGACGTCCAATTTGGCAGGAGAGGAGCCGCTCCACGTCGGCGCAGCCTCTCAAGTGGACTGTACTCACTGGAGAGCGCTGCAAATGGGGAAGGCCGGTGGGTTGTTGTAGGAGACAGTCCTTTTCAGTGTCCAGCTTCCAGCCTTCAGAATCTCAGGGACGCTGCACTGTCTTTGCGCTGTGGGGACTAAGACCGCTGGTAAAGACGAATTTCGGCAATTGATCAGCCTTCCGCTTGCAGGCCCTGACGTGCCTGACTCTGAGTCCCGCCTGTTCCCTGACCATCTCGGTGGGCGCCCCTCCCAGTCCAGTGGTGCAATTTGGCACTTGCAGTGTAAGTTGATGCTCTTGTTGGTAAAACTCGTCCATGGAACATAACAGGTGGCTGGACACCTGGCACTTGCCGTTGCCATCTCCACGCCCGTCATCACGACGAGACGAACACGTCCGAGTACCAGCCTTGGGCTGTGGAGATGCGCCCCTCGGCCGTTCCTTCGGACCTGCCGCCGCATCTGGCTCTCGCACCTTGCCCTTTGCGGTTCACGGGCTCGTGGAACTCTCGTGGGCTGCGTGGAGTCGTCGTCGTCGTCGTCGTTGTTGAGAGCGTTTTAACATTACTCGAGCTCTTACGGAGTAGTACCACCTGTCATGACGGAGTCCCAGCTTTTTGGGAGCTCTGCAAGGTGCAGCCCCAAGTCCCCGGAGGTCTGTGGAGCTGCAATTCAATATTCACCCGATGGACGGATTCTACTGGAGTCCTGGATATCATTAGGTACACTGCTACACTACACCACCGGCACCCTGTGGACGGGAATGCGACTTCTCTGGAATGCCTGCCAAAACTGATCGAGTCCATGAACCATCGGCCCATTGCTGGACTTTTGCTTTCGGCCATCTTCCTTCTGGATGCACTGTGTTGCATTCGACCCTGGCTGAATTTTCTTGTAACGCCCCTAGGCCCAGACGAGCCAGGCGAGATCACCAGCGGACCAAGAGAAGAAGCACACACACACCTTTGCGGACTGGATACGAAAACCTCGCACTGCTTGGCCTGCCATGCTCGTCCCAGAGTGTGCAAACCTTTCTCCCCCTGTTCTCTCCCTGCCTTCCCAGGTCTTTTTGGCTGGGTGACGCCATGCGCTCTCAACCTCTGACAAACTACCTCCAGCGCGGTTCTTAACGCGTTGAGCTATACCTCAATAGCCAGCTCGTTAATCTGGTCATTTTTGGCTCTTCTGCATTGAATCGGCGCCGAACCAATTTCCAGAAGCAATCGGGACGGGATCCCACGATCCTAACGAGCCTGCGGCATCCTTGCCAGGCTCAAACCGGTGGACAATGCCAGTGTGAGCGGCTACCCCTCGGCCCGGCGTGGGGAAATGGGAGAAAGGGGCTCAGGATGAAGTCCACGCGAGTGGAAATCCCGAATTATCCTCGACGGATCTATGACGCGTCTGGAATCAGTCTCGGTCCACTGAGCCAGCAACCTGCCGATGCCCTGTTTCCGCGGGATGAGAGCAAACGAACGGCATTACAATAGACATTGACACGGCGTTGTATCCCCAGTCAGCCGCATCCAAGTCACGCGCCCAGCGGTTGAGGCTTGCGCCCGGACCGGGGATCTCATCGCCTATCTCGATTGGTCTTGGCCCTTCCCATCTTAAAAGGTGACCATAGGTATTCTCCGCAGTTTGTTTTCTGTCCCGGCAAACAGTCCACCAAACAACAAGCAATGAACGTGATCCAGTCGGGACAGCATGGTCTCAACTCGCCATCATGCATTCATTCGCGCATGACGGGAGGACTCCCCTTCTCAGGCATAGCTCATGCCGACGCCTTATAATCGGCTTGCCCGTGCCGTCTAGGCAAACCGCATAAACTCGGCCTGCTGGATGGCTTGACCCTGACACGAACAACTGTACGCGCCTTCTTCTATGTTGATATATATCTAAACACCCATGTCTTTTATGCTTTTCTTATCCTTTTCAGCCAACCGTAATGCAGACTCCGTCGATCTTTCCGTATGCCTTACCAGGTATCAACGACTCAGATGCTTTTTTATCAAAAAAATAAACCGCCTTCCTTTTACCCTTTTGTGAAACTCTCCATTTGAGATCCTTACGGGCGTGATACCTCACGCCCTTAGCCCTCAATGAAAGCTTCGGTCCTGGCCTGCGCGGTGCTGGCGTCCTCCTTGCCGTCGTCCTTCGTCGTCGGGCGGTTGGCGATGAGACGCTGTAACAAGTCAACATACCGGTCTCAGATGCGGCAGAGGGGAAACTCACAACCAGGTTCCTCAGCAGGCATGCAATCGTGACCTTGCCCACGGAGGGGACGTAGATGGCTGCCTTCTCCTTGACCGTCGGGGCGTCAAAGTTGCGGAACGACGAGAAGTTGATGCACACAGCACCCTCGCGGATGAGATCCGTGTTGATCTTGTACTTCTCGCTGGGGACGCCGCCAATAATGACGTCGCTGATGGGGAGGACCTGCTCGAGACCCCATCCCTCCTTGTTCGTAACCTGGTGGCGCGGCTGCTTGATGCCCTGACCACGGGTGAAGAGCTGGACGCCGGTGATGTCAACAGAGTAGACGGTGGCGCCATCGTTGGCCAGCAGAGCGGCGAGGGGGCGGCCGTTGACCTCAGAGCGGTTGATGACGGTGATGGTCTTGCCGAAGAGGCGGTTGCCGTAGGCAAGGATGGGGTTGTAGATCTGGAGGTGCTCCAAGATCTTGACGACGGCGAGCGGGGTGCAGGGCAGGATGGACTTGCGCAGGTTTTGGGGCGCGTCCAGGAAGCGAACGTTGTGGTACATGTTGTAGATGTGCTTGTGGCAGAGGCCCTCGACGTCCTTGGCCAGGGAGACGGTCTCCTGGATGTACTTGTCGTGCGTGGGGTTGCCGGGGAAGATGGGGTAGTAGACAATGATGCCGTCGACCTGGTCATCCTCGTTGGCCTCTTGGATCTTCTCCTCGAGCGCTTCCTTGTCAACCCGGCGCAGGTCGAAGTTGAAGCCGCTGGAAGGGTAGAAGAAGGACTCTTGTCAGTTACCTTTGCACCTCTCGGAGTTCACTTGATTTTTCATGCTCTCAAAAAAAAAAAAATGATGATGCTCTTGCAGACATGGCAGGGCTCGCCTACTTCTCTACGCAGGTCTTCTGGGACCACTCGGCGTACTGGAGCGCAGCCGGGTCATCGTTGGCGAGAAATGCCACCAGCGTCGGCTTGAAGACGCCGCTGCCCTGCACCTTGGCGAGGGTCTCGTGAACCTCAGCCAGCAGACGCTTGGCGATGGTGTCGGCCAGAATGACCTTGCAGGTCTTGGGGACTTCGGAAGACATGTTTGGGTCTGGAGATAGTCGTAACGCCTTGAACCATATTAGCCAGGATCAAGTCAGGTGTCAGGAGAATTACTCACTGCCGCTGACTGGCGATTTAATGAGTGCCTATCGGCGACTATCACCCGGTTAGTACTCTCCAAAGCCCCACCATCTTCAACCCCGCGATGTTGCCTTCTCAGGGCATTCAAGACGTGGAAGGGGAGGCCAACTGACCAAAAAACAGCCTCTGAGGAATAAGAAATGACGGGCGGTGGCTCTTGTTTTTGAATCTGAGACCAAAATCCGAATCGGGGCGGCTGAAGTGAGAAAAAGATGGTTCCGTAAAATGACCGTGAGTGACTCTGATGAATCTTTTGGAGGGGCACGCTCCGACTTCGACACCCCAAATTTTTTTCAGTCGCTGGGCTGGGACACAACCCCGCGGCCCTTGCGCTGGGTTGGAATTTACCCCTCCATGCCCGCTTACCTGAAGAAGACTAGCGTGGGCATTATGGTCCTTGAAGATAATGGCAAGAGATTCAGCAGGAAACACACTTCAAAGACGAGGACCTCAGCTGTGCGTACAACATCAGGTTTCAAACATACAATTCAATTTCCAAAAAATCAATTTCAGCTATAGATCAGATCAAATGGGTTTATAATGCACCTAGTGACTTGGGTGAGAGCAAATGCTAACTTTTTCCTCCCCGCCACATCAGAGAAAAAAAAGAGGTCCGGTACCGGACTTTGGTTCTTCCAGACAGTGATAAGCTCGATAAGGTACACACCGCCTTCCTAAAATCATTTCCCCGCCACTCATGCACCTGAGTAATTATCTCAGCTCAGAGCCAACTTTCAGTGACGTGAAATCGGGATCAGCTACTGAGAAAGGTTGTGATATTGAACAATCCGGTTGTGGTCAGACAATCTCTGCAGCCTTTTCTTTGCCATTTTTCTTGGACAATCAGTCCAAGACCAGTCAGCATCTTTGAGCATATCGCGCATTCTAGGCAGGTGCGGGGTGGCATTCACTGCCCAGTGCTATTGGACATTGTAGTTGCTTAGTCCAGGCTGGAGATCTCTCTCTCCCATCTTCTGGTTTGCGTTATTGCCTTCCATTTTTCAAGTTTGGAAACCTCATTCTGGGCCAAAGAGTTCTGCCCCAGCAGTGGTTGTCACAGAGCACAATCGCGCAGACCTCTAACCTCAGCAATTTTGAGCCTACAACAAAACAATGGCGGACTTCCGAAAACTGGCGTTAGAATTTGTTCTCAGTGATGATGCCGATAGGCAGGCATCGATTACCAAGGAAGCAGCAACAGGTATGTAGACCTCGACTTTTTGGAGACACGAGAATTTAGGGGCTGGCGCAGAGTGCTTACTCTGGCTTCCAGCAATTCAATCTGCACCAAGACCCAGCAACCCAGTTGCAAGATGGGTAGAGTCCATCAGGCCCTGGATGCCAAACTCAAATGACGACGAGATGGAAGATGGAGAGGATGGGGAGTCGAGCGGCGACATTATTGCTCGATCCAAGGGTAGGATTGGACTTCCTCCTGGGGCCCTGGGTATCAGAAGATGCTGACCATTTGTTCTTCTCAGCTCTGAGCTTTCTGGCAGGAACTTTGGAGCACATGGACACAACTTTCCTCAAGCCGGACCAAGGTGAGATACTTATGGTGCTTCTTAGATCGTTCCTCTTGTTAACAAGAAGCTCGCAGTGAACCTTCTTGTTGCTTTCTTTGGCAGCATGTTCAAAGTCGACCACAAGGCCGGAATACTACCAGCTGCCAAGGCTCTCGACCGAACAGCAGCAATGAAGTCATTCCAGCCGCAGAAAGGGAACGACATAATTGCCAGCATCTGTGGCCTTGGTGATGACTTTAAGAACCAAGTCGCAGATACCCGCGCCACAGTGTATGAACTGCTGGACCATCTTCTCAACAACCCGGATGTTGCAAACGACTTGCAGTATCAGCACGGCGCAGCCTCCGGATTCATTACAGACCTCCTACAGCTGTGCCGCAACGAGCGAGACCCAAGGTGTCTGATGACGTGGTTCAAGATTCTGAAGACTTTCCTCACCGAGTTCTCGCCTGCGCAAGAAGTGGTTGATGAAATATTCAGCATTTTCTCGGCGTATTTCCCTATTTCTCTCAGGACCTCTCAACACCCTTCCGGTATCACGGCCGAGGATTTGAAGACTACCCTGCGAGCCTGCTTTTCTGCGCATCACAGGGTAGCGGCTAAGGCCATACCGTATTTGATCGGCAGACTGGATCAGGGTGACAGTGTGACAGTGAATGTCAAGGTTGGTCGGCAACGTTGTTTTGGGTGGCTTATGGGCTGACACAAGTTTTCAGGTCGACATCCTCAAGACTCTTACTGCTTGCTTAACCAACTACGAGCATGTTCAGCAGGGAATCGTCCCCTTCACTGACAAGATCTGGGGTAGCCTAAAGTACGAGGTCCGCAACGGGGAGATCGAAGACACAATCAACGCAACCCTAGAGGTTATCCGCACAATTGCCAAGAGACTTTCAGGGGACGAGCTCAGAGATTTTGCTCTTTCTGTCCAAAGAGACTGCTTGGAGGACCTGTCGAACCCGATCTATACGGCAGCGTCCGGAAAGCTCTTGATTAGCGTTCACAGTGCGAAACCCTCTGCGTTCGCTCTCATGATCGCTCCTTCCGTCACACACATCAAGGAAAATCTACGCCACACCAAGTCGCCCGAGCACACCAAGAACCTACTCGTCTTACTCAACTCCCTGCTTGAGCTGCGTCAAGTGCTCATTGGAGATGATGCGGAGCTGACGCCAGATGACGCCGCCGCCTTCAAATCAACGGAACCGTTGCTTGCCCCGTTATACAAACAGTCATACTTGCCAGCATTTCAAAAAGCACTCCAGGAAGGATCGCAAAAAGAGGAGGTTGTCATCGGACAGCAAGCGCTAAAGGGCATGGGCTTGATGGTCTGCCAGCGTGCGGCATGTACAGGACGGTCAACTCTACCCATGCTTCCGGAAGCGACCCTCTCAGAGATCTGCGACGACCTTGCTAGTGTGCTCCTCAGAGCGCCTGAGCAACAAGCAGTGGATGAGATGAGGGCTGGTCTAGTTGATGAAGCAGTGTACGCTCTGCAGAGAGCTACTATGGCACACCCGCCGGCTCTGAAAAAGTTGGTGGATGAAAGCTTCAGAATTTGCGAGCCTTACATTGCTTCCCCCGAGACAACATCGATCATCGGCCTGGTCGAAACATTGGAACAAATCATCCCGAAGCTGGCTTTTATCGCATGCTCTGAGATCTCACGCCAAGGGAACCAGTTCGACAACTACGTACTTATCCTCAGCGTGTTGTTGAAAAACCTTCAGTCAATGCTCGACATAAAGGCGCCCCCTCAGGTTTGGTCAGTCTTTGCTTCTGGAATTCAAATGACAATGAGATACTTCCGAGACGCCATACACGCACTTGCACCGCGATCGCAGGTTCTTGTCAACGACAGTCGATTTCACCCCGACACCTGGGTCAACTACGTTGCCAGCCGTTTTCCTGTCCTCCCTCGTATTGATGGCGAAAGCAGCGAATCAACTGCGACAGGGGAAGCGATGGACATTGATGCCCAAACACAAATACCAGGCAACTCTAACAACGAGCTGTATGGCGACTTCGTCCTGATCGGCTTGTTTGTGGTTCGTCAACTTTATAGACGCGCCACCAAGATTCTCAGCTACGCGAACGATACCGAGCTTTCCCTCGAGCTGAGCGATGACTTCATCACCAAGGACCCGGACGCGCGCGTTGTCGAGGATCGCTATCTGCACTACATTGGCAGCATGGCTACATTCATAATTCGCGAGATGAACGAGTTGGAACAGACCTCACTGTTACTTAATGAAGAGGTCGTCACGCTTTTCCGCGGCGACGACGAGTATTTGCATAGCGACCCTACCAACGCGCACCCCTGGGCAAACGCACACCTGAGAGACGCTATGCTCCGGACATTCAGCCCTCAACCCTCATACGACTTGCGATCTCCCCCCAAGTTCCCAATTAGCGGCTTCAGCCACGGCCGCGCCGTTGTACTTTCGCTGGGCATTGTCCAGCCTCTCCACCCAACAGCAGTTCAACGTTTGGTAAGACCCATCGAACCTTCAAGATGATAAAATCCCTAAATGGTTTTCAGGTTGAGAGAGGAACCGCTCACCAGATCTTGATTGCTGGCCTCCTGCAGCGCGATCACTCGGCTTCGCTACGCTCCCGTCATGTTGTGTCTGCGATCCTGACCATACTGGCCAATAAGCATCCTGTTGAGAAATTGGCCGAGATCGTAACCATAGTCAAGCAGCAAATGACGTTTGTCGCCGGCGATGGAGTCTTGTCGAAAGAGGCCGAGGACGCCAGCGGCTTCCTTGAGCACGAGGCACACAGGATACCTGGCGAGACCCCTGACCAGGCCAGAGCTGACCTTGCGAGGCCAGTTTATGCCATCACTGCCGGTGTGCTCCGGCGGTACACCGGCAACTCCTTGAAGAAAGTCCTGGAGGCCATTCAGCAGGGCCCAGCGAACAACAAAATTGGTCACACCTTGGCTCGTAAT
Source organism: Colletotrichum plurivorum (assembly GCA_014235945.1). NCBI lineage: Eukaryota > Fungi > Ascomycota > Sordariomycetes > Glomerellales > Glomerellaceae > Colletotrichum > Colletotrichum plurivorum. Next base: position 47,992 of record WIGO01000010.1, on the reverse strand, counting down.
CTCGAAATCATCTTTGCGCCATATGAGAGCCTGAAGAAGGAGTTCTTTGGAGTGGTCAAGCCCCTGTGGCTGCAGAGGGCGTACTTCGAGCTCGTCAAGCCGATGCTGGCCAAGGCCTGGCCGGCCGGTTCAAACAGCCCGGAGGATATGCTCATGGCTGCGAACTACAGCATTGCGGTCCTCGCTGCGGCCAAGCACATTCCCTTTGAGATCTACGAAGACGACACAGAGGACCTGGTGAGACTGATTCTCTGCGCCATTCGATACCTGCCCTCTGGAGGAGACGTGCATGCCGGGCTGAGAGTTCTCGAGGAGATAACGCGGAAGTCGCCCAACCGTGTCAAGCCGTTCCTCAAAAGCGTTATCGAGGCCTGCGTATCCATTTTCACCCGGGACCCATCGCAAACACAGGAAAGCTCCTCATGGATGCCTGCTGGATACATACCGTTCGACCACTCAAACATCACCCAGGCGCAGTGTCGTTGCCTTGTCGTCCGTCTTTTGGGACTCGTTCCCCCGCACTTCGAGCATCGACACCTCCTTGAATCGGCATCTTTCGTTCGCCGTATGCTGTCGCAGGCTTCTGGCGACCGTGTGAGAGAGGTTCGGAAGGCTGCTCTCGTAGCCCGTGCGTCTTGGGCGGATGTCAACTAGAACCGACGAGGAATGAGGATCTGTACGGACGGTTTTGCCGAGCAGGGTTATGGCACGAAGAAACGCAACATGCAGCAATTTCAATGAATTGACGGCATGGCGAGGCGTTCAGGAGATGAGCACGTTGAAGATAGACCATTGTCAAGGATTTTAAAACAAGGTATAGCAGCCATACCGCCATCTGACAAGTGCTGTATTTTGTGCTCGAATCGATGTGGTCAAAATTTCGCAGGGCGAAGATGCCATGCGCCAACAGTGAAGACCAAGTGCGCCGGAAGTACCCCATACTACCCCTGGACCGCTGTGCCAGTTGCGAACCTAAGTCTATGGCCAGCCTCGCCTACATCTTAAGAGAGGTGAGTACGATATTTCAAGTAGTAGAGCAACTGTGGTGCACCTTTCCGGCATGTCGCAAGAATAGCAACAAAAATCAACCTTTCAAGGCCTCTGGCTATGTTACAGTGCGAAATCGCTCTTGTGCGTTCGACACGACAGGTGTAAATCTCAGTCAGCAGGTCAGAGCTTGCCAGCTTATGCCTTGCGCCGCTTGCTGGAACCCTTGGCTGCTCCCTCGGCGCTGCTCCCCGTCGCCGTGCTCTCGGCGTACAGTGCGTCGAGGACGTCAGGAGAGTATGCCTGGGATGCGGACTTGACGCGCTTCGAGTTTAGCTGGCCGATGGCGGGGATGTTGGTCGCGAGGATCTCTTGGAAGGGTGTGGCAACGAAGTGGCCCTGCGAGTCGAACCACTCGGCGAATGGCTTCGAAAGCTCGATTTTCTTGGTAGCACCGTTCTTGGAGGTAATGGTAATCTTCATGTTGTAGGTCGGTACATTCTTCTTGGTGGAGGTCGCGATGCTAATCTGTTTCCGAATCCTTGTAAGTCATGCATGTCCGTTTCTCGACTCGCTTTTAACAGATGGCTGCGAGGATATGTACCTTGTCGCCCGAAGGAGATGTGCCCTCGTACACGGTGCCCGCCTCCTTCAACCAGATCCATAGCGTCAGAGCACCGTTGAGAATGGAGTAGAGCACGACCGCAGCGGCCGTGTAATACTTCGTGCTCTGGAAGCCAAACTGATAGTCCCAGCCAAAGCAGGCGGCGGCGATGAGGAAGGCGGACCAGCCCAGGGCGAGACGAACGTCGGTCAGGGTGTGAGACTGGGTGAACTTGAGAGAGTTGAGGTAATTGGGGAGGGCATCGTCTGAGGTGTTCTTCAGATCTAGGAGACTGGCGTGTTAGCACGAATGCGACAAATGCCACAGGGGCCGAAAGACGGCAAAAACAAACAACGTACCTGCCAAGTTGTGGACTGTTATTCTTTCTCCTGACATTTTGGGCGGTTAATATGCTAGTCCGTTAAGAAGATCTGCTGGGGCTTCACGGCTTCACGGGCATGGAGTTTAGGTAGATTAGTTGTACGTCTTGTAACCTCCAGCCTGGCTTCTGAAGCTAGGTGCCTCCGAAGAGCTCAGGCCCCTGCGCAACCTCGGTGGATCCGCCGGAAAGGTTAAAGTGGAAGGTGGTCTTTCGGAATACCGCTAAAACCTATTTCCGAAAGAGCTCTACGGGCCCGAATGGACTCCACCACCATAGGTGACCTATGGAGATGGTGCAACGTCGACGCAGAGCTCACAACCATCAGGCCGGTACCCGTGTCGACGATTGCCAGATCACTCTCTCATCAATCTTCGTCCGGCTTTTTGAGCCAGATTTATCCGCCATGGCTCAAGCTCCGGTGCAGACGATCCATCGGGATCCCCAGTTGTTGTACGTATCCCGTGGTGCACATCGCCTCCTCACTGGTGCTAATTGAACTGCGCGCGACAGCTACTGGATCCTGTTCCCGATCACGGTTGTCATGATCTTGACTGGCATTCTGCGCCACTACGCCTCCGTTTTACTCGCGACCCCGCCCAAGAAGCTCGATAGGCCTGCGCTTCGTGAGCAGCGTCAGATGATGCACGGCGTCGGCGTCCGCAGCAACCACCACGTTCTATCAAAGAAGTCGTTTGAGGCACGACGCGACCAGCTCGTCGCTGCGTACGAATCCGGCGCGTTTCTCAAGGACCCGGATCGCAAGGGCCAGCCCCCCGCAAACCCGCTCACGGACCCCAGCGCGATGGACGGCATGATGGGCATGATGAAGAACAACATGGCCATGATCATCCCCAACACGCTCATCATGAGCTGGATCAATGCCTTCTTCAGCGGATACGTCATCAGTATGTTTACCGAGATCCGGCAGTACCGTGCGGTTGCTGACAACAGTAGTGAAATTGCCGTTCCCTATCACCATCAAGTTCAAGAGCATGTTGCAGGCGGGTGTCGCGACCAAAGACATGGACCCCCGCTGGATGTCTAGCATCAGCTGGTACTTTCTTTGCATTTTCGGTCTCCAGTCTGTCTTCAACTTTATTCTCGGCAGCGACAATGGTGAGCTTCAGAACCGTTTTGCGTGGGAAGACGTGATTACTAACATCACACAGCCGCCAGCCAGATGGCCCAGCAGATGGGACAGATGGGGGGTGCCCAGGGTGCTCCGCAGATGTTTGGACCTGGTGTTGACCCGGACAAGCAATTCAAGGGCGAGGCTGAGAACATTGCCGTGGTTGACCACTACTCTGTTTTGGATGATGTGGAGCGGAGACTGCTCTCGGGTATCAAGTCATAGAATTTTAGAAGAGCATATGCACATTGGTGCCGCCCCAAGGCCCTCCCGCAATCCTTGCGCATATCGTAGACCATGTCGGTGAGAATCTAGGGGCCACCGGCGTCCTACTCGCTGCCCTGTCCATCCCACCACAGGCATACGCCGAGGCCCTCCACGGCCATGGTCCCCTTCACCTTGTACGGCGGCTTTGGGGGTTCGGCCTCGTCTGCTTGGTTGGGTCCCGCCGGCGTTTGATCGTGCCACTCCTCGTCGATGACCTGAAACCTGACCATCTCGTGATTGTCGTAGAAGAGCCTGTCGCCTTCAATATTCCAGATCCACAACTGTTCAGAATGGTTACTGCGGCTACATCAGCTTACGTTCACCTGCAAGGGAGCACATGCCTGAACGTACAATTCGGCACCCTCGGGAAGCTGATCGAAGGGGATGAAGATGTCGTCAAAAAAGTCAGTCCTCAGGTTGATTCCCGCTGGCGTAGAACTCCTGATTCTTCCGACCATGACCTCGCCCTTGAACGGTCTGAAAACGATCATTCTGAACTCGACTTCAAAAATGTCAGGCGCAAGATCCTTGCCTCGAGAGCGCTTCACTCACCATTGACATTCACGAGGCCTGTGCCATGGCCAATGAGTCCCTCTGAGGTCCAAAGAATGTCATAGAGGCAAATGCAAAGCCCGATCTTCTGTATGACTTTGTTTGCATACTTTGCATTGATGTTGTCCTCGATGGCAGAAACACTCTTCTTGCAGAAATCTTGAGGCGCGATCTCGACCAGATCGGCAATCTTGGTCTGCCGCCGTGTTAGTGACGAATTCAAGTGAATCCGAGGAAGTGATCATACCAGGATGAACATGGCGGGCAATGGCGTCCCGTGGATGGCGATGACGGTCGAAGAATCTCAAAAATAATTAGGGAAAAAAAAACTCTAATCATGTCATCATCCTTCTTCCGAGTACACCTGCCCAGCAACGTCTCGCTGCCTCTTGTCAGAAACCGTAAGTGAAATCGTAAAAACGGCAAAATCGCGGGGCGTGGAGCTCAAGAAGAAACAAATGTCACACCGCCCTCTGGATCAAGCTTAGTGCGAGTCATCGGTGACTGGCAGCCTGCAACCGCCGAACTTCCTGTCCATCCAGGTCGTCGTTACTGGTGGAGAAGCCCGCCCAGGTAGTGGACCGCCAAAGTTTATCCGCTAGAACTGTTAATGCGGCAACCGAAAACTTCCAACTGCCCGCAAGGTACCTACCAAATAAAGCTGCCGGGCTCCACCTGCTACTTCAGCTTCGCCTCGCGTCAGGGAATCTGCATCAGTCTGCATCTTCAACAATTCCTCTTCTTTCCTTTTGCATTCGTCCGTGCGGCGCGCCTCGGCCCTAGTTCCCCTTTACTCCAGATCAAAACTGCATTGCATTGAACATCTGACAAGCAGCTACTCTTCTTTTCGTTCCGCGGACACGATTGCAAGCGCTCTCTGGCACTCGAGACAAACGGGTTTGTTTCGCGGAATCATCGACTTGACCTTGGCATTTCGTGTGCCGTTATCGATCAGTCCCATAATACAAGGACCAGCTCGAACAAACCACCGAACGAGATAAATACCTTCCTCGATACACGATGTCCGGCTACAACTACGGCCCTCCGCCGCCGCCGCCTCCAGCTGCCCAGGCTAGCCATCCCGGCTACGGACATCACGGAGGTCCCTATCAGCAACCCTCAAGGGGCGCCGGTGCTTCAGCTGCGCGTGGTGGTCGCGCCGTGTATCCATCCAACGGACGCCCTGAATATCCTCCAAACCCTCAACCTCAGTATGAGTACGGTCGACAGCAAACATACTCTCAACACCCCACTGGCTATCCCGCTCAACCCACCGGCGCCAACTACCCGCCTCAACAGCAGTGGCATCAAGACCACGCCCACCCAGCGCCTCAGCACGGTACTCACGCCCCTGCTCCGCTCTCAAGCTCCAACTACCATCCCAATTACGCCCCCCAAGTGTACTCCCACCCGCAACATGCCCAGCCGCCACCCCATCAGCCTGGTTACGGCCCTCCTCAACAGCATCAATATGGACAACCTTACCATGCACCAGCCCCATACAACGCTCCCCAGCAGTGGGCGGCTCCCGATCATCACACGCAGACCCAGTACGGTGGTGGACGTGGTCGCGGTGGCTACGGCAATGACCGAGGCGGCTCGCGAGTTCCTAGCATGAGTGGGCCGGCTCCGGTACCTTACGGCAGTGACGGTATGCAGCATCAAGTAAATGCTGCGTATGGACAACCCTACGGGGATCCTCGCGCTCAGCAACTCCCTTACGCACCTCCTGCTCAATACCCTTATCAAGCTCCCCCTCCCGCTCCTCATGCTTCCGGTGCTCCTCATGATGCGTACTATAGCAAGCAAGACGGCCACGGTCACCGGGGCCGGGGCGGCTTCCGTGGCAACAGCACGCGAGGCCGAGGGTCGTTTCATCAAGGCCACCACGGCAACGACAGGATGCGGCATCGTCCTCAAGGCAACAACCACCGCCAGGATGGAGGGTTCCACAAGCACGACCACAAGCATGACAACAAGCACGACAACGCAGCTTCTGGAAAGAAGAAGAAGCGCAAGACCAACACACTGGGTCTGACCCCTGGGCAAGATTCGGATTCGGAAGACGATGAGATGGAGGAGGAAACCCTTCGCAAACTGATAGGATCAGATGCTCTGCAGTGAGTTCGGGCACGAACACGCAGCTAATCAGTGGCTAACAATGTCTTAGGGTTACCGATGTTGCTGCTTACATAGCCGAGCGGAAGAAGCGCTTTCCCACGGCTGCCAGAGTAAAAGCCAAGAAGTCTGCCGAGATGGCACACGGAGGCAGCGACAAGTTCGCTGCCGCTCTGGAGAAAGAGGAAAACCTCGCAAGCAAGCTGAGAAAACAGCTAGAGAAGGTGGAGTCGTCTATCAAGCGCAAGCGTGAACAGCAAGACGAGGGTGACGAGATGAGAGACAGCTCTCCTCTCAATATCAAGTCTGACGACGACGAGCCAGAAGTTGCCTCCAGTCGTATTCAGCAGGCCCCCCCTCCGCCTCCGCCAGCAAAGAAGGCGGATGTCTCAAAGCATTGCAAATACTACTCAACCGGAGGAATCTGTGGCAAGAAGGGCAAGTGCCGCTTTGTCCACGACGCGGCTGTGAGAGAGGCTGCGATCAAAGAACGCGAGGCGAATAACGGCCAGCTTACTATTCAGCAGCGCTTGGTCCTTAACGACAAGGACCAGGAGGATCTCACTGTCCTTCAGTCCATCCAGTATTTGCGCGAGAAGGGCCTGATGAAGGAAGATGCGAACGCTCCCAATGGTACAAATGGGCATCACGCGCCTGGTGGCTCTCAGGCCTCCCAATCTCACTCCCGGCATTCAACCAGCAGCCTACCAGCCGCGCATTCATCACTTCCCCCGCCGCCCTTGAAGCACCACAACGGGCTTCCTCCGCACAACCCACCCCCCTCATCTCTATCCACCGGCAATAGCGCATCTTCAGTTCGATACAAGGGCTGGAACCTGAGCGGATATGGGAACTCAGGTCTCAAGTCTGAGGATCTCCCTTAGTGTTGTGACCTCGTGGGCATGTCCAGACGCTCTCGAACCTCTTCCCCCTTAGACATTCTGGGTTGACACTCTGATCACTCATTCGTCGAGTTTGGTGGGTTTCAATGCGTTTTCATGGAATCTCGCTTTGGCGGGGAAGTCGCCGTGAACAGCAATTGGCCGCAGCAGCAGCGTTTGCAATTGGTACTTGGTCATTTCCCCAGTTGACAAGGACATCAAAACGAGTTTCAGACTGGTGCAGAAGTTCTTCTGGCTGGCCTTCATACTTCGTTTGCCTTGTTGATGTGACAAAGGGGGCAAGGTTCTTATACGGTTTCCTTTTCATTCCTGCCGCTTGCCGTCAGGAGGCTTGCGGGACGCAAAGTTTGCGGTTACAGATCGCGTGTACCAACGGTATAAATCAGAGCAAGGAAGCACAGCAGGTTTTTCTTTTGCAGCCTTTATCAAAAACACTTGCCGACGGATGGGCTTAGTAGCTCCGTGCATAGGCAGTGTCGTACAGGTGCCGGAATGCGAGGATGATGGCACCACAGGTACGAAGGCGTTTGGGGTGGATCACAGCCTGGCACAGTCGGACTCAATACCCCGCGGGAGTTCCTGGATCGGGGTACCTAGGTAGTAGTACGAGGCTACAATGCAGAAGACAACATACTCAGGTTCAGGATCCGTCCATCACCCAGGCCAGCAAAGTTTTTGAAATTTTTAGATTAGCGATTGACACCCCTATTGCAAAATTGCTACGTAAGACAATTCCCTTTTTACATGAAAAGAGCCAACGTATTACGTTATTTGGACTGAACATGTTCCCTTTTTGCAATGCCGCCAAGTCTCCGCAGCCTTGCACAATGTTCACCGCCAGCCCCTCTGTAGACAGCGAGCTTGGTTCTGACCAACTGTGGTACAGATGTAGTAATATTAGGCTAGTCTTCGCTGGCCCGCGAGGTATCGTTGTGCCGCAGCACGTATATACCGTTTTCCAAATGACTTGATCGCCAATGAAGCCGGTGCGAGCGGTTAAACCTCTCTGGTAATGACAAACCAAAATACAGAACGCCGTCGCTAATGTGATGCTGCCTACCGGTGCAAATGCCCATGGCGCCAGGTCCCAAACCCCTGTGGCATTGTGAAGAGTGTCCGCTAACGTCGCTCCCGCTGCTGTTGCTCCGCCCAGAACTTGCGCTTCCGCTCCTCCTTCTCTGCCTTCAGTCGCTTCTCGAGCTTCTCCTGCTCCAGGTCCTCGCGACGGGCCACGCGCTCGGCTTTTAATTCCTCTTGCCACACGTCGTCCATGCCGGCCTCCATGTCTGACGAGGCATCCGAGTCGTAGGTGTAGCGAGGGCCGCCAGCCTCTTCCTCATCCTCATCGTACTCGATGAAATCATCCATATCCTCGTCTTCTTCTTCTTCGTAGCGTGACCGTTTTGCTGAACCGCCATAGCGAGGTGCGGGTCTGGCGTTGAGTAGTGCGCCTCCCGGAGCTGGTTTCTTCTTGGTAGTAGACGCGCCGGGTCTGGGGCGGGCAGTACCGGTGTATCCGGTGGTCGCGACGGCAGCCTTTTTGAGCTTCTTCTCGTTTTCTTCCTGGGCGGTACGAGCCTTGGCCGCAGCTCTAGGATCTTTGACTGTGTCGACAGTTCCGTTGCGCGCATTCCCATTAGCACCTACGCCATTCCGTCCCGCCGCCCCGGACGACGGGCGGGCGGTGCCCTGGAACTGCGACGGTTGTCTCGCTGCGGCACCCTTCGCCCCGGGTGCCTTACTATCCTTCTTCGCATCCTTGGCCATCTCTTCCCGCTCCTTCTTGGTCAACACCTTTTCCACAGGCTTATGCTGGATTTTGCCGACCTGGCCCATGGACTCTTGTGCCTTCTTTGCACGTGCCAAAATCTCGGCAAACGATCCCTTCTTCGGCGGTGGGCCAGCTTTGGCTGGAGCTGCGGTAGAAGGTGAGGGCCGACTGGGAAGGGTAGACGTGGCCTTCGACGAAGCTAGCCCATTTATCGGTCTCCCACCGGACGAGCTAGGCTTCGCTGAGTTGCCGTTACCAAACGGCCTGGGCGCCGAGGTTCCCCGATCCGAGGGTCTAGCGGCGCTGCCACGATAGCCAGTGACGGTGGTCGCAGCGGTCGGCCTATCAGCAGGCCGGGCAGCGGGTCTCGGGGCGCCTGCTGGTTTTGAAGCCGATGAGCCTGCGCCAACTGTGCTTGTTCGTGGCGTCTTATTCGACGCGGCACCGCGCGGATCATCGTCGGCTTTGCGTTTTGATGCGGTCGCGACGGGCGGCTTCGTGGGGGCTGGCGATCCGCTTTGTGACTTATCGCCACTTATTTGGGCGAGGAGGTCTCCAATCTGGAGCGGGTTCTATGGTTAGACAAACGGGGCTAATACGAACGGGAAAAGAGTCGCGTGCTCAGTGTACTCACCGGCATATTGGCGATCTAATACAACCAGACGTCTTCAAGCAAAATCGTAGATTGCTTGCACCGGCCGTCAGGATGCATCAGGCAGAAGCTTGAGTCATCAGGTTGTGGAAAGTACGAGAAACCCCCGAATTTTCTGGGCGATTCAGCAAACCCGTCGAAATCGAAAGGCTCGGGATTCGGGTTGTGAAAAAGGACTGAAATCGGCCGGAGAGTCCAAGTCGGAAAACCTCGAAAGCTGCGAAGGCGATCGGGAAGCACACCGGGTAGTCGTAGAGGTCGAAAGTTGGGTGTCGGGGGAAACAAAAGGAAGCGGCGTTGGAGATGGCAAGTTTATATCTTCCTCATTGGACGGGGGGGTGGGATCAGTGGCACTCTGGGCACGGCACTGTCTGGTCTTGCGGCCTCCATCCACCAAGGTAGGCTCTCGGAAGCTGGAGTGCGACCGATTCCGGCCAAACCGACGTGGATCTTGGGATTGTTAGGTAATATGGACCTCCCTGCCCATCCATGTCGGGGCCGTCCGGTGGCCCTTGTCGACGAAAGCTGTGGCTAGTGCAGAACCCAGCCACTATCAGCGCAATAGGCCCCACCTTAGGGTCGGCTATCTGAATTTTGAGCCCACACCATGAATCAAAAGCGAAACTTTTTTGCGCGACCAACTTACCTATCGTAAACCCATCGCCATCAATCCTTCCAGGACTCGAAGATTCAGTCTCCGCCCAACTCGCGGTTAAATTGATTGACCTCTCGTGTTCTTCACGTCAAATTGTAAGTCTTACCTCCTTACCCCATCAGCGACGACGCTCTTGTTGCCGGTACTGTCCTGTCGCACCCCCGCCGTCGCGGCGTGCATCAATCCTTTCGAGAACTCGTGTGTCTGACTTCTTCACCGCAGAAATACATCATCCAAAATGAAGCACCTCGCCGCTTACCTCCTCCTCGGCCTCGGTGGCAACACCTCCCCCTCTGCCAAGGACGTCAAGGCTGTCCTTGAGTCCGTCGGCATTGAGGCCGATGACGAGCGCCTCAACAAGCTCATCTCCGAGCTCGAGGGCAAGGACATCAACGAGGTCAGTATCAATTAGGCCCACTCGAAAGGCAGAACAAGCGCTGACTAGATATGTAGTTGATCTCCGAGGGTTCCAGCAAGCTCGCTTCCGTCCCCTCTGGTGGCGCTGGCGGTGCTGCCGCTGGTGGTGCTGCCGCTGCCGGCGGTGCCACTGAGGCCGCCGCTGAGGAGGCTCCCAAGGAGGAGGGTAAGATTCTTCTCCCAATCCTCGACTACATCACACAGTTGCTGACTACCTTACAGAGAAGGAGGAGTCCGACGAGGACATGGGCTTCGGTCTCTTCGACTAAATACCACTCTTATGAGTCTGACCGGCGGTATGCCCCGATCACATCAAAGATGCCACGCAGCTATTGGCCGACATTTTCGCATGTCCTGGGCATGAGAAGATTACTCTTGGGTTGGACTTCGGCACACGCTTGTGTAGTGAAACCGGCTATTTTCGGGCAAATCAAAAGTTCGCTGCTTCTTTGAAAACTTGTGGTCTTCGGTGATGATTCCCATTGCTTGGGTCCACTCTAGAGGGTCCATTTTGAAATCCCTGGCGACCTATTTGAAGTCCCGGCTGTAGGGCTGTAGTTTAATGGCTGTGTTGGTTGTGAGAACGCGAGGGACCGATTGATCACTTGCAGTCCCTGTCGCAAAAGATGTCTAGCTTGCTTTACATCATCAGCGCATCTGTGAGCTCCCCCGGCCCCCGGGAAATGAGCACTCTATTTTTTTTTTTTTACCACCATGCGCAGCAGCGCTGCTCGTTCAATCAGAAGCACGGTGAGAAGGGATTTCATTTTACCAACATTCTCCCTTGTGCGGGGCATGTAGGCAGGGGATATCTTGACTGCGGACCGTGGGACTTGGCCGTGAGAAGCTTTGGCCATGCCAGCCTCCCATTTATTCAGTTACCTTTAAAAAGCACTGAGCCTCAGGCACGGGGCTGGTCCGATGCAAATTTCATGCGACAACCAGGAATGTGCCTCTAATGTCCCACACTCCCAGCGCCCTGTTGCCCCGACAACTTAGTCTACTAGTGCCGCCCTCTCATTGGCCAACCCCTGTTAGCCCCCCAATACTGCGAACGCCTTGATTTCGACAAGGAACCGACACATCCTCCCCCAACCATACAAGATCCCCATGACGCGCCGCATGAACTAATTTCTTCCCCATTCGCAATATTTCTGATCATGGGCACCATCGACACGTAAAGCATCTCTTAGTCGACAAAGACAATCGCTTTACCCGGCGGACGGTGGTCATTCGCGGAGACGTGGAGGGACGCACCAATCAGTTCCCAATTACCGCCACTGCCAGTTGCAAAACAATCAACATCCCCGAGCACCCGAATCGAGAGAGAAGAACCACGACATGGCGACTGCTTCACCCACCCCGATGGGCACTGCCGCTGCCGGCCTGTCACGTCGCCCTTCTCAGAGGCAAGGACTCCGCAGACTGCCTTCGCGACCGCATCTCGGCCGAAGCGAATCAAATCCAGTCCACGCGACGTCGGCCGCACCCGCCCTGTCTAAGAAAGCCGACTCGCAACAATACGCCATTCACGACAGCTCCGACGACGAGATCCCAGTGCCTATGAAACTCAGTGCTCTCACCAAAGCATTGCTCGACGACGGCGGTTCCGCCGAACCTGAACGTGCTCCCTCGCCGCCTAGGACGCGTCGTCGCGCAAGCAATTTCGCCACATCGACGACGTCCGCGACCGAAGCGAGAAGGTCTCGTCGATCTGGAAGCATCCATGGCCACGAAACGAGGTCATCGAGGCCACCTTCGAAGCCCTCGTCCCCTGTTAGGAGTCGGGAGAGCAGCCCTGTCCGGAGGAGAATTGTCAGGCTGAGCACAACACCAAAAAGTTTAAGTCAGATGAGCACTACAAAGAGGCGATCTAGCTCGCTTTCGCGGTCCACCAACCAGCGCCCTGCCTCTCGCAATCGTCCCGAAAGCCGGGATCAATCCTCGGATGAGAGACAGGAACCGCCGCAGGATATCAACACGCCCGCCCAAGGAGTCCGGGTCGTCCGCATTGCTGCTGGTTCTTCTGGCAACAGAAGTCGAATCGGCAGCTCAGCAGGTCATTCCCGGCGCTCTGGCTCTCATCTTGAACAGGAGTCATCCGAAGAACCGGTGACCGCTGCTCGGCATGCGCCCGGTATCAACCCAGGAAGTGTTTCTCGGCATACTTCGAATGCCGGAAGAAACAGCAGGCCAGAAGACAACCTGGCCCTCCAGAGCTCGATGCGCGTCAAACGTGTAGGTAAAGTCCCGGGAAGCTTCCTGAGTGGGCCTGCGCGACGCGGCCGCAGGAGACAGAGCGAGGAGGAGGCGGAGGCCAATGGTGAAGTCGACGGTTTGGTTTCAAGCCAAGAGCATGATGGTCAGGGTCACGAGATGGACAATGATTTAGCGTCATCGTTTTATGGCAACGGAAGACAACTTGCGTCGGGAAGTCCGGTCGCATTGAGCGACCCTTCAAGAGCCAGTCACCGGAGACCCTTGTCGTACGCGGAACCGGCTCCTCCAGCTCGACCTTCACCACGTGAGAAAGAAGAGCCGGAAGAGGTTCACTACAGATTGCCAGCTTCGCGGCCTCAGGTCCCATCATCCCACGACCAGGAGAATGAGCTTCCGTCCATCCTTCGGGCTTCCAAGTCCGTGGCCAGCCTTGCCGCTGACAAGGAAGCTGAAAAGATTACCAAGCGACCTGCCGTTTATGAAGCTGTAAGCCAACGGCACGCTTCTCCAGAACGGAAACCGCTGTCTTCGCTAGCTCAAAACACGCCCCGGAGACCGGCACCCCCGCCCCCTCCGAAGATGTCCGTTCTTGATGCTGCCACAACCTCGGCCGGAGCTGCTACAACCTCCCAGGGAAAGCAAAGGCGAAACATCCTTCGTGTCAATGGAAAATCATATACGAGGCTCGACTGTCTGGGCCGGGGCGGCAGCGCTAAGGTCTACCGCGTTACCGCCGAAAACGGGGCGATGTTTGCGTTGAAGAGGGTGTCGCTTGAGAGTGCGGACGAGACGACTGTCAGAGGCTACAGAGGCGAGATTGATTTGCTGGGCAAGCTCACGGGCGTTGACCGAGTGATTAACCTCTTTGACTACGAGATGAATGATGAGAAAAAAATGCTGACTCTGGTAAGCCGGTGTGTCAAGAACAAACAGAACTCTGCTAATGTACTCTTAGCTCATGGAAATGGGCGAGCTCGATCTCAACACTCTGCTCCGAACCCGACAGAACCCAGAAGCGGCGAGGTTCGACCCCGTTTTCGTCCGCTTCTACTGGAAGGAAATGCTCGAATGCCTTCAATCAGTGCACCAGTTCGATATTGTTCACTCCGACCTCAAGCCGGCCAATTTCGTTCTTGTCAAAGGACGCTTAAAGCTGATCGACTTTGGCATTGCTAATGCTATTCAAACCGACGAGACGGTAAACGTTCACCGCGAAACGCAAATTGGCACTCCGAACTACATGTCTCCCGAATCACTTCTAGACTTCAACGCGCCCCGGGGCGGTAGAGTCGCTGGACGTCCGAAGTTGATGAAGCTTGGAAAACCCAGTGATGTTTGGTCACTGGGATGCATCTTGTACCAGCTGGTCTATGGCATTCCTCCATTCGGTCACATTGCGAACCCGATGGCGAGGTGTCAAGCGATTATCAACTGGGACCACATTATTGAGTTTCCCTCTCGGGGCATGGGCGGCGTCCCCGTGCCTCCTTCTCTGTTGAGAACCATGAAGCGGTGCTTGAATCGCGAAGTTCACATGCGACCAACTTGCGAAGAGCTTCTACACGAGACGGATCCTTTTCTCTACCCTAATGAGCTCAGTGAGAAGGCACTCCCGATCGACGAAGAGCTCCTTGGTAGAATCATCCAGAGTGTCGTTACGAGATGTCGAGAACGCATGCCCACGGAAGCCGAGGCCATGTCAGTATGGCCCTCTGCTTATTGGGCAAGTGTCAGAAAAGCGACAAATACGAGTAGGTCTTGAGAGACTCAAGACGTCGTTGTTGGAAAACTGTAGGAAAAGGGGCGTCATTTGGCAACTTCACTTTGGATTAATGATGATGGGAACATTCATAGCTAGGAGTTCCTTGGGCGTCTTGTCTTCTTGTTTAGCTGTTTCGTTACAGCCCTCTTTTATTCCCTTTCGCACTGTCAGAAATACTTCTTGTGAGGTTAAAACCTCCCGAGCTCTGCAAAAGAATTTTACTTTCCGGTTGAATTAGATTCAGCCTCTGCATCAATTCCAAGTTCAAGCCGACACAGGCATTGTAAACGCTACTTCGGTTTCCTATTTCCCCGCCAATGTCAAATCCGAGAATCATGTTTTGTTTGTCTATTGATACAGTCCATTTGAGAAGGACAACACTAGTACAGGGAATCAATCCGTTTGATTCCGTGACTTTTGTACACCATTCATCGTACTCGAACAATCCCGATAGCACCTTGCGACGACCTTGCCTATGCCTCGATCTCGTCCAGGTTGTTGATTTTCAGTTCGCTGATTGCCAACGTAGTGTAGCGGTGCTTGCTCTTCACCGTCTTGACTTTTCTGTTCCTCCGCTTCGTCTTCTCCTTGAAGCGCATGGGCTCGCTCTCGGTGCCCGTCACCACGGCCCTGCACTCGAACAGTCGCTCGTCGATGTAGGGCGAGCCCTTAAGCGTGTAGTCTCTACTGCCAATGACCGTGGCGCGGTTCAGACGTAGGACATCGCCGGGCACGACGCCGGGCATTTTGAAGGGGAGGCGAACGCTGTCGCCAGGCGTGACGAGGTAGGGACGGCCGTGGATGTGGAAGGTGATGTAGTGGTTGGGCTGGGCAGCCAGGAAGGGGAGGACAGCCTGCACTTGCTCGGAAATGAGCCCGGTCGGCGTTGACGTGGTCTGCTTCGCCTTCGTGGCTTGTTGTGCTATTGACGGCTTCGCGGCGTCTAAGGGAGCGGCGACAGGCGCATCTTGGGCGGCGGCGTCGGAGGCATGGGGGGGCTCGATGATCGGTGCCGTGGAGTTGAACCGCCGAGCGTGAATTGGCAGAAGGAAGGTCGGCGGGAGGCGCGCAACGGGTGTCCTGAGCTCCAGAACGGAGCGCAGCAGCGTTCGGCTCATTTTGAGTGCTTTGATGGGAGTTGCAAGTGAATCTCCAAAGACGCGATTGGATGATCCGCAGCTCGAAAAAAGTTATGGAGCAGGTAGGTCAGGTCGTTGCGGAATGATGTCGGACAAATAGCTGTTCCGAGCTTGTAGATTCCAGGTCCCTTCAATAGATCTGTGGACCCTGTGGGCCCTGGCCAGGCGTTTGATTCGTTTGTGGGTCCTCTATCGATAAGCAACTTTTTTTGGTTCTCCAGACACCCGCCACCACCGCATCACGTCTGGGCACCAATCTTGACGAGTACTGGTCTTCGTCGACAGCGTCACCGCCTCGCAACAACAGCCCACTGTACCAGTCGAAGTCGCCGCGAGCGCACAGCCTTCAACATGCGTATGTTCCCCGGTCTCTCTCGCACTTCCCGGCGGCACGACCGTCTCCGAAACGGGCCACCTCGTGTGCCTCGTGAGAAGTTCTCTGTTGACATTGGCCGCCATAGCTCAGGGAGATTACATGGACGCCCACAGGCGTAAGTGGGGACGAAGACTCGATCACGAAGAGAGAAAGCGCAAGAAGGAGGCTCGTGAGGGACACAAGGCTTCCAAGGATGCGCAGAACCTGCGCGGCCTGCGCGCCAAGCTGCACGCTGAGAAGAGGAGAAAGGAGAAGATCCAGATGCGCAAGACGATCAAGGCCCACGAGGAGAGGAACGTGAAGGCGAACAACGAGAAGGAGCCCAGCGAGCCCATGCCCGCCTATCTGCTCGACCGAAACAAGTGCGTATACCAGCGAAGAGGACCATCGGGGTGGATCTAGGGACGGACATGGAAACGGCTGGCTAACACGACACGCAGCCCGAGCAATGCAAAGGCCATCTCCTCGCAGATCAAGAATAAGAGAGCGGAGAAGGCGGCACGGGTATGCAGACTCGCGTCTCTCAGATGCATCACCGGGGCTAACGAAAAGGATAGTTTGCTGTTCCTCTCCCGAAGGTGCGCGGTATTGCGGAATCCGAGATGTTCAAGGTCGTGTCGACTGGAAAGAAGACCCACAAGTCTCAGTGGAAGCGCATGGTTAGTTGGCTTCTCTGCTTCGTCAGACAGCTCGTACTAATCAGTGTTCAGATTACCAAACCGACGTTTGTCGGACCCGACTTCACCAGAGCCAACCCCAAGCGCGAGAGATTCATCAGGCCGTATGTAACCTCGATCACGGATTTGCCGGAATCTCTGCTAACTTGAATGCTATGCAGTATGGGTCTTCGCTACAAGAAGGCACATGTCACTCACCCTCAGCTTGGTGTGGTGCGTACTTTTTTCCCCGTCACAGGCGGAACAGGCGTGAGCTAACTCAAGCTTCACAGACTGTGCAACTTCCTATTCTTTCGGTTAAGAAGAACCCGAACGGATCTCTCATGAGCAACCTCGGTGTTCTCACCAAGGGAACGATTATTGAAGGTAATGGGCTTCATGATAATCTACAAAAGCCACTCTTGTGGTTCATCAGACAATGTACTAACCACTTGAAATCAGTCAACGTCTCTGAACTAGGCCTGACCACCGCCGCTGGACGCGTCGTCTGGGGTCGTTACTGCCAGATCACCAACAGTGAGTTTTCCCCGGATAAGTGTGCAGAATCAGATGGGATACTAATGGAACTAGACCCTGAGAACGATGGCTGCGTAAATGGTGTTTTGCTCGTCTAAAGTCAAAAAAGTCAAGGAATAGTAAAGCATTTCTAGAGGGTTTTCAAAAAATCAACGGCGTCTGGAGTTGAGGCACCTCGAAGATACAGGGACAAGAGGGGTGGATGCCCGCATAATGGCATTGCTAGGTAGATGAAACAAGATTTCCGTCTGTTCCCGGAATATCCTGAACTAAGTAGCTACATAACTATTCTCTTTGTGCTTGGTCGAATCGTGCGCTGTCCCGACCTTGACTGTGTTGATGAGCTTCCGTCTTTTCTATTCAGTTGCTATATGCGTGATGCTTGTTTAGAGAGACCGTTGGAATGCTGCAGAGACACGTGTCGTCCAGCCAATTATTTGAAACTCATCACTCGTAACGGTCGTTCATAACTACAAAGTCCCTTCAAGCCGGGATTCTTCGAACTCGGCACCAAACCAGAAATTCAACCCAACGCCAACCGTTGTCACCGTAACCTTTCCTAAGTCTATTAACCGACGAACTTGAAGCTCGTATAGACGCAACAAAGTTCAATGTTGCGTCAAGCCAGTCTGGGCCGGAACCAGATATTCAACTCCCGAGTGATGGACGTGGGCGAAGTACGTCTTTATTCCAGAACCTGGGAACCCCCATCTCAAACCTGGAGCATGAAATGTTTCGTTTCCTCAACGCCGAAGTTACTTGAACATAGGTGTTAGCTTCAATCGCGGCTGGTGAAACTAAAGCTTCTGGCTAAGAACTTACACAGTGAGGAAAATCTTCGCGTACTCGTCGACATCCGCTGGTCTCGCCAGCTTGGCAATTTCCTGGATGAAGAAGCTGTTGACGAGGAACATGGGCTTTTCCCGCCAGGCGGAGAAGAAGGCCGGCGACGACTGGGCTTCCCAGAGGTGCTTCGAGAACGTCCACCGGTGGGGGGCTAGCCAGTTTGAGGCGTCGGGTTCTTCATAATCAATGAAATCAGCTTTTGTTTCTCTTCGTAACGACGAATTGATGACAACAAATGTTGACATTGACACGGGGTAGAAAGAAGTGGAACAACTTACCACTCTCACCCATCGTCTTGAGCATCTCGAACAGGGACGTGAAGATGTGCCCCATCAACACCATCCTCCTCACGCACTCGTTGAACACCCACACCTCCCACGACCGAGGCGGCTTCTGCCTCAGCGACGAGTCGTCCAGCAGGTGAACGTCGTCGAAGTTGTCCCTGATCTCCTCGAGCTCCTTCAGCCACTTCTCCAGGACGCCCATGTCCCGCTCCGCCTGCGCCCTCAGGGAGACGTCGCCGTCGAAGCAGCGGATGGTCTGCAGGAGCCACAGCGCCTGCGTCCTGGCGAGCTTCTCGTGGCCCGTCAGGTCGGCGGACGAGGCCGAGGGGTCCTTGGCGCCGCGCAGCACCTCGGCGGAGCCCTCGCAGATGGCGCGGATGGCCCAGCTCTTGTTGGCGTCGGTGCGGCCCGTGTAGGCGGATATGGCGGTGTAGGCGGCCATCAGGGGCCGGGGTGTCTCGCGGATGTTCCGGTAGAGGTGGCGGTGGATGAAGGGCAGCTGCTGCGTCTGGGCGAAGGTGACGTGCACGTTTGTGAAGTACGACACGATGTAGCCGATGCGCGAGTCTGGCTCGTGGATCTGCCACGGCTTGAAGTCACCGCCGGCCATGCACTGGGATGTCTGTCAGTCATGTGAGAATAGGAAAAGAATATAGTTGTTGGTGAAAGATGAGTGATGAAGATGAAACTGTGAAGTGGAGGTGTGAGATTGTTATGAGAATGAGATGAGGAGCTTGGGGATAATATGAGAGGATAGGGCGGGGAGATGTAAGGAAGCAACGACTCACCATCGAGTCCTCCCGATCCATCACATTGCACACAGAGCCCATGTACATGGGCTCCATGGCCTTGGGCACCAAGGGCGGCGGCGGCGTCTCCCACAGCTGCATCTCGCCGCCCTGAGCCGGCTCCGCGTTCAAAAAGTCCATGACGGAGTTAAAGTCAAACGGCATGTTCATGTTGGCGTCCAGGTTGAGGCTGATGGAGGATGCTGCAGTCGTCGTTGATGTGACAGTGCCCGGCGATGCGTTGCTGTTGCTGCTATCGCTCATTGCGAGGGTGGAAAGTCCGCTGTCGACATAGGACGACGGCAGCGACGGGTTGTCATCCAATGCGTTGAAGTCGAAGGGTGGCGGAAGCCCAGAGTGGCCATCGTCTTCCAGGTCCATGGCCTGGAGGGTGTCACGTCGGCCGCCCGCTACTACGGCGGAGGAGATGCTGCTACCGCCGTCGGGGCCAGCGGCGGAAGGGGGCAGGTTCTGGTACACGCAGGAGAAGTTCTTCTCAGCGCAGCGGGTGCACCGGGGGGTCCGCTTGTCGCAGCGGCGCTTGCTACGGACGCAGGCGTTGCAGCTCTTCTGCCGAGACTTATCCGCTGGGTCCAGCTCGCCGAGCTTAGGATCGAGTGCGGACATGGTTATGTTCCCTTTTGGGTTCTATTCCGCTTTTCTGTGGAGAGATTGGAGATATGAAGGACAACGAGTAAGATGGGGACCCGTGATGTCAAATTCCTCAGGAAAGCTGTGGAATAGCAGAATTGGATGCGACGGATGAAAGAGAGAAAGAAAAGATGACGCTAATCTGTCCTCTCGATCACAGGGGGAAATGTTCGACTCGAAAAAAACTCGTGAGGAAGGCAGGTGTGCTTACGCGGTTCCCCTGTAACAGCAGTAGTTGGGACGTCAGACGGGGGTTCGCGGTGAGATGTCGGAGAACCCGGAGGTTGAGGTTGCGGAGATTCAAACTCCGCCCAAGTGCCAAACTCCGCCCGCTGCGGCCCCACCACGGCACATCCCAAACTCCGCAGGCACGGGTCGCCGAAACCCCACCGCCATCGACAACAAAAGACCGTCTGGTCGGGAAGGGGCGGATAAACTCGTGGGAACCCCAATATGTGAGTTGGCGGGTGGCATCATCACTGTCACCCGTCGAGCTTCGCATTCGTTCCATCAGGCCTCGAAAAGCCACATCCCAGCCGTGTGGTCTCGCCTTTTCGCCGGCTCCGTCCGCATGCGGAAATCAATCCATTTTCATGGGCCGCCAGCCCCATCACGAGATGGCCATGATGACCAGAGCTGCCAAATCCGGAAGACCACGGGCACCACGGGCACCACGAGGGGTCGAGACTTGCAATGAGTCACCAACGTCCATCGATTCGAAGAGATAGAGAGCAGCGCACCCCCCGCGCCGCCGCGCATCACGCTTCCCCAGAGCTGAAAAAAACCGGCCGCCCACCCACGCGCTTTCGTTACCATCGACTCTTGTTGCCCGCATGCAGCAGAGACATTACCACGATACCATAACATGACGAAACGACCCAGCAAACTTCGCGAAACGTGTCCCCTGTCCGCCAGAGACAGACAGCAAACTCGGGCCGGGCAAGAGTCTCTCGTCCTGCGCAGGCCGAACGTCAACAGTTCTGCTTTCGGCGTCCGTCCATGAGGTAGATCGGGCCTCGCTCAAGGCATGCTTCCTCAGTCCTGTGGCCCTGTATCACGCCCGCGCAGAGCGAGCCGTGGGTGACCTCGAGTGCCGTCGCTAACCTCCTCCTTCCGAACCCGTTGGCCACTCGCCACGGGCTTGCCGTCATCCTCGCGACGATCCAGACCCAGTCTAACCATCCGGCACTCACGATCCAGATGCAGCGCTCTAATCTCCGATGAAATGTCGCCGGAGACGCCCTCCGTCACCGCTCTTTTCTTGTCTTGATTCGTCTAGGTAGATCCAGGGTTAGGCGTGTTTATCTCCGACGCCCGGTCACACCGTTCGCCTAAACAACCCCCCTCTCCAACGACCGCATACGGCGCCTGGGTTTTTACAACAATAGTATTAGGTAGGTTCTTGAAACCAGCCAGGGACTTTTCTGGATGCTGCCTTGTCCTTCCGACGTCCTCGGGTTTCCTCCCCCTTTTACGATCACATGGGGGTGTACTATGAGTTGGTCCGAACTCAACAGGCTAGAGCTGCGCTAGATCTCAGAAGAGGAACGAACGATGGGGGTAGATAGGGAAAGAGGGCCAGAGGATCCCAGCCACCATCGTGGGTTCTTCCCTCGCACTTGGATCGGGCACGAACAGATCCTCAAACCGTCGAGCAGATCGGAAGCCCGTTCCCGCCTGTAGCACCACCGCCCGGGCGGTGGTCGCGCAGAGAGCGAGCGAGCGCATCATCTGGGGGGCACCAAAGGGGGCACGGAGGGGAGGAAGGATGGCCACGCACGATTGGGGGCGAGGAAAAGGAGCTACGGGGATTTTCTGATCTGGGCGGGAACCGGAGCGTCTGGAGGATTCGGTAGTCTAAAGTGAAATATAGTGTGGATAGAGAGAGAGTATAGACACTACTTTAGTTCCCGTGGAGCACTCCTTCTTGCTACTGCCTTCCCCTCCCCCTTTTCAGCCCCCGTGGACGTCCGTCCGTCCGCTGTTGCACGATGGGGCGACACTGTACACTACGTGAGGAAGGGAAGCCGTCTCCCCCTTCTGGAGATGGAATCATCAATCGAAGAAATAAAAAGAGAAAAGAAAAAAAGGGGGCGGCGCTTGGCGTAGAGGTGACACAAACTACCACCACCACGACCGCCACTACCACCATGACCATCACCGCCAACCATGTTTGTCAGGAACGAGTAGCGAGAGAAAGGATAGACGGCCGTTCATCCCGCTGTTCCTCTCCACCGGGACGGAATAAGAAAAGAGCAGATCACCAATCACGTTGCGACTTCGACGTCGTCACTTCGGTTCAAGAGACACAAGCAGCCGAGAAGAACGACGCCGGGTGTTTAGGTCGTATCTCCCCCAATGTTTCTCACCTACGTGCCTATCTGCCTACCTACAAAGGCGCCATGTTCTTTTGTGTGTTTCTTCTTACCCCATATCGCCGAGGGCAAAAACCCTTGGGAAGGGAAAAAGAAACGCCCACAACCCCGCCAAGAAGTATCGTGAGGCCGCTGAACGGAGATGCTTGTTTGATAAGAGGTATCCGTACTTGCGTCCGGACCGAAAGGTGGCTGTCGATCGGGCGGGAGGGCGGCGGCGGAGAGGACACGATACGGAGGTATGGAAACCCATGAAGCATGAAGCAAGCATGCCCGCCACGCCACTTACACGTACCAGACCACATGTGTGCTAATATGTGGCTGACACCGGTCGAGGGGGCGCACAGCCCACAGGCTCGAAAAGGGATATATCTTTCAAGTACATACGCGTATTTCGGTATTACTGATCAGCAATATCATTTTTCCCTTTTCTTTCCCTTTTTTGCTTTCTGTGGAATGGGCCCGGTGCAAACCTAGCCCAAGTGTCTGTCTGTCCTCCCGATGATGTTCCACCCCCTTCTCCGTGCCCGGCCAAGACAACCGAAAAAGACGCGAGGGCGTCGTTACATGAGAGAGAACTCGTGGGACCCGTGCTGGTGGTCGTGATACACACGCAAACCCACGGGTTACCTCCCTGCACTAGGGCACGTCGTCGACCTTGCAGCCAGCCCTCCGGGGATTGGCTCCGGCACCCGAGCCCCGCGATGCTGCTGGTGACTTTGGTGCTCCCGTGCTCCCGCGTGAAGGGGTCGACGAAGCGGTCAGCGAAACCCCGCGGGAGCATTTGTCTGGCTACCAAAGACTCGGCCGGCCAAGGGTATCTGCTTTTTCTCTTTTCTTTTCTTGTGCACCCATGCCGGCGGACAGCCAGATGGGAAGGGAATGGGTGCCACGCAATTTCAGACTTCAAAATGCGGGCAGCCGGAAAGGCACGACGCCACGAGGCAGACTAGATCTGGCTGCAAACAGGTTTTCGTTCCACCGCTCAGTCGTCTCAAAACACATACGCACACACTCGCTCTCACACACCTCCCACACGTACACTGCACACCCTCCAGATACACTAGGTGCCTGGTGGCGGTCTGATACATATTTGGATGTGCGCAGACGTTTTCCCGATGTAATAGCGGTTCGGCAAGATACCGTCCCAAGGGGCGCTGGGTCAGTCCTGCAGAGGTATACTAGTGGGCATCACACCACAGGTCATATCGCCCGTGTTCCAGCCTCGCCAGCTAGAGGCCACGCCGTCCACCTCGCGGTTGGCAGGTCGGGGCTAACATAGCGCTTCAGTCCTGGCCCTGACCCTGGCCCTGGCCTTCAAATCCACATGTCTCTTGTCAGTCCGCGCAGGAGAAGCGTTGCCAGTCCAGTCCAGTCCACGCGGAGGGCCCGCAACGGTCTACGATTAGCAGATCGACTACCCGCCTCCTTCAAAGAAGAAACTTTCGCTAGCTGCGCGGCTGCGGAGAGTCTCTCGTTGCGAAAGCGCGTGTTTCCCCGAGGAAGGATGACGAGGTTCTTTCGCCGCGGGAAGGCCTCGTGCGCGTCCGAATCTTAATCTGTTCCTCCCACAGGCGTGAAATAGAATTAAAAATAAACAGGAAATCCGGTCGACAAAGAACGAAGGCCTGCCTGCCGCCACCTGAGACACAGCAAAACAAGTAGAACTGCCACCGACTCAGCAGGTGTGCATCTACTCAGGAGGCACGAATCGCCAGCCTGGTTAGACTTGCATCGATGCCTTGACCGTGAATTTGGTCAGCGTTGGTCATGGTAATAGGCTCTGAAGCATCTTCTCCTCTCCCCTCTCGGTTGTGCGGGACGCCCGGATCCTCTGATGCGCTGTGCTATATGCTTGCTCCAAGGGTGGGAGAACTTCCCAGCGTCGATCATCGGCCCCAGAAGAACGGACATCATCGACCCAGGCCATAGCCATCAACCAGCTTTCGTCCGTCGACCAGGCAGGCAAGCCACGGCAGAGCTCGTGGCAGGTGGGCTCCTGGGTCGAATCAGTTGGCTCTGCACTCCTGGGTCGCGTGGGGAAGCGATTTTGGCCGTTGGACCATCGTTGCTGCTTTCGACACCGCGTGAGACATCGTCTGAATACAGCGAAGCTAAAAACCGTTGACGGCATGCCTCCGGCCGCCAAACCCTCAGTGTTCCCATCCTCCCTCCTCGACTGATGCTTTGGTCGGGTCCAGGGCTTACCCATGCCAGCAATCGTCCATGACGGAGTTTGTCCCGAAAGCAAAGTGCCACTCACATCCAAAACCAAGCCGTACCGTGCCGTATAGAGCTCCAGTGCAAGCAGATGCCGTCTGAGAATTGGTTGGGGCGAGGTGTGCTGGCCGTGAACTTAAAATGGTGAGGCGGAAAAAATCATGTATCGGAACCTCGGTTTATCCTTTGTTCTCCCCTCCCCCTCCATCGTCTGAACTTCTCTCCTCCTTTTTGGCGTCTGTGCTCGGGTATAGTCGTTACACAAGTGGTGGCGGACAAAGGCCCAGAGACCTACATACTCCTCGGAGATGTTCGTCTCACACATCGACTTTTCATCTCCTGACCAGGTACCAACGGAGCACAATCCGCAACAGCACATGGTACTTGGGTGCAACCCTCGAATATCTCCAGTACTTGTTGTTGTCTGAGTAGCGGTTTGAGTTTCGAGCCTCGAGCCTGGGTGTAAGTCAGAGAGGTCTGTCGAATGCTGTAGATATTCAGGCCTGAAGACGTCGATCGAATTTGTTGTCACTCGGTTCCGAATGACACTTATTCGAGGTGAAACCTTGTCTGCCTTTGACTCAGAGGCCATTGCTTAGATAGGGAAAGTCGAATGCGGCCTCGAACTCATTATGAATCAGAAGCCGCGAACGGAGGGGCTTGGGCCTCGATTGACAACGTCAGGGTGTATCTCCCAGTCCCTGAAGTTCCCACAAGGCTGTCAACCCCGCGTACCCTCAGGAGACGAACAGGTGAGCACTGCGCATGATGCGCTTGACGGTAGGTAACTGCCTTCCGACTCGCCCAATTGCCAAAAGAGGAGTCGACCTACAGACAACCTCATCTGGAATTGGAATGACTTTGGCTCGTGGTAGTCTTGTGGGGTTCATCCTGTTTGAGGAAACCTCCTTCCGATAGCGCGCTTGAATATGTGCAGCAGCAAGTCGACTCTGACAACAACTGTCTTACAGTTGGGGCCGAGACCACGATAGGGTAAACAATTTTCGACAACCTGAAGGGGCGTCTAGAGGTGCCTTTGAAATTCCAAAAAGCCAGCGCCGGTTTTAAAGGCACTAGCTGCTGGTTTATGGCATAGGTAGGGCCGGTTCATAGGGCGCAACATCAGTATAGACAAATGTCAACGGCCGCACCCGCGACACGCGCTGGATCCCCATCTATCGATGCAGAACCCCAACGACGTTGATGATTTCAAATCGGTGCGGTGCAACCACAGTTGCAGAGATGGATCTCAGCGCTTCCAAAGCGCCGGCATCCGTCATCTGAAGTCCGATCGATTGTCAGCCGAGCCTCGATCCCGGGACTTTGAAGACGGTGCCTTGCCGCTGGAATGATGATGTGTCGAACGAGGGCGCCTTTCGTTTAAGTTCAAGAGAGCCCATCACTGGCAGCCGCCGTACAGCTGAAGCAAATTCACCTGTGGCTTGTGGGTTAGTTTGGCGGGCCTTGACAGGAACGAGTCAGTCAGTTGAGGCATGCCAGGCGCACAACCCGCGGTTTGGACGCTGGGAAGGATATCGGGGAGCGGTGATCGTCATGTCAAGTCTTGCTTGTTGTCACTCAATAATGCGCCGTCGAGAGGACCTGCTTAGGCTCTGCCGCATAGCCGATTGGGCTGACCAGTGTTGGTTAAGCGTTCCGTGGCCAAAGGCGTCCGAGTTAAAATTGAGCGACTGTTGCGTTGGCAGGGGTGTGCTTTCCGGTAGGCGTTCATGGCTTGGGCAAATTGCCGATGGCTGAGAGATGCACTCGGACTACGTGCGATATGTATGAAACCCCATATGACGAGAGGAGGGCCATAGTGCCGGCTCGTCATTCGAGAGCGAAACTCGACGGCAACGTACCGCTGCGACGGCCATCCCGATCTGTAGATTCTCCCCGTTGTAACAATTCCATGTGGACGAAAACGGACCTTGACCGACCACTTTATCCTTTCCTACGAGGCGCAGGGGTCCAGGGGCGGCTCTGCGTCGGCCAAATACACCACAAGCAAATTGAGCGAGCATGGTGTTGCATGTCCATCTGAAGAGGTCCATTGGGGAACCCTAGCCTTGGTCACTGCGGCTTTTCGGATGGGCCAGCCTCCAGGCCAGCAGCGTTCTTGTTCCTGGCGACCAGGATTTAGGGATATCGACCCGGCTACCTGCCTCGGGATGTTTTTGGGCCTGTATTAGTGTCGGCGGCGGTTGACGCATGGTGACAGGTGGCCAATCCACAGGCGCCGTGGTTGTCGAACTGGGTGAATAGCCTGTTGGTTGTCCATAACCTGGTAGGCAACTGCAAGATAAGCCCCTGGACTGAATGTTTGTCAGGACGCATTGAAGCGATCGAATGGCAGACCGTCGTTTTTGTTGGAATTGTCCACCTTGTATTATTATTCCCGTTCGTCGCGGCGCGGTGGGCGAGGCCGGCGTTGCAACGTCACAAGGAGCAAAGGACTCTCTGCATTGGCCCGAGAGTGGAAGTCGGGGCGAAGAGTGGCGCGCGTACTTGAGCCGGGACTCACCCCGGGAGTTGGCAACAGTCCAGCGCGCTCGCTCGTTGTGGACGGCAGCGAAGATCCTACGCTGGCAGGTGGGAGAAACGTGGCACATGAATCTGAGGAACCGATGGGTCGTCACACAGGTGGAAAGGCGACGCAGGGAGCCTTTTCCCACCAACCCAGAAGCCAGGCCCCGCACCCCCCTCGTCCCTTGAGAAACACGCAGTGCAGCCTCCAAAACCCGAACGTTCGTACAGATTCGGATTGGCACTATGTAGTCGACGTGCGTGTGCGTGTGTGTGTGTGTGTGTGCGTGTGTGTGTATGTGTGTTAGCAAAGCGTTTCCGTATGCGTGTCATTGACTGCATTGGCCGATGATGTAGTGCCAGTGCCAGCCCCGGCCGGACTCGACCGGACTGCTCTGTTTTTTTTCTTTTTCGGTGTGCGGTGGTCAGTTGTTTCTCGTTTCCTTTTTGTCCAAAGAAAACAGAGAACGAACAGAGATCGCTGTGCGTGTCTAAGAATTACGGTAGCGCCGCCGTATTCCCCCCTCGGTGCACGTCCACGTGGGACGACTCAATGCAGCCCACTTTTTTGCGTTTAATGATGATGTGCAAGGTGCCGCATCCTGGAGATGGAGGGTGACAGGGGAGGGGTGGTGCTGTCGTCCTTCCCGAGGCAGGCCATGTAGTGTAGCACTCCGCTACATATTATGTGCCTGAGGGCCTTTTGAAGCGTCTGTACACGGTACGGATACTAGTGCCCTATTCCTGTTGGCATTACGGAAAGTGAGAGGGAAGATTTCTGTTGGAAATAAGCGACGGCAAGGCAGCTCGTCCGTCCGGCTGGGGTCTTGAAATGAGAGCCGGTTCTCTGATCCCGTCGAGACACCCGGTCGGGATCTGTCCCTCATCAGTCCAAAGCCCCTTGCTCGCGGCCGGTGCCCAAGAACAGGACGCTTGGAGCTTCGAGAGAAACGTGACGGCTCTGACAGACGGGAGTCAAGAGGCCTGGGCGAACAAGGTTCGCTGATCATTGCTTGGACTGCTCCTGGGGTACCGGTGGAGGCTTCTGGGGACTTGACTCGAACTGATCTGATTTGTTGCAACCTCCCGCCTGGGAATGGGAATGGAGAAGTGACAGCGGGGAGCAAGCCTGCCTATGTCGCGCACAGGGAGGGAAGCGCTTGGGGCCCAAGGTCTGTGTCCCAGTCGCTGGTCAAGACGTGGTTTTTTTGGTTGTGATTTGACGCCAGCCGATTTACTATTGTGACGCAGCGCGATCCATGCCTCCTGTGAAGTCGGTTTTGTGGTCCTTCAGGTGCAGTATGTCCCAATCGGTGCATGCAGTACATAGTAACTGTCTCCTAATTTTGGACTTGTGGACTTGCCCCTTTTCCCTTTCTTGTTAGTAGGTGCCAAAACGCGGCCCTGCCTCGGGCCTGACGCAGAATCTGCATATCTGGAGCGGCGGGAGATGGATCATCTTCGAGTCAGGAGAGAGGAGGCGCGCCCCATTGACGCAGAAAGGTGTGGTGGTGGATCGGTAGCCGCCTGGGAAGGGGTAGTTGACAGTCGGATCATGCCGTGGCATGGCCGTGAGGCTCCCTGAGTTCCTGGCTCAACCACTCCACCACTCTAGCAGCCGCTGGAAGTCGATAGCGCCGACGAGGTCGCCGAGCAGGTCCAGTCGTCTTGCATTGGGTCCTTGGCTGCATAGATTGACATGCCGTGGATGTTATTAGCCACGCGGGCGCGAACATTGTTGCTTTCGAGCGTCGATCCAGCCTGGTTTCACATCGGAGATAGTCATTGTTAGATCGGCGTAACTTGTGACAAGAGCAACTAACTTAACAGCTGTTGGCTGACGACCGGATAGCATTTTGCCATGCTTTAGCCGAGAGCACGCCGAGCAGGGCTGTTGCCGGTTACGATGTGGGGGTTCCGAACCAGAGGCATCCAGATGCTCGCCATCTTCTTCAGACGGGGTGGGTGATGGGCGCAATGTGTCCTGTGTCAGGGCGGGTGCCGTCACGGGAGAGTATGGCAGATGTTCGTAGGTTAGGTGGCATTCAGGTAGATGACTGCCGAGGGCGAGAGCGTGAGCGCGAGTGTGAGCGTGGACATTCTCTTGGGGCGTTGACACGGGTGTGGGTGCAGGCGTGGGCGTGCAGCAGGGAAGCTGGGGAAAGAAGAGGCAATGATCGCCTGCGGGGCACAACAAGACGGTCGCCAGGTGCAGGCAGGAGCAGAGAGCACCGCGTGCTGAGTGGTGCGTGTGAAGATGTCGATGTACGTACGTAGTACCTTGGCTCATGGAAAAGCACAGGTGGTTGCCAGGAACCAGGCCTGTTCTCGATAGCAGGCTCACGTGGTCGGCGGGAGATCGCGCGCATTGCAGCAGGGACGGAAGGGAAAATCGTGCTGGGCCTGGCTGCGTGGCTGCCTGGCTCTCTTGAAGCCTGAAGACAGTCCGTAGGAGGATTTGTAGTGGCCGCAGCACTGGGAGTGTCGCTACCTTGGCTCACTGTGATGTTTCTTATGTAAGATGAGAAAGGTACTTCTGACAGCATTGGCCCCGATACTGTTTTGCGCGTCATGCACTAGCGAGCAATATGGGGGAGCGAGGTACCGGATGTCTTCGGTTGGCCGTGCGAGCTGAAGCTGGCCCCCACCTGTGCCCCCCTCCCCGGCCAGCCATTTGTTCGCCTTGTGCAAACAGGCTGGACTCGAGATGCTTCAGATGTGGATACGTATCTCGCCTTGGCTCTTAGGAAGGCGCAACACGTGTATCAATAAGTACGGGCGGCGGCAATGCAGTTCGCAATACCTA
Organism: Colletotrichum plurivorum; assembly: GCA_014235945.1. NCBI lineage: Eukaryota > Fungi > Ascomycota > Sordariomycetes > Glomerellales > Glomerellaceae > Colletotrichum > Colletotrichum plurivorum. The sequence goes on along the minus strand of WIGO01000010.1, from coordinate 18,370 downwards.
CAGATACGGATACTAATGTGCCTTAGCGCACCGCACGTGTACCTCCATCACCTGGGCACCGTACGCTAGGTGCTGTGTCTATGTACGGATACATAGAGGACAGTACGTAGTGTACATACATATGCACAGAGACTAGTGGCACACACGTTCCCTCATACTCAGACCGTGTGCTGATCACGATTCCTCCTCCAATTTTGAGTTGATGACGAGATTCGTGAGAGCATCCTCGACCAGTAAATAAGTGCCTACTCTTCGTTTGCCAAAAAGAAGCGCCTCTGTCGTATGGCTTTTAGCTTGGTAAATGATCTCAGGGCGACTTTGCTGTGGAAGAGAGTGCGAAAAGGCGTACGGAGTAGAGAAGGAAAAGAAGCAGTGGGAGACAAAAAGAAGAACGGAAAAAAGAGAAAAAGAAACTACCCCCCACTTCACACGAGGTTCCCTTGTCGGCGACCGGCAGCTAGCGCCGCCCCCGAACGTACGCCTGGCCGAGTGTCCCCTGGGAGAACCCCCGAGGCGCGGACGTCACCTATTCCGGAGTGTTGTTGCAAGTTAGTACGTCTTTCGGAGCCACGATGGAAGAGCACAAGGTAGTTTCGATATCAGCGAAACTACGGGCACATTGCCACAGGTGACTTCCTTTGAGATACTTGGACACTCATATGGACAGGGTAAGGCACGATGCAGCCTGGAGGCAGTACATAGTAAGAAAACCAAAACAAGAGGCAACCACGCAGCCAACGCGGAGTCGTTGGACAAACTCCAGTGCCCACATGAATACCTGAACCATACATAGTATTCCAGTAGATTCTATGTGTAGCTTGGTGGCTCTCTTTTTGTTGAGCGCAACACCTCAGTGAAGTAGCATCGCCTGCGTAAAAAACGACCTCGACGGCAGAGCTTGCTTGGCCGTGGCACCACTTCATCGGCTCACAACGGTACGCCTCCTCGAGGCAAAGAAAGCGCGCTAGACGCCTCGGCGACGAGGCCCGGAAGAGGTCGGAGACTCGCAGCAACACACCTTGCGGGCACGCATGCCAGAAACATCTTTGGCTGAGGCTACAAGAAGTGATGCCGTACATAGTATGATAGGTGCTATTAATGTACAATGCCTTTCTCTGCGCTAATTGATCATGTCCAAGCCAGAAGGCCGCTACGAACATACCTAGTACACTATTTAAGGGATTTATCAGTCGTGCGAGGTCCTCGCATTCTCTGTCCGCATGGAATGCACATGGGACCGATCGGCTTAATCCAGTCGCCTGGAATATCGACATGGCATGGCGGGATGGATCCGCCGTCACTGGATGAGGACCACCGTGGATGTGGTGGTGTATTAGTGGGCTGGCCGTGCACATCCCCGCCACGTCCCCTCCCCTCCTCGTCTAACACCACCACTAAGCAGGCGCAAAACCCAAAGGCAAACGCAAACGCGAGCGGCACCTACAGCTTATTAGTGTACCGCTCCTCCTTCCTAGGTTCCTTGCCCCCCTTCATACTACCAACCTACATCCTACCCGCTGCGCACGAGGCAGGCACTGGCAGCCCGCCGTGCCTGCCTGCCTAGGGGAAGCGGCAAGGCCTCCCCGCCCGCAAGGCCCAGTGCCAGGAGTACCAGTGCCGCACGCGGTAATCACGCCTCGCCAGTCACTATAAGGTACTCCGTAGTGTACGTAGCGCGATTATCTACTATTACATACACTAGGTAGGTAGTAGTAGTAGATGTCCCCCTCGCTCGCAGGTGGTAAAATGCTGTATTACTTGTACTATGGATACCGTGCTTCCTGCCTTTTTTTTTTTTTTAATTGCCGGGACTGGGGTGACGAGAAACACCATCCTCTTCCGTCTGGTCCCCGGGGCCGGGACGTCGTCCTTCTGATTGCCAGCCCTGTTCTGCTCCCCCGATCCTCTTCCTTGCCGGGATAGGGGCTCGGTGTGAAAGGATCCCTGGCCTCAGAGTTTTTTTTGATTCATTTTTTAACACTCGTCGGCAGCGGTCACCGGCTCCGTTTCCCCAGGGCGGCAAGCATGGGTATGCAGGCATAACAACAGATAGGTACGCTGTAATAGCGTAGGTACATGCACGAGATGCCGCCAATACCAACTGGCAGGTCTCGACCCGAGCCCGGATACAGTAAACGGTCTTGGAGGGCTTTTCTAAGACTTCAGTTCCATTGATTGATTTACGATTGCTATACTAGTAGTAGCTCGTTTGCACGCAATGGTATGAGAGGTGAAAATGAAAGTGATAGTGTGTTTGTCGGAAGCGTGTTTGTGACCTAGGTAGAAGCAGCATGCCACAAATAGTACTCGCCGACGGGGCCTCTTCCCTGAAGGACGCCGCTGGAATGCGCGGCCGGTCCCTAGGCCGCAGTGCCATGGCGCCTGCTGCAGTGAGGTGCGGATAACACAACATCGAAGTGATATGAAAATGATGGCCTCTAGGTGTTGCCGCTGCCCAGCTGTCCCCAAGTACCGTACGGTATTAATTACCGTATCATAATATCTGTCCATCGCATTTTTCGAGCATGGCGACCAAACTGAGGCGTACATGGCGCAGATGGCCGGTGGGAGAGGCGCGAGACCCGGACATGGCCTCTCTTGTCTCTCTTTCACTCTCTCAGTCTCGCTCTCCCGTCTACTGGACTCTTTCCGTCGGGCTGTCTTACAATCATGGCCCGCCAGCTTCTTTCTGAATCCCGCCGGCTCGCAAGCCCCGAACTACTGCTATCACATTACGGGTGGCATTCGGTCTCGACCGGCTGCCAGACGAAACATGAAAACAGCGGGCCCGTCATCAGATCCCACCATCATCTCACATTCCTTCTGCCGCTGAGCACCTCTTTCACGGTGCCCGAGACTCGTCTCTTGGGCCGCCTGGCCTTACGAACATGCCGGCCTGGTCTTGTCTGGTCTGGCCTCGCCGAGCATCGCAACAGCGGCAGCGGCAGCGGCGGTGGCGGCGCATGGGGTGTTCATCCTTCCGATGCGGGTGGGCAGCAACCCTTTTACTACGTACAGACAAGTCTGTTCCCAAGCCCTACCGAGTCGACAGGTGATCAAGTGTAGGTAGGTACAGTTAAGACGCAGCAAGAAAGCCAACAGGGCCGTCTCATTGAGGGCAGCACACGACCACACTACTCAGAGAGGAGTGGCGGGAAGGCAACAAGAGGACATACAGCCTTTGGTTTTGCGGCTTCAGTGCCTGCAAACTACGTCGTGAGGGCACGTATGCGACTATGAACACGATCAACCCCCCGCGCGCTTGCCCACCCAACCCAACGTTCTCCGGATAACATGGTCAGTCTGGGCCCTTGCAAGTTATTCAACATAGTATCCGTACGCACAGCGCAAAGACACGGGACGCCACAAACCAAACATCAAGCACACAAACAGCCACGATCAAAAGAAAAACCTCTTCCCCAAGATGCCACACGAGAGGCAGAGGAGACAAGCAGATGCTCGATGCATGTGAGGACCACGGCCCCACTCACATCGGAGACGTCTCTTGGAGCTTCCCCAGTGGTACCTAGTGGTATGGATGGCACTTCCAGTGTCCTCGAGGAGCCATCCGTATCGATACCTGGTCCAGCCCAGACTTGGAGGACGCCATGTGCCAGCTAGTGTGCCTTTGTACTTACACCACTCTACGCCACGCAGCGGAGTACCTGTCTAGCCTCCTATCACCGTGGTGCGCACATGGGCAGGGATCTGCGGCTTGGCGAGACATAGTCCCCAGGTAGAGACTACCGCCCAGGCCGGGAAATAAGCAGCGCGAACGGAGCCCATGCGAGCCCAAAATCCCCCGAGCAGGGCTCGGCTGCGCCGCCACCTCGGCCTCAAGACTGTCAGCTTCCAGGGCATGACAAAGGGGTGGATCGAGAGCTTGCCGCCAGGGACGATGAGCAGCGAATGGGTTCAGGGTACTTGAGCCAAAGGTACTTTTTCTCGTCTGCCCGGACATGGGCACCAAAAAACCCCCACCCCCTGGCGCTGCCCATCCTGTCCCGGAACTCGAAGGCGTGGGCATAGGAAGACACGGATACACGCACTCGATCGGGCTACCGCTGTACCTGCCGACCTAACTCTACATACATACCTAGGCTTTTTGAATAGGTAGGTAGGTCCTAGGCACACGGGAGGCTGAGGAATATATGATTGCGCAGCTCAACTGCGTACTTTTGTCTCTATAATCTAGTACGGAGCAGCTGGTGTCTTCCTTCTTTCCCTGCATTATTTGCACTCGGGAAGGTTGTTGTTGAGGCGCTCTGAGTGTTGAGCGATGATACGCCAGTGTCACTCCAGTGTCCATGTTCCAGTGCTTGTCCATCTCCAGCGCACACCACACATCTCCACAGGTTCCCTCCAGTGTACCTGCAAGAGTAAGATAGTATCTCAAGTCACAATAGATACCTAGGGAAGAGTCGATAACTAGCTAAGTAACGTAAACTGCTTGTCGTTGGGCTGTCGCTGCACCGCCTGGTCTTCCTTTGGTACTTTGGTACCTAGCAGTCTCTCTACCACGCCAACTCGAGGAACCTCGCACACATCACTGCTTTGCGGCTGCTGTGCAAGGCGCCCTGGCTGTGTCTCCACGTTCTTCCTGCAAGTAGTGTTGTTGCGCTCCTTTGAGGCGGGAAGCGGGAGGTACAGCACCTACCCAGACAGAACGCCCCAGGTAGCGGACCAGTCCTGTTGGAAACATCACCATAGTATCCGTACGGCAGTACCTATCTTGCTATCTTGTCAGGTAGGGAGGTACCTATCCAGACGACTTAGCTGACCACTCAACTTCCCTCAGGGCAGTAATTGCTTAGTAGGTACTTGCGTACGGAACAGGTTCTTAGCAGGTTAACTCTGATTGCTCACACCCCTGTCCCCACAAACCCTGTCTGTCTTGCCCTGTCCTTGGCTCGACCCGTGCTGTTGACACCCCCCCCCACTCCACGTCCTCACCCCTACCCCCCAGCGTCCGGTACGAAGCCCGTCTCTCGCAGGCCCTGTCTCTCTGTGCCTTTGGCTCTGCCTCTCGCTCCTCTGGTTAATTCTGGCTCTCGCTCTGCGTCTGTCTCTGCGTCTGCGTCTGCGTGCTGGCTTGCTGCTCAGGCCAAGTCACCCTAGCGCTGCCGCTTGTTCACTTCCATCTTATCCCCTCCACCCCCAGCTCTTCCCAGTCTTGAAACAACCTGCCTCGAGCCGTCTTTCTCCTCCACTGACATTCGAGTTCGCTAGACCTCTCCTCCTTGTCCCTCAACTTCGTAAACTTACAAAGTAACCTCCTCATCCTGCACCCTCGCCCTTGCCTTCGCTTCCGCTGCCGCCTCCGCCAGCCTACTCCCCCATCGCCTTCCACCGACCGCTCTACCATCATCACCACACGCTCTTTACCCCCCAAAATTGCTCCAAGGCATCAGGCAGCCCGCGATTATCAGACGCCTCTTCAGAGAAGCTGCCACCGCATGATCAGCACAATTGGGCCCGGGACAACCTGATCATTAACAACGCATTTGCTCATCGAGTCGGATCAACTGAACTCAGCTCGTGCTCCTGAAGATTCATACGCCGCCACCCCCTCGAGACGCCGACGCAAACCGCCTACTTGGATACCCTTTTTCTTCTTCTTGCGCCATCGAATACTACCACTCGTTCCTCTATCCTCCACGCAACCACACAACATGGACGCGCAGCGACCAGCCTCCGGAAAGCTGCCCGCGGGGCTGGCAGGAGTATTGAACCCGGACGAAAATCGCGACTCGGCCTACTTTTCCAGCACAGATGCTTCCAGCAAGCGTACGTCGGTCGAGGTGCCGGATTGTTTGTATTGCAGATGTCGTGACTAACTCGCTTTTTGCCAGATAACTCTGCCGCGTCGTGCGTCGGCGCCAATGTTCTTAGTCCCGCTGGGTCAGGTTATCAGTCTTCGCTAGCCGACAAGACCCCGTCGCCCGTGACGGCGAATCTAGTCCCCCAGCCCTTGGTGTCGCCCGCCCAGAGCAACATGAGCGTTGCATCCATGGTGTCGCCTACAACGCCCGGCAGTGCAGACCCGCGTCGATTCGAGCGCCCGACGTCGCTTGACTCTGGACCGCAGCTCACAGCCCATGACATGGGGCCTGGGTCACGAAGAGAGAGTGTCGACAGCAGGATAAACCAGGGGTTCCACGATATGAGGCTAGGCGGAAACTCACCCTACGCCAGCCACAACCAGTCGACGACGTCGATACAGAATACTTTGAACCAGCAAAGGAACCCGCGTCCTGGCTTGGACAATCTCTCGGTACATCGCATCTCCAACGGCTATCAGCCAAGCAATGACAGGAATCCTGACCCTCATCCCAAGATAATTCGAACCGCGCCAGCTATTACCGGCCCCGCGACGAGCAATATTGCCAGGGCCGCCGAGCCTACTAAGGGACAGGCATGGGCGTTCCCGGAGGAGGAGATCCAGCGGATTGGGCCACACGACGCCTACCTCGATTCCAGGCGCAGTAGCATTGCCGAGTCCATGGCCAGCAGTCAATTTACTACCGAGTCCAGACTGCCCCCCGGCCAGCGCCGCTTGGACGAACCCACCGACTTCAGCAACCGCCTGTCTAGCACGTCTTCCGACTTTCCTCCCGTGCACCACCATTCCCTTCAACATAAGCAAATCGGAGACCTCCGCGACGACGATGCTGCCTCACGAACCGGCTCGCAGCCATACAGCAGGACGCCCGAACTACGCAAGAGTCACAAGCTGGCAGAACGGAAGAGAAGGACGGAAATGAAGGAGTTGTTTGATCAGCTGCGTGATTTAATGCCCCAGGAGCGAGGTTCGAAGGCCTCAAAATGGGAGATCCTTACCAAAGGTTTGTTGAGCGGCAGATGTAACGCCTGGCAAAATCACTAACTGCGATGCAGCTATCACGGAGCACCAGCGGATGTCTGATATGGTCCGTTTGGTAACGAACTCAAACAGCACCTTAGTTCAAGAGAACGACGGTCTGCGACAGGACAACCAACATCTGCGCGTGGACATTCAGCGACTACAGAACGAGCTGCAACACCTACGCGGACAACCTTCAGGCGGACAAGCTCCACCCCAGGCTCACGTGGCACCACCGCCCCCTCCGCAGGCCGCTTATCAAGCAGATCCGTATGCGCGCCGCGAGCTTCCGCCCATCAGAGCCATTCCCAGTGGTCCGGACTCAATGACTGGCGTCCAGTACGAGCCACCGAGGATGAACGGGTACAGACCCGAGCGTTATTAGGGTGGTCGGCATGAGCAGTCAGGACCGCCAGTCGTGCAGCTTCACAACGAGCCAATGGCCTTTATTCCCTTCTGGCTACGCTCTGCGATACCAGGATGAAAACTGAATCGACTGCTGGACGACAAGCTCGGGCTTTGTTATCACTTGTCGCGGCACGTCCTCACTATTCGCGACCTGCGTGCCAGGTCTGCGTGTTCTATTACAGTTCTGTACTTTTCGCTGTCCCTTTTGTTGCTTACCCTTCACTTTTACTCTGAACGGACCGCGTCACACTTGGCGCGACTTTCGGACACTCGAATGTCTTGCTTCAGTAACAGTTACGCGCAAACGGCTCGCGTTCAGTCGAGGGGGCTCTCAGTATAATACTGGCTGCGAGGGACGGCCCTCTATACCCTCGCCTTTGTCAGTGGATAAAAAGTCAAGATGGCGCCAATGCTTTTTCTTGTGTGCGTTTCGGGGCCGTAAAGATCGGTAACGGGGTTATCGACGAAGCCGAGGCGGGATCGGTTGACAGTCTGGTGTATATACCCACGCGGTGGTCTAAGGAAGGTGAGAGGGGTGCGACGAAACCTATCGGTCTGCATTGGGATGAAAACAAAAGTTCTGGGAGATCTACAATGGGGCCAGGTTCGACGATTGATGCTTTACATGGATTTCAGACTGGAGTGGTCTGATTACGGCGACCAAGCGGGTCGAGCCCGTCCTCCCAGGCGAGAACGGGCTTGAGGGCTTTCTCCGCAAGCAAGTGGCAGTCATATCGTGAATCTCCTAGATCAAATCGAGACTTTCGAGTCGATTGTGCTGCATCAGAAGAAAAGATGTTGCTTAAGAGCAGAGCAGACGCAATTTTACACACCATCCATCCAGTCAGCGAGCGACAAGAGAGCGCCATATAAAGTGGTCCCCTGTCTGGTCCCCTACCCGCTGGCCGCTGACTCTGAATCTCCACCATACCAGTAATCGACGGTGGCCAACAAAGTACGTCACAACAGTGATGGACGATAAGTGACGGACAACAGTGATGAATAACCGTGACAAAATACTAGTGGCACAGTGATAGTGGTAACAGCTTCGGTAGTAAATAGGACGGAAAAAATTCTTCCAGGGAACCTACCTACAGTCAGTAGGGGACCGATCCTTGGCGACACTGAAGTGGCACCGAGTGGGTACCGAACCTCGGGACGCTAGTCCCCTGTTGGGGCTAGAGTATCTTTCGCGTGGTCCGTCCGTCGACAGCTTATCCAAATTTTCTGCATGTCCATTTCGCACGCTTTTCCCATCAGCAACTTCGCCAGGAAAGAACAAACACATTTCCCACCCCCCTTCATATCCTCCGCAGTTTTTCAAAATGTGAGTATTTTCTGTACCTTACTTTCAATTGAGAAATTCTACGACAGATCGAAAGAGTGATCCGCCCAAAGCGAAACCAATGCTAATTTGGCCATCAAACGCAGGCAGTCTCTTCGTCGCGCGGCCACCCGCGCCAGCTTGACCAGCGCCATCTCTTCTGCCGCCGTCTCCGCCGCGCCGAGGACGCAGACCATCGCCTTCGCTCTCCGCTCCGCCAACGCTCTGAGATGCTTCTCTGTCGCTGCGCCGAGGGCATTCGCCCGCTCCAACGCTCTGCTGGAGGAGCAGCAGCAAGCTAACACCCCTCTGAGCAGTGAGGCCAGAGAGCTTCGATCGGGATGGCACTGCGTCTTTGTCCAGAACCACCCTTACCACCTGACTCGCGATGACATTACCGATGCCTTTGGAAAGTTTGGCGAGATCGCTCAGGTTGACTTGCCTGCCGGAAAGTCGTATGTTTCCTCCCCTCCGCAAGCTTACATTTTTCGGGGCAGACGCAGCTGGCTAACCTTGATTAAATCTCGACAGATTCTTCTTCGTCTTCTTCAAGGAGGCCCAGGCCGCCCAGGAAGCCGCCGACAACGTCGACGGCACCTTCTGGCACGGTCGCCGCATCGTGTGCAAGCTGGGCAAGAGCGAACCCCGCCGTTTCCCGGAGAACAATGAGCGCGAGTTCCCCCAGCGGAGAGACTCCAGGAACCAGCAGAGGTCCAACGACACGCCTGAGAGGAGGCGCAAGCCCATCGACGACACGCCCAGCGACACCATCTACATCGGTAACATCTCGTTCAACGCCACGGACGCCGAGCTGAATGAGCTCTTCAGCACTCTCAAGGACACTGAGGCTGTACGCGTCGCCGTCGACAAGACCACTGGCTGGCCTCGTGGCTTCGCCCACGCCCAGTTCAAGAGCGTCGAGGCGGCGACGGCTGGTAAGGAGACGCTCAAGGGCCAGGTGCTTCACGGCCGCGAGCTCAGGGTCAACTTTGCGCAGCCGAACCCCAGGTCCGAGGAGAAGAAAAACCAGATGGACTGGAACGCGTAAAAAAACAAAGCGTATGTGAACATGCGCGGTGTGGTTTAGCTCTTCGAAGATGGAGGGGTTTCCATCCGTGTATGAGTTTTCGGAAGGGAATCAGCTCTCGTTGTAGGTTACTGCGCATCATGCCAAAGCCTGGCTGCGGCTCACTTGGAGAGGGCAGTCCAGGCAAAACACGGGGTAAAATTTTACGACGGGGAAAGGAAAACAGCTCGCTGTTGCCCCGGATGGGAATGATGACTGAAGCCGGTCGGCGTGTACCATTATCATGTTTGGAAAAGAAAAGGCCACGGTTTACACATGTAAAAAAGACTATAATACCACTCTTTGCTCTCTTGTCATATTCCTCTCTGCGCTATAGCCATGTGGAAGGCGGCGGCCTTGCCAGCAGCCTTGCCTTCCTTTTGGCAGGCAAGGCGACCCCGGCACCCGGCATTTGGCCAAGGCCTTCGGTGCCCAGCGGCCTGTACGAAGTGATAGAGTGTATTGATTGTTGCGGGGGCATCGCCACCTTCGTCCGGCTGCTCGAACATGTCGAGCACAGCGACAATCTCTACATGCCTCTGCGCATCTCTGGATCGTTGGCCATCCCTGGTATCAAGGAGGCGGCAAAGCCGTCGGAAGACGTCGTTCCCCAAAGCCGTTTCGTCGTCTATCCTTCTTCTCCTACCATTATCGCTGGCAATAAGTCAGAGGTGACGAGAGGCAACGACGCCGGACGCCAGGCATCAAGCCAGCGGAGACGGGCTTGCTTTGCCGGCTGGAACGGGCTCCCCTTGAGGCGCCCTACTCAGCGGCCCTGGATTCCATATCTGGTGTCGGCCAATCCTTCCTGGAGAGGTTTCCCCTCCACTTCTGTTACTATTCGTTTCTGTGTATTATTACTATTGTTACTGTTTAAGATTGTCGTTACTGTCGCTATTGCTGTCACTTTTATGACTATTGCTGTTGTCTTCCGTTACTATCATGTCAACGCCCCTACATGAAAGATTAAGTTTGATGACACCGGGTGGGGCTTCTCAGGTGCCTCCTCGATAGGCAAGCGGTGTAGGGCAAGCACCCTCCTGGAGGCATAATGAACACTGATATGACGCGTAACAGTAGTGTACGAACTTTCGTGCCATTGTAGCTGCTTGTTGAGGCGTTTGCTGTTGTCTTCAAGTCTTGATCTGCTTCTCACCCCACGCAAATAGGAACATGTATGTGGTAAACCTCCCCTCCTCCCCCCTCCAACGTTCCCCCCTGTTTCTCTCTTGTCCTCTCATGTTACGAGTCAGCCAGTTCCTGAGTTGGAAAGGAGTTCCCGAGTTGAAAAGGGCGCACTGAATCTTTTTTTCCTTCCACCCTTGGCGTGAGAAACACAGGGTCTTGTGGATCAGTTCTATCTGAACCCCCCTTTTCCAGTGCACTTAAAATCACGTATGAAGGAGAGAAGGCTTGATGCTTGCCTCTGAGGTTTCTTGTAAACGATTGCGCTTGCTAAACAGAGTAATAAAAATAAAGGGGGGGTGGGGGTGGCGGGTGACCAAAAGAAACTGCGAACCATCGGGCCCGACCGGCTTTTTCCTTCTCTCGGCCCGGGTTCCATGTCGGTTCGTCTCGGTGGAGCCGCGTCCGGTTCCCTTCCTTTCAAGTCCCCGAACTCCCCGTTCGCCACCACCCCCTGTTTTTTTGGTTTTTTTTTTCCTCTTCTCCTTTTGGGATATATCCCCACTATACAATATTAGTGGCCAGTCAAGTAAGCCTTGGTGGATATGTTCGCCGCATCCACCACCAAGCCAACAATATCCGCACACACATTAATATGCTGGGATCAGCAAGAAAAAAGAATTTTCGAGGGCAAAAATTGAAGCTCGTTGACCAGCCTGGGGGTCGAACCCAGAATCTCCTGATTCGTAGTCAGACGCCTTGCCATTGGGCCAACCGGCCGTTGTCCTGATGGACTGGAGCTTGCTTGTGGTGTTCCGAAGCCGGATGACGATCTAACTAGCTGGGCGGGAGGGAGGGTCAGCATCGTCGATGATTCCGGTGTACCCTCACATACCCAGGACAGACATGTGTTAGCTCCTTCTTCGTCGAGTGGCCCAAGGTTGCACTGGGCTCTTTGATCGGTCATCGCCGTCGCCCATGATGCTCTCTACCTAGATGGGTGAAGGACCACATCATCTTGTCGAGAGGCATCTCAGTGGTGATGTCTGCAAATCTCCTTCAACCTCCAATAACGGCACCGCCTTTCCTTGGTACTGCGCGGGACGCGAGAGGGCGTCTGTCCTTCGTGTCCTGCCGGTCGAATTTTGGCTCGTCAATCTTCTTGACCACTGCGCCTCGTCAGCAACAACCCTATCGCGCCGTGACCGGACCCGGTAACCCACGCTGTCCAAACATGTCTCGCATCCGGCGCTGGTACCACCAGCCCACGAAGCTCACGACGGCCATGAACACGATGGCAGTGATCGCCGCCGGCTCCCAGTAATCTGGCGCACGCGAAGCGCAGGTTGTCAGCAAGACGTAGTTCTCCCAAGGACCAAGAGAAGAAACGCACCAATAGCAGACTGGATCATCTCCCGGCTGTTGACCGACAGGACGACCGGGGGCCTCTCGGAGTAGGGCTTCCGCCAGTACTGCGCGTTGGTGTAGCACATGTTGGTGCGGTAGACGCCCATGATCTGCATCAGCGTGCCACCGAGGCTCGCGAACACCGCGCCGAGCCCGAAGACGGTCTGCAGGGAGTAGTACAGGAGGCACCAGAACGTCCGCGGCGTCCAAGACCTGGGGCTTGCCAGGTGGCGGAAGCTAGATGCGACGCTGTTGTGCTTGACGTCCCCAGTGTGCCACGGCGCCGTTGACGGGTCGTAGAAACCCGTGCGGTCGAGCCAGCCGCCCTTTCGAAAGAAGTCAAGCAGGCGAAACCCCCGCTGCCGAACGCCTTCGACTTCAGCCCGCGGGGGCGGTCCGGCATAGGCCCATAGCCACAGGCACAGCTGCGCGAGCTGTAGAGTGAAGTAGACCAGGAACGTCAGCGAGCGACATGAGAGGCCGATCTGTGGGGTGAAGAAGGCCGTCATGAAGGCCAGGGAGAAGGGCAGGCCCAGAAGGAGCAGCGTCAGCGACAGGAGGAGGAACCAGTCCAGAGACGAGAGCGTGGTCTTGGAGCGGAGGTCCTCCATGTCGTCGTCGAGGTCGATGTTCCCAGGGAAGTCGACGTCGGCGCGCGGGGCGTAGACGGAGAGGAGCTGGTCGATCCACTGCTTCTTCGTGTAGCCGCGCAGCCACTGCCAGGCGACCTTGTAGCAGCTCGGGTAGACCAGGTCGAAGCGCAGGAAGCCAAGGACGTAGGAGGGGTCTTCAGGGACGGCCGAGTCACGCTCGGTTGCGAAGACGCCTTCGAGGATGTTGGGATTGTTGCCGGCGAGGAGGAGCCCGGAGATGATGGCGATGTGAGGGATGATCTGGAAAGGTCAGCTGGGATGCTGGCTGTGTGCTGGCTGGTATACTTGCCATGTACCAGGAGCCAAATGCAATGGATTCCCTATTTGGAAATGAGCCGGATGTGCCAGAGGTTTCACGGCGATAGGAACGACGTACGCAATGTCTTCATCTCCAAGATCATCAAGACTCGTGAGGAATGCAAAAATGAAGCCCCCAAGGAAAAAACTGTAGCCGTCAGTCTCTCGCATGGTATTGAGAAAGAATCAAGCGACAAACATGACAGGCGCGCCAACGATGGACCCGAAAGAGTATTGGCAGTGTAGCATAGTCCGCAGCCGGGTCTTGGCCTTGGCGACGGAGCTCTCAGTCTCAACCGTCCGAGGCAGCGGTGGCTGATTGTGTTCGTGTGCATGGCAATCCATCCCGTCCGAGCAGACATGCCTTGGCCATTGACGGGGATACTCGCTCCTAGAGACATCATCGTCGTCGTAAAGCCGAAGGTCGTATAACAGAACCTCCATGTGCCGCCACGGAGAAGCTGCCATCTGAGCCGTTGGGCGGCGAGTAAGGGATTGCGCCGAAGATCCGCTGTTGGAGACGGGCCGGTAGACTGGGGGCTGCTGGATGCTGTGAGCGTGGAGCAGTCCCTGGTCGATGGAGGACGAGTTCGCACCCGTGGGTGAGGGGGTTCGGTTCAGCGAGGGTCGTGTTGCAGGAACCACGTCGTGGTTCCGTCTTTGGAGATGGATAGGATAGTCTGGAAGAGCTAGCGAGCTGCCGTTCGCCCCTCCTGGCGAGCCTAATTGCAGTTCCGGGAGAATTTGCGGCGAGGACCGACCGGGTTGGGCTGCTGGGCCCTGCCGTGGGCTCGAGTCGATATTGCCTGTAGATATTAGTACTCGCCTCATTCGGGTCTCCGAGTCCAGTTCGAGGTCGAGATTCCCAATGAGAATAAGCATTAGGCAGCGGCAGCGCATGTCGAGGGTCAGCCGTTTGTTGTGAATCTTCTCTCGAAGGAACTCCAAGACGCGATTATCCAACATGGCCTCATACAGTCCGCTCAAAATCATGGGGCCGGCGATGGCAAAACATATCGACAACCATATGATGGTGTCTATTGTGACGATTAGCCCTGCACCGACAGCGCCTAAAAGTGCTGGCAGGTAGCTTTTGATGCCAGCGAGGTCCGCAACGAAGAATGATCTGTAGGGTGTCAGGGGTAGCTCTCGAGGCACCCAGATGCAAGTACTGACCGAAAGATGTGAAGCTTTCGTCTTCTCGGTACAGACAAGCAGAAGATCACAGCAGGCAACAGAAAGCCGGAAAGGGAATGAAGCCAGGCGTTCAAATTGGACTTGTTGCTCATGGACCAGCCTGGACAGGTCTCGGCGAACCACTCGTATTGGACCAACACCTCGGGAGCACCTCTAGGGTCCTGAAAATGCGTCAACACCTGCCCCTGTGGAGAAATCTCTTGTCCTAAAAACTCACAGCATTGTATTTTGCAGTACAGGGAAACTGATTCCGCTGGGCGGCACTCTGGAGCTCATGCACGGTCGAGATGCCGATGTTGCTGAGAGTATTGTTGTCGATCACCAAGGTGCCGTTGTCCAGTATTCTGAGGGCGTTATCGACGGCTTTCAGGCAGCACCAGGTGAAGTTTTGTCCGCCTAAGAAGACGTTTCCCGTTTCGTTGGGTGAGCGTTTGTCCAGATCGGCCAACTGCCAAAACACGTCGGATTTCTTGGTAACATTGTGAAGACTGCCCTGCGCCGCGATGAGAGTCGCAAGGATCAGTAGGAACGCAGGGAACGATTTCAAAACCATCGCTTGATGTTGTTATTAGCTATTAATCAATGGCGTAGGACATTCCATCCCGGGATCATTGCTGGCGATCTTGGCAATAAGTAGGGCCAGACTGTACGGACAAGCGCTCGCGAACGTTAGCCAGCCTACAGGGGCCTTAGAACCGCCCGGTTGCCTTGGAAGATGCAGCTTCCAGGTCTGGAAAGGGGGCCAATATTTCAGCCTCACTCGGGACAATAGAATGCTCGAATGGCACCCCGTGATGGGCAGCTGACCACCATCCACCTGCAGCTCCCGACCTGTTTGCTAGGCTGCAACGTCGTCGTCTGGAGAGAGAAGAGATAAGGAGCGACGGCTCGCTTGGTGACGTAAAACGTGGCGTTTCCATCGTTGAGAATATGATCGAAACGACGCCGTAAGTCGACTCACAACCGCATGGAATCGGCAGCCAAGACTGTTGACCTGCTCCGGAGGTCAGGGGTGAGATGAGGCGACGTTCCGAACGGCGGGGGACGCTCCAGGCACCGTGGGAGCTCTCACCCGGAGTGGATCACCTCGATATGTACCCGCCCCACTAAAGTGGAACCATTGTGGGGACCTCTCTCCCCCTGGTGCTGATGCGCTGCAAGCTTCCAGGTCAGCTTCCAGTGTCCTTGAAATCTAGGAAACACCAACGACGTTGTTTTCTCTTCATCATCCACTTCTTGATGTTTCCCCGCCGTATCCCTCCATCCACACCGATCAATGGCAGCGGACAGTTCATGGCAAGTTAACCATGCCCTCGACTCGAAGTTTATCCCGTCAGATGGAGCTGTCGAGCTGTCTGTGGGTCACGCCAGACACGCACGTTGCGATTCTTCCCGAAGGATTGGTTCCATGCCAGGACCCTGTCCATCCCACCCTCCGAGCGGAGTCATATAAGCTGCGCAGGCCCTCAGAACTCGCATAAATCATCTCTGCAGACTCGTCCAAGTGTTCAACCCAAATCATGGCCGGCTTCGTGTTACAGACCAGCGTCTTGGCCGCCGTCCTGCTGGCCGTGGCCTTGCAGATGGTGCTGAAAGAGCCTGTGAGCCTGGGTCTTGGTCTCGGCAAGACGTTCCAACCACTGTCCGACTTCCCCTATTCGTGTCGCCGCATCGAAAGTCCCCGGCTGCAGGCATGCGAGGATATGTGGCTGTCCGAGTCGACGCGCCAGCTGTTCCTGGCCTGTTCCGATCCTCTCGCCCGCCAAAGATGGATGCCCAAGTACCATACCCCGACCCGGGCGCTACTCCGGGTTCCCGCACCCGCCCAGCGCCCGAAGACGAATAGGCACCGAACTGACCGTTACTTCTAGTGCCTATCATTTCAATATCTCAGGCCGCTCGACTCGCGATGCCGTCGTCGCCGTCGACATTGACGCTCCCAAGGGGGACGGCTTCGAGCTCCGTGCGCTCAAGACTCCCGGCTTCTCCGGTACTGCCGGCGACGGGCTATTGCAGCTCGTTGGCTTCGCAGGCAGCGACACCGAAGATGGCGCTGTAGAGCTTCTCTTGGTTAACAACCGGCCGCCGATCGACCCGATTACGGGCAAATTGCTGGAAAAGGCCGGTGCCGGTGCCAACTCCACGATTGAGCTCTTCAGAACTGGACCTGCTGCTACGGAAATGGAGCATGTGCGGACCTGGGCCAATGCCAACATCTCGACTCCCAACAGAATCGTCCACACGTCTAGCGATTCTTTTTACTTTACCAACGACCACGGGGATGCCAAGACCGGCCTGGTAGGAAACCATGACTACCGTCCTGCATGCTAAGAGCGATTCCGCTGACGCCTTGTAGAAATTCTTCCTCGGCCCGTTGATGGGCAGCGGCGATGTGTCTTACTGCTCGGGCACGGAATGTAGACGCGTTTCTACATTCCACAGGATGCCCAATGGTCTTGTTCAGGGCCACGACGGTTTGCTCTACGTCCCGAGCTCCATGACTGGCGCAATCCAGGTGTATCGCACTCGCCAGGGAACCGGCGAGCTTTCCAAGGTCGCCAATGTTTCCATCCCCTATGCCATCGACAACTTGTCCGTGGACGCCAACGGCGACATCTGGGCCGCGGTGTTCCCGCGCGGTATCGAGATTCTGCAGGCATCCAAAGATCCTCTGAATGCGAGGGTCAAGAGCGCTGTCATTCGCATCCGCCGCAGAGTGGGCGATGAGCCCTATGAGTGGGAGAAGGTTATCGAGGACGGTGAGGCGGAGGTTCTCCCGGGCTCCACGACGGTGGTCCATGATGCGAAAACGGGAAGGCTGTTTTTCAGTGGTGAGTTTGGTCGATGTTGTGAGACCCGCGAAGCTACGCTAACATACAACCTTGCGCAGGGGTAAATTCGCCATTTATCGCAGTCTGCGAACCCGAGAAGTAAGGTGTAGGGACTACGATCATTTTGTGACATTCCACTCTTCCGAGGACAATCTCTCCAAAAACATTGTAACACCGATGAACTAGAGAGAGGTTTTTGGACAATTGTACAGAGGTTTGCAAAATGGGTGTCCGTTTTTGCAAGTCTGGAAATTCCGCTGAGCACAGACCAGTCTGTCTTGGCGCTTACGGGGCACATTGCCAAACGGCTGGGGTACTTCTTCATGGAAAACAATACATCCTCAGTAGAAGGCAGAACTGGCTTTTGACCTAAACCGGCTATCGAAGGCAGCAAAGCCACCTTTATCGCTGACTCTCAGCCTATGGGGGTGCAGCAGCCCAAAAATACCTGGGAGCCAAAACTGCGATCATCTTGCTTGTACGCAGCCCAACTACAAGATATTGCTCTAAGCGAGAAGACACTATATCCAAACCAGAATAATCAGCTTCGGGATTTTTTTCCACTTCGGCCATGGTCATCTCATCCATCAGCAGGTACAGTATATATACTCGTGCTGCCCTTAACTCGCCTGTGTGTAGCACTCTGTGTTAGGGATGTTAAAGATGCCTAGTCTAGCGCAGCGCGTCCTCAGAGGCAGGAACACATAGTAATGTGCGTGCTGAATCCGCCAACCCCACGTCCAACCGAGTACCCAGGCAACTCACAGAGCAGGTATGCCACCATCAGTTTGAGTCCAGCAATGGTGTCTCTTTACTTTGAACACGACGTATGGTGTGTTAGGTCTCAGCATTCAAGGCTGACGCCTCTGCCTGAGGGAACGACATCACCATGCGAAAGATCAACCACCCACATCCATAGCGTATTTTTAATTGTAAGGGTCTTAGACAAGGTCGATACCATTGACCTAGACTATTACTACGAGCATTCTAAACTAGAGAATAGAGTTATGTAATACGTAAGCGCTGGTGTACTGCCCTCCTTATATAGACGTTATACTTCTTCCAGAACTTTCTATTGCTTGAACGTAAGCAAGACTCCATGTCCTTCCCTAACTTTCCATTACTGAGGATCTAGCCGAAGCTTCACATCAGTCCACAGACCGTGATAACTTATTATTGCAGGAGTAGTACACAGCACAA